>LDKF01000009.1:45100-98905 GCA_001026735.1 Rotylenchulus reniformis
CCCCCCGAAAATTTTTTCTGGCTACGCCCTTGCCTTGGATTAAGGTTTTGTGCGTTTAAATAAATTTTTATGGTGTTATATATGCAAAAGGCCTTTTTAAAAATATTACAACCCTAAAAAACAGCATTTTTCAAAAAAATAGAGTAAATTATAAGATGAATAGGAATCTGAAAAGTTTGACTGTCAGTATTACATAAAAAGCGTTTTAGCGCTCCCAGAGCAATTTATTCAAAAAAAAAAAGAAATTTGTAATTAATAATTTTTTAAAAAGCTGTAGAAAACCATGAAAATTTAAATTAAGCCATATGCGCATACATTTGTTGCCAGGGATGTTGTGCAATTTGAAGGCGGATCGGCAATCAACGAGATTATGGAGGTTTTGAAGGAGAAAAGGAAGAAGTTGAGCGAAGCCATCATGTAAACGCACATCTGAAAATATTTGATTTTGTAATAAAAGTTAGGATCCCTCATACCTGATATTTTCCATATTTTCCAAACCGATCGAGCACTTTGTCCGCGTCCAAATTGTGTAAACGAACAGTAGAAGCAGAAGGGCCGACGATCATTTGGTGTTTTGGCGCCATATTTACAGGTTCCGATTTTGGACCTATTCTGAAACTCGATTTTTTTCTGGTAAAAAATTAAAATAATGTTTAAGTAGTTCATTGTAGCAAAAATCGCAAAATTTAAGGATTTTTATAATTTTTGGAAAATCATCAAATTAAGAATTTCAAGAGCCTGATGAGAAAAGGATTAAGCAAGTAATTTCAGGAGCTTATGTTAGAAAAGCGCAAAAATTAAAGAATAAGGAAAAATCAAGGTTATTGATTTTCAAAGGTTTAGGAAAAATGCAAAGTTAAGGATTTATAGAAATTTGAGAAGCATAAAGTTTAGGATTTTCAAGATTATCCGAAGGAAGCATAGAATCTTAAAAGTATGTATTCAATAAAAAAGTTTAACGATCTGCTGTTGATGTAAATTATGCCTTTATCATTTATCTCAATATGAACATACATAAGAATAAGTCATAATATTTACAAATAAAGCAAAGAATATTATTATTACCCGGCAATGGCAGATCAGAGGTAAAAGGTTTAAGAACGAAAATTTACATTAAATATTAACATCTTAAATTCTTTTTCATGTCTGCTACGCGAAGCGATAGATGAGATGCACCCCCGAATCGGTGTCCACAATGTTCGACATCTGGCCCGGTTTCAGCGAAAACGCGGCCTCCTCGAATGGTTTTTGCATTTTGTTCCGTCCAAATGGACCCAAATCGCCGTTGCGCTTCGCTGACGCACAATCGCTGAACCCGCTGGCAATCTTCTTGAAGTGCCTGGTGACGCTCCGCCAACTGCAAGCCGAGCAACTCGACGCGATAGGCTGAAAATCGGATTTTATATGAATTGCTGGTACTTGTGTAGTTTGGGTCCACCCTGGACCCCCCATCAAAGCAACAGCAAATTTTTTTGGGAAAATCATGTTAAAGCACTTCCCAGGGGGTAACTTTTGACGCTGAATCCGATTCTGACGTCCATTTTGACATAATGACGTCACTTTATAACGCAGACGTCAAAAAAATTTCCCAAAGAAATTGAAATTTTAACTTCTACGTCAAAATTTGACGTCAGATTACGCATTACGTCAAAATGAACGTCAGAATCAGATTCAGCATCAAAAATTACCTAGGAAAGTCATTTTGAGATTATTTTATGAATTTTTTGCTGTTGCTTTGGTGGGGGGGGTCCAGGGTGGACCCAAACTACACAAGTACCGAATTGCTTATCAGACTAACTTAAGGTCTTTCTGAAATTAATTTTATGACTAACCCTCCAAGTCGTTGATCCCTTCCTCCTTGCTCCGCGTGATATGGTTATCTCGCCACGACTTTGGATTGCGCGACCCCTCATGCTTGACGGGAATGTGGAAGGCTGAAATTCCATTTTTCAGAAATTTTTGAATGAATTATGTTGAATTACCATGCACAATGTTCAGCGATTTTAGCGATTCTTCGGCGTCGCAACTCGGGCGATACCACTGGCTTTTCTGGTTGACCACGTTGAAGTAATATAATGTACAGCAAATGACTTTTTGACCCAAAAGTTGGAAATTGGCTCGTTAACTGGAGCGAAAAAAAGTGTTCGTTGAAACGAGAGAATACTCATGAAAAAGTGTTGAAGAAAACGAAGAGTTCTCATGAAAAAAGAAAAAGAGTACTCATTGGTACTGTAGCACGTCCGCTAACTATCGATCCAAAAAACATTAAATCAGTAACTATGGATATTCCTTTTATTAGACTTCATCCGATCAAGATACATACAATGGAAAATATACAATATGTTCAAGGAATAAACAATTCAAGGAATAATATACATATACAATCCATGAGATCATCAATTATACAACATGAACAATGGGATCCCAACTCATCAATTAGAACGATACAATAGGTCGGCAAACACTAACATAACCGAACGCACCATCTGGCTTACACACTTATTGGAATAGGGGGTTTTCAGTATTTCACATCATCGTGACTTTACACAGTGCCATCATCTCCGCAGTGAGCACAGTCCTCCTCCTCCTCCATCACTTTCTTCTGCTCTTCAAGCTCTTCTTTGTCCTGTCGTGGTGTCGTCGACGAGGCGGCTCTTCATTGTCCACTTGAGATCCCTGCGGCGTCTGCTGGGCTATCACCCCGCGGCCTTGCGCTTCGAACCAGTCGAGTATTTGGTCCATGGAGTAGCGGCTCACTAAAATTGACAGTGATCATCATCAGCAGATAAAAAAAAGTGAACAGAACAGCAAATTCCTTACTGTGGTCACGGTCCCAGATCCTTTGCTGGACAAGCTGCGCCATTGGCGCAGGCGTTTCGGCCGGAAATTCCAACAATTGTGCATTGGGGTCGAGGATCTGAAAAGAACAATCTCGCATTTCAGACTCAAACCATGCCATGATCAACCCAATCACCCACCTTTTTTACGACGACCCCATTCGGAATGTTCTCAAACGGAGGCTTCCCATTCTCGAATATCTCCCAGCAAAGCACGCCGTAAGACCAAGTGTCGCTCTTCGCCGAGCAGAGGCGATCGTGAATTGTTTCAGGTGCAAGCCATTTGATCGGAAGTCGTTTGTTCTTGTCGAGTTTCATGCTCACGCCTTCGTATGCAAGGCCGAAGTCAGCAATCTTCACCTGGAAAAGACAGCTCCGACAATTACAAATCCATCACACATTTGCTTTTCCCTTTCCCACTCACTCTTTTTTGTGAGTAGAGACAGTTTCTGGCCGCGATGTCGCAGTGCAGAATCTGCTTTGAGTGAACGTGCGCAAGACCAGAAGCTGCACCCCAGCACATGTACATCTTGCGCCTCGTCCCTTTGTTGTGCTTCTGCAGGTAGTCCTTCAGCGCCCCGTCAGTTGCCAACTCCATCACAATCATCAGCGGCTCCTGCCCGACAGCTGCTCCATGGAACTCAATGATGAATTCACTTTGGAAGCGTCGCATGATCCTCGCCTCGTTCATGAACTCCTTTATCTGTAAAAATGATGATGACGAGGGAGTTAGCAAAACCACAAGTCATGATGGGAATGTACCTGGTCTTTGGTGCACTTTTCCACCGAAGCTTCTTTGATGGCCACTTGAAGGACACGGCTTTTTTTAGTGAAGGTGCCGAGCCTGACGACACCGAACGCACCGCTGCCCAACACCACGCCACGCTGAATGTCTGCATGCGCCAGTTCCCAAGAACGCCGGGGCGCCCCTTTCCTCAGAACAATGCCGGTTGTTGTCTGAAAAACAAACAAACAATCAACATCATCATACCATTGACAAATCGAATGGGCGCCTCACCGAGCAGACGGACTCCTCGGTGCCCAGATAGCAGCTCACAAACTCCTCGATGCTGTTCCAGCGCTTTGTCTTCCGCGGATCAATGTAGATGCGGCCCTTCTCATCTGGCCGGAAGATGAAGTGACGCTTCCTCTGGGCTCCTACCACGGAGAGCACGAACGACCGGCTCTGCCCAGCACTTTCTTCGCTCTTGCGCACCAGGAAGTCGCCGTGATTCTTCAGCATCTCTTCAACGTCTTCTCGCGGCAGCTGAACAACAAAAAATTGGTGAGTTTGAGCAAGAAAAACGGAAATGACACGCAAAATACCCACCAATCCATGGTAGTAGGACAGCTTCCACAGATCCTCATCTGACTCGCGAACCATTGCAGCTTGTCGGCGATGGCACTGAAGAACAGATTGATGACGAACGAAGAATGGACGCGAATGGAATATGTGGCAGGATAGGAATTGGGTGGATGGATGGATGGAATGTGCTAAAAGTGCGAAATCAAGTTGCTTTTATAGCAGGAGAAGGGACGAAATTTGTTAAGCGAAAGTGCGAAAGCAGCAATTTCCAAAGAATTTGCATGGACAGCAATTTCCAAAGAATTGCTCCATCCATCCATCCACCCAATCCCTATGGTGAAAAACGAAAGAATTAAAACGAAAGATTAATTTGCCCTACAAAAAAATAAATATTATAAAAATCATTACAAATTTTATACAATATACAACAATAAATAAAAATTATTACCTATTTGTTAAATCGGATCGTATGCAGGTACACAGCGGCACGGCTGCAGTGGCGTATCCAGGATTTTGCCGTGGGGGGGGGCTGAATCGGCCAAAAATCAAGAAAATTTTGGTTTTTTCCTGCCATAGGGGGGCTGATTAAGAAAATTGAACCTTTTTTGCTTCAAAAACAAATTTTTTAAAGAAATTATTGGATAAAGTGGGTGGCGGCGGTCCCGATAGGGGCCGCCGGAGAAAATTTTGAAAATGTAGACCCTTTTTCTTAAGAAAATTTTTCATTTTTTTGGTCATGGGGGGGGCTGCAGCCCCCCCCCTAAATACGCTACTGCACGGCTGTCAACCAAACACAACGCAAAAATCACTTAATAAATCCATATCTTTATTTTCTTCTGAGAAAATTTAGAATTTCTTTAGGTTAGATAGAAAAAAGTCTATATTTAATTTAAAAAGTCTATATTAATTAAATTAAAATTTAATCTGAAATTAAAGAAGCTGTATATGTTTTAAAAAATTTAGGTCGGCGACATTTTTTTGTTGTGGTTGACAGAATTTGTGCCGCTGTATAATTTATTTTTTCACAACAAATTCATTTCATTTCACAACAAATTCATCGCCTTCGGCGAGCCCAATAATAAAATTTCTAATTAAAATTAATAATCTTCCAGCCCGCACCTATTGAACCGTGCATTTGCCTAAGCCCCCCACGGAAAAAGGTAGATAGCCGGGTTTTGGCGATGTTTTGTCCTTTAGGCATTTTGTAATTCCCTTTGCGAGGTGATATTTTGGGTTGACACCGTAAGAATCTGGGCATAAAATTAATAATCTTCCAGCCCGCACCTATTGAACCGTGCGGTTGCCTAAGCCCCCCACGAAAAAAATAGATAGCCGGCTTATAAATTGAGTTAAAAATGTCATAGTATTAGGTTAAGATTAAAAAAGAAAATTCTTAATTAATGAATAACGAAATGTACAAAAGACGAAACGCCTAATAGAAATGTTAAACCGTTTATTGTGTTAAAGTTGCTGGACAACCTTGCACAACTTGGTGCAACTTTTATTGATTACATGTTTTTTCTTCGTTTTACTGCGTTTTCTATTGATTTTATGCATTTTTGTTAAGTGTACCATCGAAATTTGCGTGATAACTAAAGGGGTTCAAAAACCGGTTTAAAGCAGTTGCCGCCAAGAAATAATTGCATATTCGTACTCAGCTCGTCGAGCTCTACACGATGGTATATAATTCAACTCGATTTTTCTTCCGGTACATAAACTGCATTTTTTCCAAATAAAGCATCACAGACCCAAAAATAAAGCATTTCGCTGGGTCAATTGCTCGAAAAAAGCATAATTTTTATAAAACATTGTAAATATCTTTGTGATTAGTGTAAATTAGAAATTTTAAGGGAAAATGATGAATATATGAATGAATTCTCGTCGCAAAAAGCAAAAAATGTCTATTCGTGGACTTTATGTTCTGCCTTCTTTTTTGAAAAAAAAATTTTGACGGGGGGGGGGGGNGGGGGGGGGAGGGCGGCGGTTCCGATAAGGGGCCGCCGGAGAAAATTTGAGAATTTTCGGCAATTTTCTTTAGAAAATTGATCATTTTTTGGTTTCGGCGCCGGAGAAAATTTTTAATCCTTTTTTCTGTAAAAAATTAAACTTTTAAGATATTAAAAAAGAAGGTTATTAATTTTTATACCCAGATTCTTAATTACATATTCGTACTCAGCTCATCGAGCTTTACATGATGGTATATAATATAATTCTTCTCGATTTGTCTTCCGGTACGTAAATTTCATTTTTTCCGATATTTTTCGGAGAGAATAAATCACTGTATGGGATACCGGCGGCCCCGATAGGGGCCGCCGGAGAAAATTTGAAAAATTAGGTAATGCTTTTTTCTTAAGAAATTTGTTCATTTTTATGGAATTTTAAGGGAATTTTGAGAAAAATTCGTCCAGACCTCAAAATAAAGTAAATGCTTTAAAAAAGCACTTCAAGGGACCCCCTAAAAAAAGCCAATATGCGATCTCTGGTTTAGACCGAGTTATTCTCGTTGCCAAAAAATATATGAAAAAAGAAAGGGAGGATAAGAAAATAGCATATATAAAATTTTGTTTCAAAATATAATTTGAAAAAATGACATCCTTAAATTTGAACAACTAGCGTTTACGCGCCGCTGCTCAAACGCCCGATTTTCTTTTCTCTTTTTTCCTTTTCTTTTTCTTCACGTTTTCTCCCTTGTACCCCTTCATTCTTTCCCTCTTCTTTTTCTCATTCCTTTTTCCCTTTTGTCTCCCCCTTCTCTCACTATTTTCTACCCTCTCTCTCGCTCCTTCTCTTTCTACCTTCACTCCATTCTTTCTCTTCTCTCACTCCATTCTTTCTCTACCTTTCTCTCTCTCCTTTTAAGCTCTCACATCACACTCCCCCTTCTATTTTCGGTCTCTCCTTTCTTCCTTATTCCTTTTATTCCCCTCATTCCCTTTACTCTCTCCCTTTTACCTCCCCTTTCGTCATTCCCTCACTTTCTCACCTTTCTCTTTCTCCCTCACTCTCTCATCTTTTTCTTTCCACCTTCACACTCGTTTCTCTCTTACCTTCACTCTCCCTTTTCTTTTCCTCCTTCACTCTCTCGATTCTCTGTCACCTTTCTTTCACTCACTTTTTTCTAATCCTTCTCTCTCCTCTCTCCCTTCTCTCTCATCTTTCTCTCCACCTCCTCTCACTCCCTTCCGTTCTCTCACTCCAATCACTCTCCACCTTCTCTAATTCCCTTCACCCACCATTTACTTTCCCTTCTCTCACTCCATTCTTTCTAATCTTTCTTTCTCCTTCTTTCTCTCCCTTCTTCTCCTTCTCTCTCTCCCTTCTTCTCCTTCTCTCTTTCTCCTTCTCTCACTACCTTTTCACAGACAGAGTGGGAAAAGGAAAGAGACGGTAAAGATAATAAAGAAAAGTGATACCCCCTGGCTACCCCTGGCTATCACCTGGCATTTCCCCTCTCTCACCCTCTTTTCTCATCCTCTTCCACCTGATTCTCTCTCACCATACTCTCTCGTTCTTCTCTCCCACCACACTCTCTCACCCTTTTTTCTCTCCACACTCTCACCTTTCTTTCTCACCACTCTCTACCACCTCACCTCTCTCACCGCATTCTCTCACCCCTCTCTCATCCCTCTTTTCCGCACAATCTCACTTTCTCTTTCTTTACCCGCGTTCCTTCTCTTTAACATCTAGCTATCCCCTGGCTATCCCCGGTTACTCTCTGGCTACCCCCGGCTACCCCACGGCTACCCCCTGATTACTCTCTGCTGAAGAATCCCTCTATCCCCCACCATTATCCATGCTCTCCCACCATTATCTCTCACCACTCTCTCACCCTTATCTCTTACCTGTCTGTTTCACCATACTCTCACAGCCTTCTCTCTCTCTCACCACACTCTCTCACCTTTCTGTCTCATCATAATTTAAGCTACTTAACAACCTTTTCTGTCACCATATTCTCTCACCATTATCTCTCACCACATTCTTTTACCCTTATCTCTCATACGTTCTCTCACCATTATCTCTCACCCTTCTTTCTCACCACTCTCTCATCACTCTATCTCACCGCAGTCTCTCACCTTTTTGTCTCACCAGACTCTCAACCTTATCTCTTACCACACTCTCTCACCTTTATCTCTCACCCACTCTCTCGTTCCTGCACACTCTTTCTACCTCCTGACTACCCCTTGATTACCCTTCCAGAAAAGTTGTCAACAATCAAATTTCTTAATTATGACATCATACTAAGACTATCCCTTGGTAACCCACTTGTTACCCCTTGACTATCGATCCCTTGAGAACCCCTTGATCACCGCTGAATATCCCCTGATTACTCCTTGATTCCCCCTGGCCCCTGGCTACTCCCCGGCTACTCCCCCTCTCACCCTTCTCTCTCACCAAACTCTGTCACCCTCCTCTCTCACTCTTCTCTCTCAACACACTCTCTCTCACCCTTCTCTCTCATCATACCTCTCACCCTCCTCTCTCATCCTTCTCTCTCACCATACTCTCTCACCCTCCTCTCTCACACTCTCTCACCACTCTCTCTCAATTCTCTTTCTCTACTCTCACTCCTTCCTCCTTCTCTCTCACCACACTCTCTCTCTCTCTCACCATAACCTCTCACCCTTCTCTCTGACTTCTCTTTCTCTACCCTCACTCCTTCCTCTGCGTCTCTGACCCCTCGCTGTCAGTTGGAAAAGGGATTTCGAAATGGGACGGACACACACACACACAGACTTTTCTCAAATTTATTATAGGATGTTTCATCTTTAAAATGTAATGTTCATCCTTATTGTGATATTTTGCTGTGTTCTCTTTCTCTGCTCTCACCCTCACGTGACAAAAATATAAAAAAAACATGGCAGTCAAAGTGCGATTAATTATTATTATTATTTACAAATTACAATTGAAGAATTTATGGTGTAAAACAAATCAGAAATCATCAATGTTTGTATTGGATTTTCTTGTTTCCAAAATGAATGCTGATGCTGAATATGTAACAAATCAAAAAATGATCATACGTATCAGTAAATCTATACTGTACCCCCTTCGGTAATAGTTAAGTTTGTATGTCCCCTTTTTGGGGGAAAATTTTTTGCGAAAAAATCGTCTCAAAACAACTTCCTGAGGGTATTTTTGACGCTGATCCCGAATATGACGTCCATTGTGACGTGATGCGTCAATTGACGTCACTTTTTTCGACGCTGACGTCAAAAAATTTTTTCATTGGAATTCAAATTTATGCATAGAAATATATTGGAAAATTGCAAATTAACGTTCACATGGGTAAAACAAAGAAACTTGAATGTCCGCCGAGCGTGCAGCAAGCCCAATTCCTCCAGCCAGGCATCAAAATCATTGTCCTCCATGATTGGACATTGTGAAGTTTCTATTCGCTAAAATCGAATTATGGCAAAAAATTTTGACGTCAGCGACGAAAAGGTGACGTCAATTGACGCACGTCAATCGCGTCACGTCACAATGGACGTCATATTCGTGATCAGCGTCAAAAAATACCCCCAGGAAGTTGTTTTGAGACGATTTTTTTGGGAAAAAATTTCCCCCAAAAAGGGGACATACAAACTTAGCGGCGCTAATTCGAAGGAGGCCATTTTTGAAAACTCAAAATTTAACAGGGGGACCCTTTTCATTTGAAAACCAAAAAAAGATTTTTTTTACGTTTTTGACCTTTTTTAACTACTTTTTAAAGCAAAGGCATTGGAAAAACCCAAAAAAAATTTTTTCATTTTTGCCGAAAAGGGGGGACCCTTTTGGTGGGTTTTCAAAAATGGCCTNACACTGTCGACGGCTAAGGGCACTGGAGTGAAGGGATGTGCTCCCAACGGGCTTGAGTATATGGCGGACGCGGTGGTGAAGAGAGTCGGCGGAGAGATCCGAACCGGCGATGTTGTCTTGGTAGGAGATGGAGGCGTAGACCAGTCGACCACCGCGCCTTTATTTACTATTTATTTTTTTCAACTTATAGATGGGGAATTTTCGATTCTAGTAGTATACACAAAATGAGCTCAAAAACGCCATTGAATTCCAAATGTATTTGTAGCTCCTCGATTTTTTGACGCAGAAGCATGCTGTGTTAAAACATATTGTAGTCTGATTTCTTTTTCTCTGTCCATTCACTTTTCCCATAACAGATGATAATTGTCGCGTCCCGTCCCAGACGCGACCGAAACCCCTTAATTCCGGCATATTCCGTGAATCATACATTTCCATCCATATTCACTCTCACTTTCTCACGGAACTGTTATTGATCCATATCTATGCTTTCAATCTCTTCCTTTCCCGGTCCCGCCTCCGTCTCAAGACCATCGGATGATCGGGGAAAATGGGATTCTTCACTTCGCGTTTTTTATGTTTTTTGCTCTTCTTTCGCTCCCAGCCAATAAAGCGATAAATTGAAAAAGAAAGAGCTGCGAAGTCATCTTTTCGTTGGGACCCTCAATCTTGGCCCCAACAATAATATAATAAGAAATTCGCTTCGAAAAATCGAGGATTCGAAGCAATTCAATCGGCGCCCAACTTTTATCGTACATGTTTACATCATATTCCCTCGTTCTACAGGTTTTGCCATAAAGAATCTTTCAACCCGTTTAAAAAATCTATATTTTAAAGCGAAATTATGAAATTATTTTCATTTGGAATTTAAAGATTTTATGTTCTTTTGGCATTTTATCGACGGATAAGGACACTACGTCCAAATCAAGATGTACAGCCCAAGGTTTTTCAACCGGTGTCCATAAGTCCAAACAAAAACAATATGAAGCGAATGATTTTCTCTTCTATCTTATATTGTCTTTTCGCGGCGAGAAGAAAAAGGAAAAGTGAGAGATAACATTGACAGACACTGTAAATTCGGTCAGAGAAGGTTCCTATGGACACCGACCAAAATTTCTCGATCTTTACAAAAAATTTCGCTTCATGATATAGATTTTTTTGAAATCTACTGTTTTCTGAAAGATTCTTTATGGCGATGAGTGTATATGAATGAAAATAATAATTGAAATTTATTGCCGAAATATTTGATTAAAAAATGATAAAATTGAATTAAAAATTCGAAAATCAGCTCCCTCTCCTCTCGCCGCCATATCGTCGACAGCTGAAACAGCACTGGGCCCTGATTCGAGGCTGATCGCAGCTGAAATTTTTTTGAAATTGGGAAAATTAAGCAATCGATTTTCTTAAGGGTGATGCATATTCGAGATTTTCTAACCTTCATCAATTAAATCTTTGAGGATTTTAGAAAACGAAAAATTCGGCGCTACTTTAAAAGTTGGCAATTTTGGGACTCTAATTTTTTTTGAGTCTCGGGACTCAATTTTCTATATTAATTATTTTTTGATCATATTATTGTAAAATTACGCAATTTCTTAACATTTTTTAACATAGATTACTGGCACCAGCACTTTTGGAAAAATATTGGGAAAAATAAAGTTCTATGCCAATGCCAGTAATCTGTGCTGGCACCGTAGGAAAAATATTGCAAAAATAAAGTTCTATGCCAGTAATCTGTGCTGGCACCGTAGGAAAAATATTGCAAATGTACTGGCACTGTGGAAATGGTGGAATAGGGACAACATACAAATAAGGGGAAATTTATTCGATTTAGATGCATTTTTGTTAATTTGTTACACGTTTTGAATAATAAAATGATGAAATTTTTCGATTTTTGAGTCCCGAGACTCAAAAAAAGTTAGAGTCCCAAAATTGCCAACTTTTAAAGTAGCGCCAAAAATTCTAAAAAAATCTGGACCTAAATTTTCAGAAAATTACAAACCAACATATCCATAGCTTAACTATGTACGAGGCTTACATAGTTTCCAAATCCAAAACCGTCTGAAAAATTCAAAAAAGAATTTCAAACTTTTTAATTTAGAAAATCCTAAATTTCTTTAAGGATTTTTGTCCCTAAATTCCAAAATTAACAAAAAGTCGGAAAATTTTCTCGCACAACTTCAAAAAATTCGGAATCTAAGGTTAAGTTAAAACGAAAAATTTTGATTTTTTTTTTGCTTTATACTTCCCGACCCCAACCATCCCGTCCTTCCCCTCGAAAACTACCGACGTGTGAAAAAGGCGTAAAATGTCGCAAAAACGACTGTGGTCCTCGCAGAGGCCTTGAAGGGCTTCGGCTGATGGTGGCGCAGCTTAATTTTTAAATCAATTTTTCAAACTAAAAAAATTTGGTTTATGGACCCAAATTCTATCGGGCTCGATTTTTGGAGAAAATTTTATGCGAAATTTATTCTTTTTTTATCAGGAGTTGTCTTCCAGGTCAAAAAAAAACTTGGATTTTCAGGTGCCAGAGAAGGGATAAGTATCAATTCCCCCGGTTTTAGAGGGGAGAGTAAATCCTTAAATTTTCGAAAAATTCGGTGGACTAGGTTTCAAAATTTTTTGAATCTGATTTTATTTTCACGGAGTCCTTGGAAACTTATTTGAAAAAATTTTGGGATTTTTACACAGGGAACGGAAGAGAGTGTGGGCTTAAGTTGAAGTCGCCGACCTTGAAAAATCGAAAATCAAGGGGTGCAAAAAACAGAAAATTTTTACACCACGTAAATTTATTATCAAAAAAAAGATGGCACAAGAACTCAAAAATCACAAAAAATCAAGGGTTAATTACAAAATAAATGAAAATAAAATTGAAAGTGCGTAGGGTAAACGTCAAAAAACCGAAACTTCCAATGCGCAAAACTAAAAATTTCGCCAGAAAATCAGAAGCGTCGACGCATTCCGCCATCGCCTGACGCGTCGCTGACGCCGCCAAAGTGCGTTGGCGGACGCCATCCGTAGAGGCGCCAACCGCGCCAGCGTTGCCATCCGACGAATGGACGCACCGGTTCGTCCCGGAGACGCGTCGCGTTTCCGGATGCGTCAGATTGAGTGCCGCTTCCGGATGCGTCAACCGCGGTTTGCAATTCTGCCCTGGATGCGTCGGATTGCGTTATGTCTCCGGATAGATCGGCCTGCGTTCCGGTCCCGGATTCGTCGTCCTGCGTTATGTTTCCAGATTCGTTGGCTAGCGTTCCGACTCCGGATGCGTCGAACTGCGTTTCCGAACCATTCAATTCGGTTTCGGGAACTTCGACGCGTTCCTCATCGGTTCCGATTTCTCTGCTCGTCAGCGTGTCTTCCCCCAGCCCACTCTCTTTCGTTCCCTCTTTCTCCTCATCCTCTCCATCATTTGACGCACTATTTTCACCGTTATTTTTCTTGCGCGTCTCGTTCTCTGCATCCTCCTCTTCTGGGCATGGTGGCAAGCCACGTGCGCGATCGCATGCGCGGATCGCACTCGGGCGTGCCTCAGGTTCACAGGCGCGTCCCGCCGGTTTGCGCGTTCCGTGCCAAACGCAGCGCAGAAGACGCATCTGCACGCCGCCATCGCCGCAACGCTTACTGCACGCGCCCCACACGGATGGACGCCATTCCGCGGAGCAATTTGCTGAAATGGAGAGATGTGGTAGAAGCGTATGGTGGAACGTCATGACGCGTGCGTATTTTCTAGGTTGATATGTATATATGCTCTATACTTATCTAGTAATGATGCGGATTTTTCTGTATATATGTGCGTCCGTGCGGTATATAAAAACGCATGTGTTTGTGTAGACGCGTGACGCAGGGGCGCGGTCTAACGCATGCATGCGTACTCATATTGTTGACGCAAGCGTTTTCGCTTCCACCCCCTCGCGTGCGTACCGTTCTCGCACTCGCGCTTCAGCTTGGGCCTGCTCCGGCGGTCACACAGTGACGCGTCCGCTGCCAGAGTTCCGTTATTGGCGTGCATGCAACGCACCTCGCGCCGCTGCAGTGCGGTGGCGTGACGCACGCAGCGCGACTCGGCGCACTGCAAAAAAGAAAATGGAAATTTGGTTTTGGCCGGAGTTCCCAATAAAATATTTTTCAATTTTCTTTTTTCTCATTTGAGATTTTTTGGTCCGAAAAAATTTTCTCCGAAAAACTCGGATTTTTAGCGGAATTTCTTTTTCAGGGGATGCAGTATTTTTGGGGTTCTCGACCCAAAACCAGGGGATCTGATATTGGTCGAACTTGGCCCCCTGAATCAGAATTCCTTTGTTTTTCAAATTTTTCACTTTGAGGCCATATGTATGTTTTTTTCCAATTTTCTTTGAAATTCCTAGCCTCTTAACCTTTAGAAATTCTGAAAATGATCATTTCGAAATAATTTTCCCCTTGATTTCGGGTTCAAGACTTTAGCTTTTTGTTCTGAATCCATACATCGCTCCATGGTCCGCTCTGCCACCGGGGACACCGCTCGTCTGTGCACGGACGCGTCGCGGGAGGGCGCGGAATGCCGAACGCCTCGCAGATGTCGTCCCCGACGTAGGCGGCATCCGTGCCAATGTGGATTTGGCACTTCAGCAGACGCACCTGAAGGATGTTTGGGTTTTCAGGGGGCTCGAACCCTAACCCTTCCAATTTTTTTCTAAGCTCTCTTGGAGCCCTCGAAATTTCGATGTTCGGTTTTTCCATCGGCTGTCGAGCCGAAAAATTTCAGTTTCTATGAGTTCTCGAACCCTAACCCTTCCAATTTCTAAACGAATTAATGGTATAGAATATTAGTCGATGGGGAAATTAAATTTTTTGATGTTTTTGGTTTGTGATTTTGATAATTGGGTTTAGAAAAATTGTTGACTCCGAAATTTTACGCTAGGGTTTTCCGGAATCGAACTTTATGTTTTAGGATTTTTGAGAAATAAAGATTTTTGCATTTGGAGCTAAAGGCTATATTTTTTGAATTTGTGAAAAACCGATTAAAATCATAAAAAATTTTGAGGAATCTTCCCAATTTTCCCGGCAAAACAAAAGTTTGGGTTTTTCCGTACCTGAACCCCCTCGCCATGTCCGCATTCCAGCTGGCGGCACTCGGCCCATGCGGAAGCGGCAAATTCAACGCGCACCTCTGCCGGATCGCTTACGGTGGTCAGCCGTTGGAGTAGCGAGTGTTGGCCGAGGCGGTACAGGTTGTTGCGGACACGCTTGAAAAGAGGAAAAAATTTGGAAATTTCAGATTTTCCAGGGCTAACCCTTTCCAGATAAAAAGAAAAAAATATTTTAAGGTTTTCCGGGCATTTGAAAGGAAAATTAATTCACAGCGATTTGGCAGGAATTGAGCCAATGATGCCAAATGGCGGCGCAAATCAAGTACATTACCCACTGAGCTATCAACGGCCTATGTAAAATTTTCAATAAAATCCAAAATTCCCTCTGACCTGGAGCAGCTCCATGCTTTTCTGGCTTTCCCGCTGTTGTTTTGTGGTCCGATTTATGGCTGATTTGTGCCGAGGGGAAGACTGAAAATTTTTCGGGGTTTTTCAGTCTGAAAACTGGATGTACCAAAGCTATGAAACGGATTTTCAAGTTTTTCATGGGGTTTTCCGTGGTTTTCCAGGGGTTCAAAAAAATTCTGGACCTCTACACCGGGTTTGAACCGCAACGTGACGTTGCCCTGGGCGTGTCCGTCCACCGTATGACATGCGTAAACGCCTGCGTCAGCCATCTGCGCATGGAAAATACGCAACGCACCGTTGGCGCTGACTTTGACGTGGGCTGAAAATTTTCCAGAAAATCAGCAGGCCAGCCTAGATTTTGAAAAGAAATTTTCGGGGCTTACGGCTGTTCTCAATTCTCCGCCCGTCCCGGCTCCACACCACGCGGCGTCGACCGGCACTTTTGTTGTCTTTGACGGGACATTTCACTTTCACGGAGGTCCTAAAAAAATTTTTCCGTATTACAAAAAATTTCGACGCTTACCCTTCGTAGAGGTTGGCGAAGCCTCCGACCTTCAGCGTCAGTTTCCGATGGTGCGGATGCTCTTCTGCCTCCTCCTCGCCATCTTCCGCCATTGGCTCGTCCTTATAAAAAATTCTGGTTTTTTACGGGTTTTCAAAAAAAAATTACAGAATTTAAATTGATAAAACAAGAATTTAGCTCCCAGGCTCCAAAATTTTGGTCTTCAGAGGTTGTATTAAACCCCAAGCCTTAGGAATTTCAGGTTTGCGAAAGCTTCATGGGTTTTCAGTTCTCTTGACCTCCAAAGTCTAATTTTTCGACTTCGAAAACCCATAGTAAAAAAAACCCGAACCTTTGACTGGGTCAACGCCAAACTCTGTGGACTGGCCACCGTAGGAGCCTCAACGCCGAAGGGTCCTTCCTCGTAGCTGAAGGCATGGCTTGTGGGGCAGGGACCTGAAATTTTAGAAATTCCATTCTAAAATTTCCAAAAAATCCCGAAAATCCCTAACCCTGACCCATGTTGCAGAGTCGGACAGTTGCGGGCCGCTGGTCGGTCCGGCATTCCGCGTCCTCCAGATCCAGCACTTGGCCCAGTGAATCGCGACGGACGCAACGCAATGGGCGGCGCTGTTCACCGCCGGACCCGCAACTGGACGAACATTGACCCTGAAAAACCCAAGAACTCTGGTTTTTGATGGAATTTCGATTTTTTGAACTTTGAAAATCCGGAAATTTTCTTATTCTTCTAAAAAATCCTAAATAGCGATTTTTTGTGGAATTCATCATTAAGCGTCCGGCACGATCATCGTTGCGTCATTATCGTCCATTATCTACCGTATCGATCTTATAAAACCTACAATATGCACCTCCTACTGTATACCCCCTATGGATTTGCGTCATTTGAGTTTGGGCATGACGCCATTGAGCGCATTCGTTTTACGTTAAAAAAGCGTCACATTGGCTAATAAAATCCGGAAATTTTTTATACATGGCTAGGCCTTAATTTTTAAAGGCTCTAGATTTTCGTATAGAAATTTTCCGAATTCTTTGGGTTGAATTTTGCCCTTCTAGTCCTCTACCCAATGCCCGGTCAGCCACTCCGGTGCGCAGTCCACCATTCCGCACGGTTCCTCGTCGCCCGGGCGCTGGCCCGCGCACTGCGCGTCCGGCACGATCAGTGTGCGTGCGGCACCGCTGCGCGACACCGCACGCGCGCAACGCACACGACGCGTGCGCAGTCCGGCACCGCACGCGTGCGAGCAGTCGCTCCAGGGACCGATCTGTTCGGGGGCGGGGAGAGATAGTTTGTTCGATTTGCAGGGTTCTAAAGTTGGATTATTGAAGGGCCAAAACCTAAAATGTGTAGGATTGGTCCCCTAAATATTTAAAGCTCCTAATCCGGAATTTAGGAACAGATCTTTAGGGGTTTTCAAATTTTTGGTCTATTAAGGGGCAATAAACCCGAAATTATTATCTGATTTTCGAATTTCCACTGTCATCTGATTAGGGTCTCTAAACTCCAAAAAGTCCTAAACCTTACCCAAGGTCAAATTCTCGATTTTCCGAGCATATCCTCAAGCTCAAGGTTAAGGTTTTCGAATTCCGATTTTTGAGGGTCCCAAACTTTAGTTTCTAGGGATCTCCCCCGGCCGAAGTTTACGGCTTTTTACACGAATGTTTGGCAGCCGAACCTGAGTTTTAAGGTCATAGATCTGAATTCAGAGTTTACGACATTTTTGGTTTTTCTCTAGCTTCTTTTCCCTTGCGCTCTCTCTCTCTCACCTCCCACTCCGGTGCGCATGCGTGCCGATTGCAGGCGCGCGTCAGCTCCTGCGGTTGGTGCGCCGCGTCGCAGTTGGCCCATGGGACGTGCACGCGTCGTGCCACGTCCATGCAGACCACCGGCGCCTTTTGTTTGCCTGAAATTTGAATTTGGCGCCAAAAAAGAAAAAGGAAATGTCTTATTGGCCAAATTTTGCCAAAGGCATGGATTAGCCCAGGGCTTAGAGTTTCCCGAAAAAAATCCCACAAAATTTTTTTTATGAAGGTTTCCGAGCGGAAAGGCCCTAAGACTGGCCGAGGGAAAAGCTCCAAGCTTGATTAAAATTTTTCCTACACTAAAAATCCTAGTCCTTGAAAAAATCCGAAAAAAGCGGATTCAAAAAATCTGATTTAATGACCTAGACAAAGTACCGAATTTTCGGGTATTCGAATTCTGATAAAAATAGCATTAAAAAAATCAAAATCAAAGCCTGAGTCTTTAATTTTCAAAAAAATGCAAAAAATTCGAAAATGTTTAGGCCTTGGATTCTCCACCCTCCACCAAAAAATTTACCACCCAAGCAAGATGCGGAACACCGTGTCCATTCGCCGTGTTCCCAGCGGAAACCAGCCTCCGAAGGCCTGAAAAATTCGGGTTTTTTGAAAATTTCCAAAAAATATTTCACTTCGAGAATCCGAAGGGTTCGCTAAGTGATCGGATCGGTGAGGACTTGGCCAGAGCCACGGGACAAGGGGCCATAGCTGAGCAAGGTTGGAACTGGGCAGGCCTGGGTTGGCCTGAAATTTTTGAAAATCCTAAATTGAAAACTTTCTGATTTTTGGAGCTTTCCGGAGTTTTAGCATTTTCAAAGAAATTTTGTGGACCCTGGCACTCGTAGTCCGGCAACCGCAGGCCTCCGCCCATGCACTCCACGAGGCGGCTCCGAATGCCCGTCCCGCAACTGGCGGAACAATCGGCCCAGGGACCAGCGAAAAATCTGCGAAAATTTTTGAAAATTTATATTTTTTAGACGAAAATTTTTAGATTTGCCCAAAATCCCTGAAAACATTTTTTGAATATTCAGGAGCCCAAATTATCACAAAAAATTTAAAATTCTAAAAACATACGTCAAAAATTCCTTTAATTTTCTTGAAAATTTCGCATAAAATTTTGTCAAAATTTTCCAAAAAATTTTATAAATGGAAACCACGTAAAATTCAGAAATTCCAAGGAGTTGCCCTGAAAATTTAGCCTAACACATAGAAATCGATCTATTATCTAAAAACATAACAGCCTGAAAATAAGAAAATTTTCTAAAAATCCAGCTTAAAAATTTTCAGCAATAAATCACTTCGGCTTTCCATCCGCTTCATCTTCCGCAGTCTGATCATCCTCCGTGTAGCTGATCAATGATTGCTGCTTCTGATCGGTAGGCCTCCTGGAAATTTGGATCCTGTTTTTCTAATTCAGACCCTCCCCTAATTCTAAAAAATCGTCGTATGTAATTTGAAAGAAATTCAGACCATGTCGAAAATATCGATTTTTAGCCCTTGAAAACTTTTTAAAAAATCTATTTTGATCTTATTACCATTAAATCGAATTTTGGACCTTAAAAAATGTTTTAACACGAATTTTCTACAAAAAACTAAATTCTGCATTTTCAAGACACCCACCTACGGCTTTATTAATATCGAATTTTTTTAGGCCTTTATTAACCCTTAAAAATCCATTTTTGATCATTCTTACATACCCATTAAATCGAACTTTGGATTAAAAAAAATTTATCGACTTTTCTATAAAAACCCCCCAAATTCCGAATTTCCAAACCATCCACCTAAGGCTTTATGAATATCGAATTTTCCAAAATTTCTTTGGCAGCAAAATTTGGCTCCAATTTGACACCAATTTTATGCATGTTCCTCCCAAAAGGGTTTATCCAATTCTGTGGCCAGCGGATTAGGGTCCTTTGCTGTCATAATTAGTACAACAGCAACAGAATTGGCCAAAAATACCCAAAAATCCATAAAAATATTCCAAAATAGCGCAAAAAATTCATAAAAAATGGCCAATTTGAAAAATCAAAAAAAGATATAATGTGCAAAAAACAAAACTCACAATTTCATTGATTTTGGAGAAAATTTTTACAAGCTGAAAATTTCTCTTTCGCTTTTTTTTTGAAAATTTTCAGATTTTCCTTTCAAAAAGATGGTCCAAGAATTGTAAAAAGAACTCAATAAATCCACTAAAAATGTCCCGAAAAATCCAAAAAATGCCTGAAAATAAATTTTAAAAATCACCGATGCCATTGTTCCTCACTATTCCATTCCATCAATGATGATGAGGTTCCGCCGATAAAGAATAATAAAATTATCATTTTATGCATTTTTAGATCTGTGAGAAATGTGCAAAATAAAAATGGTAAAATTTCCGGAAAATTTTAAAATTTAATTTCCTAGGTTTTCACAGATCTAATAGGCATTAGGAACATTCAGAAAAAATTGCAAGCCTAAAATTTATAGATTTCTGATTTTCGCAGGCAGAATCTAGCAATCCAGATCCAAATTTTCAAGCTCTAAGGTTCTAAAGCCTCTGATTTTTCAAAGGATGGGAAAATCTAAGTAATAATGCAGGAAAATCCGTGGCATAAGTCATTCAGGTACCTTTTAGGCATAATATTCCGATTCTAACTTGTACGCCAGGTCTTCAGTATGCCAGGATTTACGGAAAATTTTTCGGAAATTCGTGACCTCCTAGGCTCAAGGGATCCGTCGCCGCCATTTGGCCACAAAGTAAAAAGGAATTGTGCCCTTCCTGGCCATGCCCTTCCCCATCCATTGTTTGACTGAGTGTTTTGATGGCACGGCACACAGAAGAAAGAACTCTTGAGCCAGGGGAGGGGGTCCGAGGGGTCCCCGGGGGCCAAATTTTGTGGCCAAAGGGCTCGCAGGGGCCTAGGGGCGTGTCCTTCTTGTATCCCTGGAGGGGGAGGAGGGCCAGGGCAGGAAATTGGTAAGAAACACTATGGTGGATGGGGGGGGTGAAGGATGCACTTTTCGGACATTGGAGTGACCACCATAATGATGGCCTTGGATTTAATTGAAAATTTTTGGTAGAAGTTTATGGACTTCATTTTTGGGTCTAAAGATATAAAAATTGGCCCAAGAGCAAATTTTTCGACTTTGTACTAGTTTTTCGAAAAAAAACTGATTTGTGAAAATCGAAATTTAAGGAGTTTTTGGCCTTAAAGGGACAAAATTTAATGGGTTATAGAGAGAAATTGGAGACTTTTGCAATTTTTATGGCCTTCCATGAAAGGGGATTAGGAAGGCAAAATTTTATTTGTTTTTGGGAGGCCTAAACAAATGGTATTCCTGTGAGATAATCCCAGAATATCGAAGCTTTTGGACCCTGAAAAAATCATGAAATGTCAGACTGGAAAAATTGGGCCTTAGCCTTTTTCCAAGAAAATTTTTTAGCGAATCTCGTAAAGAAAAAATTATACTCATAAAAATATTTAAATTCTGCAAAAAACTGAACCCTAAAATCCCAAACCACAAAAAATCCAAAAGTTTATTCAAAAAAAAACCTGCAAAAAATCCTGAAATTCTGCAAAAAAAATTCGGAATCCTCCTCCCCTTAATCCTTGAAAATCTTTTGAATTTTACAAAAAAAAAATACTGACCCCTCCCTACCCGTTGCACTCTGTGCCGGCCCAACATGGCTGTTGCTCCGCCGGTTTCGGAGACACACAGTAGAAGGGGTGGAACGGCGCATCGCCACGACGACATTCGACCTGTTACGGTAATGCGCGGAAATTTGAATTTGAAACCAACGGCCACCTACCGTTCGCCGTCGGATGCCACGGCCACAGCTTGCGGAACAATCGCTCCACTCGCCGACGCTCCACTCCGGACATGCGTCATCGCCACATGTACGCATCTCGGACTGCAATAAAAAAAATTTTGCTATCAAAAAGGTCGAAATGTTTGAAAAAAATCCCTAGATTAAGTTTTTCTAGATCAGAAATATCTAGCGCAATTCCGCCTCAAATTGATAATCTACATAGATTGCGCGAATTGGGTGCAATTTCTAGCCCAAAAACCTAAAGAGGCAAGCCTAGACTCTGAAACCCTTGAAAACTCTGAAAATTTCGGATTAAGCCGATTTTTGGGCAGTTTTTTAAAATTTTGAAATATGGCGCCGTTCTATTTTTCCCTTTGGCACCAATCTAAATTGGAAATAGGGCTCAATTTTCACCTCTTTGGCTCCAAAGTTCAAATTTGAAAATTGCCGCTTTTGGCATTTTGCCAATTTCTTACGGGCTTCTGTGCCGGCCAACAGTATTGATCGGCCACCCGATGCCGTTCTCCTGCCGATTGGTTCTGATCCTCCTTGGACCCGACGATGTCTTCCGCGCAGAACACTTCTCGTCGCTGCTCACCCGCACCACAGGTGACCGAACAGTCGCCCCAATCACCGGTGATCCATCTTTTGGATTTGAAAATTGGCGCCATAATTTACATTCAAATTTTGGCGTCATTTCTCAAATCTTTGATCCATATTTGAACTCAAAAATTTAGTCCATTTTGGCCATATTGGCTTTTAGGCGAATTTTGAGATTTTTGGCTCCAAAATTGAATTTAAAAATTGGCGCCAATTTTGTTTTTAAAAATGTCGGCACAAACACAAAAAACGCAAGAAGAAGCCGAAAGACAAGCGAAGCAAGCAAGCATGTGAAGGCACCAACCTGCAGCTGAAAAGGGGAAATTGATGGGTTTAAAGCGAAAATTATTTGGCGCGAAAGGCTGATTTAAATCGGACGGACAAAAAGCATAAAAAGTGTGCCAACATTAACTTACAGATGCTTGGTAAGGGATGAGCTAGGCCTAAAATGCCGAAAAGGTAATAAAATGTCCTAAAGGGCCCAAAAAAAGGTAAGTTCCTTCGCGGAGATTCGAACCTCCATCCCAAACAGGCTAATAAGCCTTTAACCACTCGGCCACCCTTTAACCCTCCTGAAAATTTGATTTTCCCCGGATTTTCCATTCCAAACCCAAGTGTTTTTGGTGTCATTCGACGCAGTAATTTTTTACTCTACAAATTTTTCCAGTTTTTAAATTTGAATTGGCGCCATAATTCACACACTTGGCTATGAAAATCGTACAAATTGCGTGCCAAAACAACAAAGGCCCAAAAATGTGAACTTGATTGATGATGAGGGTGGGGAAGGGGGTTGAAGGGTGAATGGATGGATGGGTCTTTGGGGAATTAATCCAAGTCCAAAGGCACCCTGCGGTTTTGCAAAAAAAATATTGAGGATTTGAAAAGCTGTTAAAGGGACAATCCATTTTTAAAAAATATTAAATTTGGCCAATTTTTAAGAAAATTCAAAGGAGTATTTTTCAAGTTATACTTAAGTAAAAAATAATAATTTAAAATTTGTTTTACGGGTTTCAGATCTTCGAAACTTTGGTTATATTTCATGTTGAGTCTTACAAATATTCAGAATTTCAGTTTTTAGACCTAATTGTTCGATTTTTCGTTAGGGTTTCCACACTGTATTTGAATCACAAAAATTTTCATTCTAATTCTTTAGGTTTGATTTCGGAATTTTAATAATTTTTGATAAAGACCTTTTAAACCTTTGAGCTTAATTTTTCTATAAATTTTTTTTTTCGAAATTCCCACTTTGCCGGGCACACAATGTGCGGACAACGGCGCACCACGGGCCTGGGCCTCTGCTGGTCCGCGCACATGCGTTCCGGAACCACGCGTTCGGTGCGCGTATTGATGCACGCGGACACCGACACGCGTACGCCTGGCCAAGGGATCAAAGATCATTAGTTTTGGCCAGAGATCAAAGATCACCATTTGTTGATAAGGTATTATGTTCATTGTTTGTGGATACGGTATTAAATAAGTCACAAGTGAACAAAGATCTTTCATCATGGGTATAGATAAGATCAGGCTGGACAGGGGATCAAAAATCATCTCAGAATAAAAGATCAAAGATCATTTATCTCTAGCTTATAGAGGTCAAAGTCAGTCTTTTACTGGCCAAGTCAAGGATCACTGAATCTGACCTCGGGAATTCAAGATCATGTTTCTTTCAAGGGAAAAGATCATGATTTTTTAACCAGGGGATCAAAAATCAATCATTCATTGGCCAAAAGATTAAAGATCATTGTATTTGGTGGCCAACTGGATCAAAGATCAGTTTTTGGCTAGCGAAACAAGTGTCTAACAGATGTTAAGATCCTCGTGGGAAACCTATGATCAATGTCTTTCTTTGGTATGGAATAAGGAATTCAAATCAATCTTTTGCTGGACAAAGGATCAAAGATCAATCCTTCGGTTTTGACCAAAGATCAAATTTACAAAATTCACACCGTTGGGCCCGCAACTTTTGTCACACGGACTGAAGTGTCCGGTGTCGCGCCACCGGAACAGCTCCCGCGCGCAACTGCTGCCGTCGCCGCCGCAGACGCCGCATTGGTCGGTGCGTTGTGCGGATCCGATGATGTCGTCGCAACCCACCGGACGACATCTGTGGAAATTTTTATGGGAATTTCCTTATTTTGCCCATAAAATTTTTGCAAAATTCTTTTAAATTTGAGGAAAAATTCCGTTGATGATTGCAACTACCCGGGAAATTTACCAACAATTCCCGCAATGGACCAGAGAATACCCTTGCAAATTTTTCGTGAAATTATTAATTAAAAAAATTTTCCTAAATATTACAGGCCAAATTTTTGTATGCAAATAGAATATTCCGGAATCCTTAAGACCTGCCTATTTTTGGAGCTTTTCGACCATTTTTTATATTTTAGAACTAACCATTCGAGGAATAATTTTCTCAGTAATTTTGGGTCTGAAAATCTAAAGGTTCAAAGATCGTCATTTACCATCCTCTCAGCCTGATAAGGGATCTTGGATTGTGGAAAAGGGATCAAAGGTCAAAATACAGTAGGACCCATCTCCACCGTATCCTTCAGCAGATTCGGACTCACTTCCCGTCCAGACATGCCGCCCGTTGTGCCGGATCCTGCTGCTGCTGTTGTTGTTTAAGTTGGCATTTTGTGCCGTCCCGAAGTGAAACATTAAAGGCCCGGGGCTGGCCCGTCCGTTGGTTCACACACCGAAGGGAACACTGGAACTTTGAATGAGTGAATTTTTTGGCCAACTTCAGGATATTTTGGAATTTTTGTCGCTTTTTCACTTTTGAATTTAAAAAAATATTTTAAATTTTTTTTTAATTTTTATTTTTGCATCGTAATTTTGTGCATTTTCACATCGTTTGTCGTTGTGGCCACAAGGCGTTCTCGGGACGAGGAGCGCAATGAGCATTCAATGGAGGCCGAGGAGTTGGAGCTGTTCGGCCATCTGTGTCCGACGCATTCCTTTAGGGCCATAAATGAATTTTGGCTGATTTTTTGTCATTTTTTTCGAAAAATCTAAAGGAATTTGGAATTTTCAAGATCTTTGAAAAAGGGACATGTTTTCGACCCTTATCAATACGGAAAACTTTGTATACCTACGTCAATTATACTAATTAATAGAAAAATTTCTGAACAATTTCCCCCGGCCACCTCTTTCCCGCAAATCCGGTGGCGTGCCGATGGGCCCGAGCAGTATAAGTCTAGACATCGGCGTAACTGGTATTGGACGCCTTCGCCACCGCACTGAAAATTTTTTTTTGGAAATTTTCAAACATAGGGCTAGTATCAAACAATTTTATGGACTAGGCCCAATCTCAACTAATTTTCCTGATTTTTTAGACCCTAATATCAGTCCTATAAAACCAGAATTCCCAATTCTCAATTGATTGAAAGGGTTTAAAATATTTTTCGGGTGAAACTGAAAATTTTCTAGGCATTAACTCGTCAATTCATTTCCCAATTTCCCATCATTTAAATACACTTTTCGCAAATTTTGCCCCGTTCCAATGCCAATTTTTCGTTTTTTCCAGAATTTCTAACAACTAAGTAACCCTTTCTTAGATTTTTCATAATTTATAACTCTTTTTAGTTCATTTTTCAAAAAATTCAACTTTAGGCGCCTTTTCGCGATTTTTCCCGCAAATTTCCATGGTAATTTTTTGGTTTTCAGAATTTCTAGGCCTAATTTTTTCTGATTTTTGCCACCTTCCGGGTGCATTCGCTCCACTCGGACCACCGCGTCCACCCCAGCGGCGTTGCCGGAACCGGAAAGTCTTCCGCCGGAAACGGTCTGCGGAAGTCCGTTTCGATGGAGGCGGAGCTGTAGAAGGGCTCAGGGAGGCCCGGAACGGAGCAGAACCGACTGGAGATGAACAGCAGGAGGAAGGGCAGGAGGCCGATGAGAGAGGGCATTCATTTATCTGAAAGTTTTGAAATTTAGAAAAAAAATCCACAGTATGTTTTAAAGGGTTAAAATTCAAAATTTCGGAACAATTGTTAGGAGGATCCATTTAGCGTGAAAATTAATTTAAAGGGATACTTTTTATAAGGAAAAATTATGGTAAATTAGATTTTTATGAAAAATTAAACATTTTTAGATTTGAAACAAAACTACACAAAAGACCTAAATTTTTGGATGGAATTCGAATTTTTGAGAAATTAAATTTTTGGGTTAAAACCAGTTTAAGGACATATTTTATGGCCAAGCATTCATTGATTAGATTTGGGCGAGGGGACTAACATTTTAAGGAGAGAGATTTTTTGAGATTTTTTAAGGGAGAATTTTAATGTAAAAAACTTTTTAGGGATGAAAAATAAGATGAATAAAAAAATCAATTTTTAAATGAAAAATTACTTTCGGAGCTAAAAATTTTTATTCGCAAACAAAACCCATTAAATCATGAGTGAGAAAAGAAAAATTGAATTTACGCGCCGGATTTGAACCAAGTCTTCCCTGTAAATTTGATTTAAAAAAATCCACTAAAGCCATGGAATTAAAAAAAGAATGCTTCGTGTGGGAATTGAACCGAGCCTCCTCTATAAAAATTATAAAAATTGAATATAAAAATTGAAAAAATAAAAATAGAGTGAGGATCGAACCGAGCCTTCAATATATCCCAGAGAAAATCCACCAGCAGGCCACGGAAGCCAAGGATACATCGGTAGGAGCACATAGGCCATAAACCCCAACAAATGTCATGGCCGATGGCACTTGAGAACATGCCCCGGCGGATATGGCCACAAACAATGGGTGCCGTGGTGGTGGTTTTGGCACCCCGAAACCCATGGATCCATCCATGCAAAACCAGAGGGGTCCATTGTCTTTCTATAGGGTCATAGAAAAGAAAATAGTGTGTCCGATAGAGTGAGAGTGAAGGAGAAAGGAATTCGCCTCGATAGATAGATGGTAATGCGAGTAATTAAGCCTGGAAAAAAATTTTTCCATTTTTTATTTTTTAAATCCAAATTTTGAATTTTTTTGGTACTATTTTTGGTGGTCAGTTTTTTACAATTAAGGAAGTGTTAAATTAAATTTGACCTTTTAAATCATTGCTCATTTTTGGCATTTGGTAGAAATTTTCGGATTGCTTAATTTTCCAGATTTTGCATACCCTGAGGCCTCGATTTTCAAAATTTTTGAGCTAAAATAAATGTAATTTCGAATTTTAACACTAAAATACCCCTGCCAGATTTTTGGGAGGTTCATCCATTACACTTTGGAGGGGTAATAACGCCTTTTTGGATGGATGGCCCAGGGAACATGGCCACGGGAGGAACATGGCCACGGGATGACTCTCTGGGGATTTGTCCAAGAAAAGCCTCAAAAAGATCCCGAAAAAGGGAAGTATATGTAAAAAACCAAATAGAACAATTTCTTGACAAAAAAATTTATAATTTAAGAATATTTTTCCATAAAAAATTTCGCTGCCCCAAATTTCAGCCAAACCAAATTCGGCCATACAGCCAAAAAGCCAAATTTCGGCCAACCAGGCGAAAAAAACCAAACGGCCAAACCGAAATAAACACGATATAGAATTTTTAAGAATTTTAAGAACTTTTGCGGATCTCGGCTATGCACATATTTGTTTGCGGGTTATACCCAGGCGCGTATTTAGGGGGGGGACACCGGGTACCCGTGTCCCCCCCAAGAGGGGGAAAAATCTAAGGGCGTGTCCCCCCCCCCCCCCCCAAGGGGGGGGAGAATGAAGAAAAAAGAGGAAAAAATTGATCATTTTCCTTAACAAAAAAGACATAATTTACAAAATTTTCTCCGGCGGCCCCTATCGGGGCCGCCGACACCCCCTTTAAACAGTAAAATTTTTCCAAAAAGGCTTTCTATTGAACAAAAATTATTAATTTTCTTAAAAAGAAGCCCTTTAAGTTGAAATTTTTCTCCGGCGCCCCCTATTGGGGCCGCCGAAACCATTTTTTTAAAGTTTTTTCTCAGATAAAAGACGAAAATGAGTGTGTCCCCCCCAAAACCCATTTGTGTCCCCAAAAAACTCGATTTTTTCAGGGGTGTGTCCCCCCCAAGACCAAATCCTAGATACGCCCCTGGTTATACCGGGTATGTACCTGGTGGTTTGGCCGAAACTTGGCTTTTTGGCTGGATGGCCGAAGTTTGGTTTAGCCAAAAATTGGTTTTTCGTTGGTGGCCGAAAATTGGAATCGAAATTGGATCAACGCCCATTCTGACATTTTTGGATCAACTACCCAGCCCGGTAAATTTCTTGCCAAGATTTTTCCTTGATAAAATCTTTCTTGTTGGGTTTGAAAAGTTTAAGTGTAAAAATTTAATCAATTTGAAAAGATTTGCTGTTAGAATACTTGATAATAATTAAAAATAAAAAAATAAATAAAATCAAGTCTTCGTTATTATTTCTTTGTTAAAATTTAAAATATCCAAAAATCTACCAGATTAATTTTTTGCAATTGAAAGAATACCTTCAAAAAAAAAGTTTTGGTTTTGTGGTCCGAACTTTTGGTGCAATTTTTACCCTTTCCGATAGGAATCCGATTAGGGAGCCAGGGTGGGGGCAAATTATCGGCACCCAAATTAGGGCGGCAAAATTTCTTTAAAAATTTTTTTTAGGTCTTTAATGCATCGTAAAATGGGGGAGAATGGAGAACAAAAGGTGTATTTTTGTGAAGGCAAAAATGTGTGCCCTATAATTACTTCCTGTTAGGATGATGGATAATGATGCCGAAGGATTAAGGATGTGATGTTGTCTGAAAATTTTAGAATTTTAGGCCCCTCTATTTTAAAGCCAATTTTTAATTAATTTTGATATATGAACCGGCGAATTTTTCAGAATTTTAAAATAGAATTTGGACGATTTTTTTAGCCTATTTTTCGGGAATTTACGATTTGTGAATCAAAATTTTTAGGGGTTTAAAATCAAATTTTCATTTTTTTTTGGAAATGATATAGGACCAATTCGACGGTTTAAGGAATGTAAAATCTTTGGATGAATTTTTTGAAATTGATTTATTTTAGAAAATTCGCAAATATATCATACAGGAATTTGGCAAAAAATTATAATTAAAAAAACAATAAAAAATGACACCACCAAAAAAGGGCGAGAAAGAAGTGAATTTTGACTGAGCGTGACAGAAACCATAAACCATTGAAGAGATGCAGATTCAATTCTGAAAAAAGAAAATTATTATTTTATCGAAAAATAAAGAACGACAAATCAGATTTTCGAGAAAAGTTACACGTGTGCTTATGAATATTCGATTGCATATATGCTTTTAGAATCTCGAAAACAATGCAAATTCCATATTGATTTGTCGTCCCTTACAAAAATTATTTTTCGGAACCCGAACATTGATTCGAAGAGCATGATAATAGGTGAAAATAGAGACATTTGTGAGAAAAAGAGTGTCATAACACACACAGTCATAGAGAATGTCGGATAAAAAGGCCAAAAATCAGGCAAATTAAAAATCGAAACCTCTAAATTAAAAATAAATTCAAAAAATACGGTAGATCTTTAGGCCTTTAGAAAGTATTTATAAAAAGTGAAAAAAGCTGTAGAAAATATGTTGAATCGATGATATAGATGCCAATGAGAATGTGAATAGCACAATGATATTTGCAGACCCAATTTTTACAGATAAAACCAAATCAAATTTAAAAAATATCTTTTTTGATAATTTATTATTCGCTTTAATTGTTAAGCCAAAGCAAATGGACCTCGAAAAAATTTTATTAAATGTATTTCTCATTTTCCGCTAAAATTAGGTCCACAAATATAAGAATAGGAAGGCTGAAAATTCTGGAAAATTTAAAAAAAAATTTCCTAAAATCACACAATTCTGGCAATTTTTGCTGGCAAATTGTCATTGTGGGGCGTGAAGTACTGCTTGACCATCTCCAGTGTGATCTCCAGGTACTGATCGGGTCCCCCGTCGTATTTGGCATACTGCCAGCTGCTGGTGCCGTTGCCGTAGGGAATGGCCGGCTCAATTTGGGTACCTTCGTGCCATTCGTTGAAGCTGGTGATGGACACAATGTCAGCCTTTAGGAAATTTTTTTTTAGAATTTTAGAAATAGAAAAAAATGGATAGAAAACTCAATATTTCCAATTTTTCCCGTCATTTTTATTATTTTTACATTAAAAAACTGTTAAAAAATAAAAAATTGATAAATTAAAAACCTTAGCTTCAATTTTTTTTTTATTTTTCTATTTTGCCTAAATATGGTTTGAATTGGACCTTTGCTGTGTGTGCCATCTTAAAGTGTTCCCGATAGTATTGGCCCTTGTTACGGTCGTGAGCATTTTGCGAGTTCCATGGTCGGACTCTAAAATAAAGCATCGAAAATTTTAAATTAAAAAAAGAAGTATACAAAAAATAAAATAAAATTTATTAAAATGAATTAAATTATATAAAAGGTTTTTATATAATTTTTGGAATTGCAATAGGTATTGTTAAAATTAAAACATATATAATTTAAAATTATAATTAAAAATATTAATCTTTAGTTAATTTTTAATTTCCCACCTGGTGTCATTGTAGCCGGGCCCTACCGATGGCACAAACAACATCTTATTGCGGGCACAAAATGCGCTCAGATCGGGCCAGTTGGCACTCGTAGAACCATAGGAAAAACCGTCGGCGGCAAAGTAAGTATAGAGACCGTCAAAGCCGGCTTGCACCAGCGTTTGCGTGTCGTTCTTGTCCACAGCGAGACCTGAATTGGGTAAATTTTTAAAAAAATCTGGGATTTTAGACAAATAATAAACTCGTTATGAATAAATGGTGAATCCAGGTCCAAAGTAGACCAGGATATACCAGGATTTTCAAACAAATAATAAACCTGCTAAAAATAAAAAATAAATAAATCACCTAAAATTAAATAGTCTCTCGATAGAAATGGACTTTTCTATGATCTTTTGAAGCGAATTCCTTCATGCAAAATAGCACAGAAAAAGTGGACCAATAGAGGAAAAAGAAACAAACAACAATCATTTAACATAACATGCTTTCGCGTCATAAAATCATAGCGCGAAAATAAAATTTGATTTCTACAGGATTTTTACGCCGATTTTAGAAGCTCTAAAAATACAAATTCATATGTACCAATAATCAATGAGTCCAACGGGGTGCCGCGGATTGTGTGGGTCGCATTTGGGCGCAACATGGTGGCCCAGTCGGTCGATGCGATCCTGTACGAGTCGTACACGTAGAACAGCGGCAATTGTTGCTTGTCCTGTGGTTGCCAAATGTCACATATAATAAGGGGAGAGGGTGGGTCGGAGTTGGCCTAGTAAACTACCAAATAGAGCATTGGACCAAGGGCGATTTTTTTGTGAAATGTCCTAAAATTCAAAATTCAAATTCAAAATCCTTTTAGTTTTTTTCTCTCTTCGCCCTCGAATTACCCCATCATTCTTAATAAAAAAAAACCCGTGAAAATATAAAATTTTAGAAGAATCAAACCCCAAAAATTCAATTAAAAATTCGGAAGGAAATTTAACCTGCTCCGATTTTTTTCGCCGATACAATGCCGGATGGGACCCATATTGGTCAAGCAAGTAGGCAATGTCCTGCCGGACATTGTCCACGGTCCGATCATCATAGGGCTCCAAATGAAAGGTCATCTTCATCTTGGCCTTGTCGGTGGCATTCAAGAGCGCCGGCATTAAGGAGTCCCAGGGGGTACCTAAAATTCCTCATCATTTTCCAGAAAATTAATTAAAATATCCAAATATATATTCTATGGGAAAAATTTGATGATCATAAAAATAACCTTCCTGGTCCGCCTTGCCCTTGGGGTACCAGGAGCAGACCACCACGTCGATTCCGGCGCTGGACATCCACTTCATGTGCCGCTCAATCACTTTGGGGTCCCAACTGCTGTAGGGACCCAGGGACGGATAGTAGACGGAGGCAATGTCCGCCGGGGGAGAATGGCCTGTGATAAAAATCGGAAATTACAAAAAATCGGAATCTTATTCTAAATTTTTATTAAATAAAGAAAAAACTATGTATCAGAAGTTAAAAACGAAATAATCTTTTAGTTAAATAAATATGTAAAATCGTCCTTTTTAATGGATTTTTATTTTAAAATTTTAGCCTTAAATATTCAATTACATTAATTTCGAACTTTCTATTCTACCTTTCGGATAGGCTGTGTGGTCCCCCGGATTCCAGTTTGGCAAGTATCGATGGTTCCAATGGTAGTATTTGCCGTCATTATGTTCAGGGTTTCCATACCAGGGATAATAGAAAATGTGAATGGATGGAGGGGCTGCAGCTGTGGCACTCTGATTAAGAAGTTAATTTAAAAAATTGACCAACTTTAAATATAACAAACAATAAAACCAAAGACTTGAAAAAAAAACAAATTTTAAACTCATAATTAGGATACAGTGGCGTATCCAGGATTTTGCCATGGGAGGTCGGAATCAGGCCTAAAGTCCAAAAAATCCAATTTTTTGCTTCCATAGGGGGGAGGACGGATAAAGAAAATTGGTCATTTTTTTTAAAAAATAGTTTTTTTGTAGAAATTTTACTATTTTTGAGGGGTGCCGGGGCGAAAATTTTGAAAATTGAGACCGTTTTTCTTAAGAAAATTTTTATTTTTTTTTCCGCCATGGGGGGCGGTACGCTACTGATGGGTGGTCCAAAATTTTTATGGAAAAATTTTATTGTATTGGGAAGTACTAGTGATTCCGATAGGGGCCGCCGAAGAAAATTTTGAGAATTTGAGACTTAAAAATTTCTTAAGAAAACTAAGAAAATTCATAAGGGGCCATGGGGATCCGATGCGTCACTGTTAGGATAACACAAAAATATTTTGATTCGATTGTCAAGAATCGGGAATGTCAAAAAAATCAGTTCGATTTTTCGATAGATTTTTATTTAAAAACTTTAGAGTAAACCCACCTTCAACTCTTTGAGCACCCGTGGCTCTATTGTAGATGAACCAGCAGGAGTTGTCAATGTCGTCGTTTCCGTTTCTGAGGTCACCGCAGTTGTAGTTGGAGTAGTTATAGTCGTGGTTTTGGTGGTGGTTTCCTCCGTCTCGTCCTGTGGCGGTTGCACCGCAACTGGCGGCGCAACGCGTTGCGGAGCTATGTCTTTGGGATGTTGTGGTGGCGGACGCGGCACAACACGCTCAGGACCAGAAGAGCTGGGGGAAAATCAAGATTTGATAATAATGAATTTTCGTAATTTTAAAAAATAGTCGTAACAGTTTTTTATGATTTTCTACTAGTAAATATAGGAAACTTGATGTTTTATTATAAAAAATGCTCGAATTTAAATGATTTTTTCGTCAAAAAAGAGGAAATTATCAATTTAATTTTTGTTCGATTTCGTAGCATCAAGAACAGGGGCGTAACGAGCCGAAGATTTCGGAGGGGGCTATGTATAAAATTTTCAAAAAATATATGGTTTAAATAAAACGCGTTTTTTTGCATTTTTAACATTTAAAAAAATCGAAATTTTTTATTTTCCAACTTTATTTTCCCACAGTAGAAGGTGGTCTCCGGCGGCTCCATAGGGGCCGCCGAAGAAAATTTTGACGATTTTTGAAGGAAATCGATCATTTTTTTCTTCAACTTTTTCAAAAAAAAATTTCCAAAAAATTTCAACAGGGGGACCCTTTTCATTTTTTTGGAGTCTTGGAATTTCGGAGGGGGCTTCAGCCCCCCTTAGTCCCCCCTTCGTTACGCCCCTGATCAAGAAAATGTATGGATTTAGCCGGGTTTTGTTTGAATTTCTGATTCCAATGACAAAATGATCGGTAATGGTCTTATGTTCGAAATTATATTTTAATGAAGTTTCAAAAATTTTATTTATATGAATTTCCGAGCTAATTAAAGGAAAAATGTTTTTTTTCAAAAATATTTATTTTAGAGTTCAAAATTTTGAGAAAACCAGTTTCAGTACCCAGTATCAGTAGTCAAGGAGTACCAGTACACAGTACTCAGTGTTAAAAAAACTGGAAAAAAACTGAACTGATTTAGCACTGATTTGTTCTTCACCAGTGCTATGATGCATTTTACCAGTATCAGTACCAGTTTTTTAATGCAGTAAAATTTTTGAAAATGGTTGAGAAAAATTGAAAAAATACTAGCAAAAAATGAATTATTTTAAATTTCAATTGTAAATTTATAAAGTTAATGTTAAATATCAATATCTCGGGGTTTTTCAAATCAATAACGCAAATCTGGGTGAGTGGGAAAGGGAGAGTCAGAGGAAAAAACTAGAAAAGAAATAGAAAAAAATGAACAAAAAAGATTTTAACAAAAATTCATTCAATTTTGTGATATTATAGAGTAAAAAATTTAATTTTTTCCCTTTAGAGAAGAGATCACTTGTATGCCAGCGCTCGTTTGGCCATACATAGGAGAAATTTGGATTTTTTTTCTTAAAAAATGCCTATTAAACAAGATGACTTAGGGCCCCTAAGTTAGGGGTATGTCAAAAATTTTCGAAAATTTATGGATTTTTGGTCAAAACTTTCCAAAATTTAGGGATTTTCGGTCAAAATTTTCCTAATTTTGCCTTTCTTAGGAGTGCAAAATTAGCACTGTAAAAAACTGTACCAAAAACCCAGTTTCAGTACACAGTATCAGTAGTCGAGGAGTACCAGTATACAGTACTCAGTGCTAAAAACACTGGAAAAAAACTGAACTGATTTTAACACTGATGGGCGAAAAATACCAGTTTCAGTACCCAGTGCACTGGAAAATACTGTCAGTGCCACTGAACTGGTTTGAACTCTAATTTATTTAATATTTAGACTAATTTCGCTTACCCTGGTTCAGGATCCTTGCGGCGTTTTTGCTGCTGTTCTTCCGGAAATTGAGCTTTTCCGACCTCGTCCTTCCTGACAGCGTCCTCGTGAGCTTTCATTTGCTGAAAATGAGAAGATATATTTTTTGAAAATATAATTTTTAATAATTGCGTTCTTTCGAGGAATTTCGAAAAAAACCTGAAGTCTACATAACAAAGTTTATGATTTAGCTTTAATAAAATAGTTAAAAGTCTTTTGTCTTTTCTAGCCTAGATTATTGGAAATTAAAAACGAACTATATTTTTGTAAAAATTGTATGCATATATTTTCAGAAAACCTTTCCGCCCTGATCGTCGGCCGATGAACGAACCATGAAGATGAAGCCGGTGACAATAGAGGCGATAAAAGCGGCACATACACAAATTTTGAGCACCTGGACCAGTTTCATCCGTAGAATTTATTAGACTCGATAAGAATTTTCTAAAAAATGAAATTTTAAATGAACAGAAAATTTTTTGACATCATATTGCTTAATCAGAAAAATCTTGATTTCGATTTTTTTCCAAGAGATTTAAAAAATTTCAAAATTCAATCGGCTAGAAATTAGAATTTAAAATGGTAAAAAAATCCTGAAATTCGTAATTCAAAGTTTTTTTTATATATTTTTAGCTCTCTTATCATAGAATGAAAATTTGTCCTTTAATATAATGGTTGTTTTGATAAACAAAAAGTTCATCAGTATTCGATGCATTTTGGATTGAATGGTTTAAAATTTTCATGGCGGATGGATTAACGAGTGAAGAGGGAAAGGGGAAGGAGGAAGGTCACAAACCTGAATAAATTATATTCGCGGTGTGACTAATCCTCATCCAAATATTTTTATTTTCATAAAAATTATTTTGTCTGATTCATAAAATAATTTATGTAATTTAAATAAATTCAAAAACAGAATTAAACGGGAATTTTCTCTCCTCTAATCTATATCTACAGATCGAGGAATTTTTGTTGGTGTCCATAGCGCGTCCATTCCAAATACCACCAAGTCAAAATACCACCACGAACGAAAACTTTTTTGTAAGACTTGTTAGACCAAAAGTATAAAGGACAAAGTTGTGTAGAATTTTATGCTTTATCTTTTAGTTTTTCAAATTTCCGCAAAAAATTTTGAAATTTTCCGAAATTTTCGAAAAAAGGCGAAAAATCGGTGTTTTTCGAAAAATTTCAAATTTTTTTGCGGAAATTTGAAAAACTAAAGAATCTAAAAGATAGAGCATAAATGCACAACTTTGTCTTTTATACTTTTGATCTAACAGGTCTTACAAAAAAGTTTTCGTTTGTGGTGGTATTTTTGACTTGGTGGTACACTCATTGCCACAAAGAATGTTCCAAAACTCATATGTTTAAAAAAATGAACTATTAGTATATATTGAAGCGAAATCTTTTATCATTTCCTATTGGATTTTTTATAAAAGCGTTTTTTTGTCAGCCACAATTACCACAAAGGACAGAGAAAAAGTGAAAATAGAATGCAAAAAAGAGAGAACATTCACATAAATTCGCTTCAAGTTATAGATTTTTTTAAACGGGCTGATCGCTTTCCGATGGCGACGAGTGTATGTATTTGGAATGGTAGCCGTCCATAGATAGGAACCTTTTCTGACCGAAGTTACAGTGTCTGTTAATGTTATCTCTCGCTTTTCCTTTTTTCACACCGCGAAAAGACAAAATAAGACGCCTTATAGTTTTCCTTTGGAAAAAAGACAAAATAAGACGGAAAAGACAAAATAAGACGCCTTATAGTTTTCCTTTGGACTTATGGACACTGATTAAAAGGGGTCAGGTCCCTGGATACCAGGACCGAAGATCCCAAAAACTTCCCTTCGTACAAAAATCTTTTTTTAGACATTGCTAGACCAAAACTATAAAAAGCAAAAAGGTGTAGAATCTTAAGATTCAACTTTTGGCCTAATTGGTTTTTCGAATTTCCCGGAAAATTTTTTGAAATTTCCAAAAATTATCGATTTTTTTCATTTTTTTCGAAATTTTCAAGGAATTTCGAAAAACCAAAAAGGCCAAAAGTTGGATCTTAAGATTCTACACCTTTTTGCTTTTTATAGTTTTGGTCTAGCAATGTCTAAAAAAGTTTTTGTACGAAGGGAAGTTTTTGGGATCTTCGGTCCTGGGATTTAGGGACCTGTAGCCGATTGAAAAACCTTGGGCTGTAGGTATTTTCATTGTTTTGTTTTTTTCAATTCTCGAATTAATGCCCTTTCCTTTAAACAATTTTTTCGCAGTTTGGTGTGTGGCTTAGTGGTTGGCCAAAAATTCAGAAAAATAGTAAGGTGGTTCAAAACCGGGTTGGAGTAGTAATTCAATTTTAGTAGATTTTGCGGGGAATTTATTGTCAAGTTAGATAAAGCTCATGTTATTAGCAAAAATAATTTTCTTTTTAATATAAAATTTAAGAGAAAAATCCTCCGATTGATTGTCCAAAATCTAAAAAAAGTTGAGTTTATTATTGGAAAATTCAGAGAAAAAATATTAAGCTCGCAATTTTATCTCGGTTATTTTGGTCCAAATAAATATAAAATGCATTTTTATTCTGGATAAAACTTGTTCTCCATAAAAACACCAAAAACACGATCTGATGAGATCTCTTTTGTTTCCTTCGGGGTCAAATTGGAATAATAAATATAGCCAAAATATAGGATGATGGGAAGATATGATCAGAATGAGAAAAGAGAAACACAACAATAGTAACAGATATGGTAAAGAGGATGATTGAATGGTAGAAAACCGGATTTTCAGCTTGTTGATTTTTTAGTAAAAAATTCTTAAAACAAATGAGTAAAATCGAAAGAATACTTCCGGAAGAAACCATTCTCCCGTGTTTCAAGTTTATAAAATAAATCCAAAAAATTGTTCTGCTGAAATGTCTTGATTTTGTGTATTTTTTGATAGGAAAATGAAAAATATAAAGCAATGGCAACTATGGGGTGAAGGTTCAGTTTCAATCAAATATTAACTCCTCCTTTGTTGAACATCAGAACCAGCTGATGACCTCCGGGGACGTTGGAACAACTCGGCGGGTGATGTATTCTTGATTAGCAGAACGCTGTGGAATGCGCAGCAAAGCAACAACACCAATTGGAGGCCAAATACCAGAAAGGGCAACTCGCGAAGCCATAAACTCTGAAAATTGAGATTCAAAAAAATAAACAAATAATTTAAAAAATTATTTATTTTTTATTCTGATCACAAAATTCAAAATTATAATATCAGAATCTTCAAGGAAAAAATTAGTTAAAAATGGCTTCTATTTTCTTAAAGCTTTTAATTGGCTTTTAAATTTTAAAACTCTACCATTGTCGTGTTTGCGAAGTGGGCGATGATTGTGAACAAGGCCGAGCAAATCCAGAGCGAACGGCTGCCAATTTTGTGAAAACATCGATGGAGTGCATCCCAGATGGAAATGGACCACATGACTTGCAACATGATCATCAGGGAACAGCTGATGGAGTAGTACAACGGGAAGTAGGCATCCGAGACGAGCAGACGAGTGCCAGACTAAATAATTTAAAGGCTTACGGGTTAAACTTTTAAAACTTGCCTATTTTTATAAAAAAAATTGCCTAAATTCTTCATAATCAGCGAGTTTAATTTTCTAAGTTTTAAAAAATACACCATTAAGATAGTTTTAACTCTAGAATAATACACCAGGCAAGATGCCTTAACTCGAAAACACCGGAGAAAAAACCCGAAATAATGTATGTTTCCCTATTTCGATTCCTTGCATAAACCGGGCTCAATTTAAAAAAATATTAATTTCTTCAAGATTACTCTGAATATAAATCTGAAAAGGTCAAAAAATCATACTCGAAACTTCAAATTTCCACATGGCGAATGGCATCAATCCGGACCTTACCTGAGTTACGTTGTTTGCGGCAGCAACCGCCGCGGGGAGCCCAACGACGCCGTCGTCCCAATAACTGGCCAGGATGTTCGTCAAGTGGAACAGGGCCGCCATGGTGCCCATTCCCAGGCCACAGACAATGGCCAAAATGTGCCGAGATGAGTACATCAGTCGGAGGCCGGACACTTCGCCGCTTCCGTCATCGCTCGCCAAACGCGCCAACTCACTAAATTTAAAAAAATAAAAAATAAATTAAATTTCGACCACCTTTGTGCTTTATACATCAGCATAAAATAGGCGGCTCGAGCTGCTTCCTGGAACAAAATGGACACGAACACCGGGACCAGAAGCAAGTTTGTGCCGCAAATGGCGAACACGAAGGATGTGAGGAGCGAAGAGAGGAGCCAGAAGAAAGCACTAGGAAGAAAAACCGTGTAAATTATACAAGAAAAATTCATTCTTTTCGTCTCGAAAAAAGAATACCAAAAAAAATTCGGAAAATTATTTTTAAAAATAATAATTCAAATTGTGTCTGCATATTGTGGGTCAGTCGTGTTAGAGGGGGGGGGGGCTGTTTTTTGGCCCCATAGCCAAAAAATTAAGAAAAAGAAGGAAAAAAGAGAAAAAACTAATTTCTTGAGGTCTAAATTTTCAATATTTTCTTCGGCGGCTCCTGTCGGGGCCACCGGAAAACTTGATATTTTTCCTTCCCCGTGGGAAGGAAAAATTGAATTTTCTCTCCCAAAAGTTGATTTTTTTCCGCCACTGTTGTAGGTTCCAAAAATTGTTTTGTCTATCTCATAAATGAGTGGTGGGTTTTCCCTTTTCAAAATCTAAAACTTACCCAAGAACGAACAGAATGATGCGCAATGGGTCCGGCGAAACCAGCCGATGGAAGATGAACAGGGTTGGTGTGAAGCACACAGCCAAACAGCACAGGACAAAGAATACGCTCATAACTCAATTTTCCTGAACAAAAAGTTAATTTACGACAAAAAAATTAAAATAGCAAAATCGATTAAACTACTTTATAACAAAAAAATCAAACGATAAAAATCAATGATCTCGACGACTTTATTCTATGACTGCAGGAAAGAAAAAGGGAATCTTATCACCATCGTTATTTGTTGTGTGTCAATATTTCAATCCGGTTTGTTCGATGGGGAAACTAAATACAATCGGTGGTAAAAATTGGGAATATATATGTTCAGGATCGGGACAGAGGCATGGCCGTAATGAATTTAAAAATTCTGCATGAAAGTCTAAAAAATTTTGGTTCGTTTACGGCCCTATTTCCGGTCACATCAAATCAAGGATCAGAAAGGAGAATATAGAATGTATACTAGTAATATCAGCAGAAATTTTCAAAATTTTGCAACAATTTATAAAATCCAAGGTGCTATAGATAAAAGGGTGAGGAAAGGAGACAAATTGGCTATGAAGTGAATTTTTTTGTAAAAATGACTAATTTTACGATTTATAAATTTGTACTATTGGTTCAAAAATCGAATTTCCAGGGCTCAAAAAAGAGAAAGAAAAATTCGCCCTTTCCATGTTGGTAAAACCCGATGACAAGAAAATGAAAATATATATTATAAATGAAAATGTAAAGTATTTAAAAAATTTGATGATGTCATTGGGAAAGCATGGAAACTCTCATCAGCTTTTGCTTCAATAATTTCATCTGATCAGTGATCAGATTGCGATCGGATCATCGATCAGTTCACTTTGGCATAACTCGGGGGCGAAAATCGACGACGCAAGAACTTGATCACGTATAACGGTAGACAGGAAATCAGCGTGATCATGGTGGTTTTGGCCAGAAATTCGCCGGAAAGCACAAATTGGCGATCAAAGTATTTGTCGAAGATGATTAACGACGCGGCGTACAGAGTCAGGGATAAGGCCTGGAAAAATAATGTTAATGAAAAAATCCAAAATGATTTTTAAAATAAATATTTGTTGATTTATAAGAATATAAATAGATTAAAATTAACAAGTATAAATTTTCTCGACCTGTGCTACCAGCATGGCCCAATGCCACGTGTGCACCGTCATCGCGACCATGATCAGTTCGGTGATGATCAGGGCGGAAAAGCTAATGGACACAATGTGAATCAGATCCTGATCGAAGGCCCAAAGAGCTCCGTACATGATGATCGCTCCTGAGAAATACATTCCAATTTTAAAATTCCATGGTTGTGTTTTATGTGGCTTTTTAGAACATTTTTTTGTACTTTTTTTCAATTTATTTTTTAAATTTTTATTAAAGATAGAAAATCCATTGATATACCAGATTATCGATTTCAAATCCATTGATATACCAGATTATCGATTTCAATTCCATAAAATCTACCTTGATAAAGGCTGATCAACACCCATATACAGAATGTCTTATAGGACAATGATCGCCCCTTGCCCAACTCTTTGTACAACTCTGGGTAGGTCAACGCGTTTTTTGCAGTAACATCTCTGTCTACCACCAATGAGAACACCGGCAGCATTGTGTAAGCGGTTGAATAGCTGTAGAAATATAGGAAAGATCGTCATAATTCTTTATGTGAAATTGCTATGTTATCTAGGAGAAAAAAAGCTTAAAAAAATTTAATACTTACGCGACCATCAGGATACCCTGGTACAGAGACACCGATGCAAAGTAGAACACGCAGGAGAAGATGGCCTGCATGGTGGAGATGATCAAGCCCCGATGCATGACGAATTGGGACAGGGCACAAGAGCGTTTGTAGCAGAATCGACCATGGACCAACAGGAGACGGCAAATGTGGTGGAATTTGGTGATGGAAAAATCGGCGGCTAGAGATGCTTGTTTGCCTTGAAATTTTTAAATTTATTTTAAATTATTTATTTAAATTAAAGAACATTAAATCTTCAGTTGCCTCTTCCAGAAAAAATCCACCTTCATTAGCGTCAATACCAATGCCGGCATGCGCGGCCTGGATCATGGACACATCGTTGCCTCCGTCACCGACTGCCGCCACTCTTGCCGGTTTCTGGTAGCGCTTCAGCAAATTCACAATTTGAGCCTTTTGCTCTGGCGAGCATCGACAGCACACCACAGCTGTGCAGGAGCACACAAGTTCGGCTAGTTCGGCCTCGTAGTATTGCAAGCAGACTGTCAGCGCTGAGCCCGACATCACCAGCGCGACATTGTTTTTCCTTAATTAAACATTTAGCTAAATAAAAAAATTCTGCGATTTTAAAAAAATCAAATTTTCGAATAACATTGATCCGTAAAAAAATTAAATTTTTTGTATCTCACTTTCGCAAAGCATTTAGCTCATTGTGCGCCTCAGTCCGGTCTCGGACCTGTCCGAAAACATGGACATTGTCCGTCTTGGAAAATAGGCCCGAAGATTTCGCAATGCAAATGGCAGTTTCCATTTTGTCGCCCGTCAACATCCAAATTTTGATGCCCGCATTGCGAAGCAACTCCAAAGATGTGGTCACTTGGTCCTTAAGTAGTGGAAGGTGGAAGGGAATAACATGCATAAAAATTTACAGAAAAATTATTTTTAAAAAAATTGTAAAAAATGCCAAAAACTTACGTGAAAAAATTATTTTAAAAATTCGTAATACTAGTATACCTGCAATCGATCCTCGACCCCGGTCAAGCAAAGTAGTTGCAGATCATTTTCAAGTTTTCGTACAACCGCTGCCATGTGCTCGGTGCGATCCGTGACCGTCATTTTGGCCTGATGGTATTCGCGCTCAAACTCGGTTAGTTGTTCCGGAGTCAGCACCTTCTTGGCCACCACCAAAGTGCGAAGACCTAAAAAAATCCTTTTTTAATGCCGATAAAATCGATTAAAACAATTTATAGCACAAAAATCCAACCCTCTCTGGCCATGTTCGAGCATTCTTCTTCCAGCCAATCGTTGTATTGAACCTAAATATGATAATTATTTTATCTGCAAAAATTTTAAATTCTCTTTATTAAAGTCTTAAAAAGCTCGTTATTGGGTGAAAATGAAAAAATGGCATGAATATAATTTTTAATCATAATTTGAATTTTTAGCTTATCAAAAATTAATTTAATGGAAAAATTCTCATTTTTGAAATAGGCTCACCATCTGGGACATCACGGTGTCCGCGCCCTTGATCAGTAGACATACCTCATCTGTTTGCTCATCTCGCACAATAATACCCATCCTTTTCGATTCGGATGTGAACGGGAACAGGTGCAAAATTTGGAAGGTCTTTGTGTTGCCGGTGGACAGTTGCAGTTGCATTTGGCTGAGGTCTCGACGGGCCAGCTTTACGCCAACCTGCTCGGTCCATTGGACTAGCGCGACCTAGTGAAAAAATAGAAATTTTTTGCTTTAAAAATATAAAAGGAAAGGACTAAAAGATAAGATTTAAAAATTCAGTGTAAAAAATTCCGCCAATCCTACCTCATCCGGCGATGCAGCTTGGTAAAAGGTCGGCTTGCCATTCTCGTCAATCGGGGTCACATTGTGACAGAGAGCAATGGCCTCCACTGCGGTCTGCAGTTTGACGGAGAATGAGTTGCGCGCCAGCTTGCCGCTGTAGGCCGACTCCGCATGTAAGCGGACATCGTTGAATGCTTCGCTACCAAAGGACACAGTGCCAAGGTGAATCTAAAGCAAATATTGAATAAAAAAAAATTAAAAAATTTTAGTTAGAAATTTTTTGAATATAATTTTCAAAACTCACCTTCTTGAAGCGCATCTCATTGCGGGTCAGAGTTCCGGTTTTGTCGGACAAAAGGAACGAAATCCGGCCCAACTCTTCAGGAATGGTGCTGCTCCGTACCACCGTTTCCGGAATGGATTTGTCCCGGCCGATTTGCCACGAGTAGAACAGTTTGGCCATGTCCAGGTTGACCCGCAACGAGATCGGGATGATGTAGGAGAAGAGCAGCACAAAGCGCATCAAGTAGCGGTACCACAACGAGTCCGGACCCTTCATGATCACCATAACCGTGGACAGGGTGAGCACGAACAGGAACAGGATTTTGGTCAGGTTGTTGACCTGTTTAAGGAAAAATTTTAAGATATAAACTTTTATATTTTAAGAATATTTTCTGAGATAGCGGCAGGGTTAAATTAGAGCAAATTGTTAATTTACTTTAGGTATGATTTTTAATTTTGGAAAATTATATAATCAAAAGTCAACTCACCTCCCGGTCGAGAAGTCCAACTTTGCTGTCTGGAAGTGTTGTGTTCATCACCGACCTTAAAAGTATTAAAGAATTTTCTTGCATTCATGGGTATCGGATTTTAAGGAATGTTTTTTTCTGTTCGGTTAATTATTATGGAGGACCTTGTCTCCCTGCCGGTGTAAACCACCAGCCCAACAGCAGTTCCGCTGGCCAGTACTGTGTTAGCCCATAGGACATTATCCACGCACAATGAACCATCATGAGAACAATCGTCAGCATTGATCTAATGAGAAAAAATAGGCACTTATTGGTAGATATCCTCCTATCTTTGTTAAGTTTATTTTCTAAGGTTAATGGAGTATTTATGAGCATAAAATATTTTAATCGTATATTCCTCCATTTTCGAAAAATAATAATTTTCTATAATAAAATAGCAATTGTGAGATAAATGACACTGAACTCTCACTCGGTAAGTGCCCACAAAGGCGTGGATGTCCTTTTGCGGCTTCTCCGCGTATACTTCGCAGTTCAGGTCCAGGATTTGAAGATCGTCTGCCAAGCTCTGCGTGTAGGGCACCGCAATGCGTAACTTCCAGTCGGTTTCACCGTCAAGCTGTGAAAAATGAGAGGTATTTTTCAACGAATTTTTTGATTCGAAAAAAAGAAACTTCTGTTTTCAATCGATTTTTTGGTAATTTCTTTTATTTTCTAGTCGATTTATCTTAAATATATATGAAAATCCCAAGTAGTTCGATTAATTTTAATACCAGTCAAAATCAAAAGCGATAAGGAATACTGAACCTGATCCGTACGGATGAAACATGCCCCTGACTTTTCACTGGTTCGCATAAGAACCACATCTGCCGGGATCCTGCGATCCTTCTCAATTACGATCAGATCGCCAACATGGATTTCCCTGAAAAAAAATTTGTGTTTCAAGTAATAAATATTTTTTACATACGCGCTCTTGATCAGCACTCTGGCTCCTTCCAGTGTGATTTTTTCGTATTTCTCCCCGTTAACTTCCCGATCTCGCAACAGCCGGACCATGTCGTCGACAAACTCGCGGATGAGTGTGATGAACAGAACGAATCCCTGAAATATGAAAATGAAATTTATGAAAAAACAAAAATTCAAAAAAAAACTTACAAGTGGTCCCCAGTAGGTGATCGGAGAGCCAATTTGGACTTCAGGAATGAATTGACTGCAGGCCATGAGCAGGAAGTACAGGTTGAGGAAAAATTTGAATTGTTGGAAGAGGACCTTTATAAAAAGTAAAAAATAAAATTCAAATTTTGCCCATTTTTACCATGGGAACAAAGGTGAACATATTATATTTTCGGTTACAAATGACATTGGGCGGGAATGTATGGCCACCGGTGCACACAGGGCCATGGCCAATGCGGATGGTGCGCGAATGCAGGTTACGTTTGCGTTGGAACACGGTCTTGCAACACCTACAGAAAAAAAATTCTTGAAACTATTGAGAAATTTATTGAGATTTTCAAACTTTTCCTATTTTATCAAATGTTTAGGCACTTTTTAAATGAGAAAGGTCGTTCGTTCACGTGGTAAATTTTGGTGTTCCTGGCCATGCAGCGAGCGATTCAGAATTTTTGGTAAAAATAGTTCTTTTTGGACTTTTATATAGGTTTTGAACCAATGGTTTCGATCAAAAATATGGATTTGGATTAAACATGAATGAATATATTCATTGAATGGACAGAGAGGGATTATGGAGTTATAGGACCCTGGAAGTGGAGGGATGGAGGGAGAGAGATGGAAAGCGATCCTCGCTCTTCCCCTCCCGATGCTTTCCCCATTGTTAACGAATCATGAGTGGGCGGAAATGAGGAATTCAGGTTCCGAGGAATCTTTGATTTGTAAGCATTCTGTGATTCATAACGTGTAATGTTCGATTTACAAATAATCATCATAATGTCAGGAAAAATGATGTTCTCGAAAAATTTTTGGATTTTTCTCATTAAAGCTCATTCTACAACATTTGAACGAAAATGTTTTTTTACATAAAAGATTATTCTTGGGGAATGGGGGGAGTGGTCCCCAGCGGGCCCGACTTGAAGTTTTATCAAATTTTCTAAAGGAAATTGACAATTTTTTGCTTTTGGTGAAAAATTTTCGAAAAATTTTTCAAAAAAATTTAACAGGGGGGACCCTTTTCATATTAGGGTTTTGGAAATTTCAGAGGGGGAATTTCCCCTCCCCCTCTTCCCCCCTCGCTACGCCACTGCTTCATCGAATTTACTCAAATATAAATAACAAAGAATTCAGGCAAAAATTACCTATTGAAAAGTGCAAAAAGTTAAAGATAATAAATTTCTTAACTAAAAATATCAAAAATAATCTGGATTATTTAAGGGATTAAAAAAATAAAAATCTTAAGAATTCAAAACCCACCGGAACATATCAAAAAAGCGAGAAAAGCAGGAGCGAGAGTTGTAAGCGGAAAAGCTGCTAGAGGAAAGCGCTGACGGACTGATTGTCGGCAGCAGGTAGGTGTCGTCTGCGGCGTTCAGGTGTCCGTTTTGTTCGGAGCCAAGCATCTGAAAATGTAAAATGGATGATATTTAATTATACGGCGAAAATTTTTTTTATATAATTAAGATCCAAAAGTTTTAAATTACATGATTTAGCAGTTTCAAAAGTTTCCAATCAACAAACCAGTGGGGTGTTCTCGTCAAGCGATTCGTCGCCTTCAGCAGTTGTAGCCAAACGGCTATATCGCATAAACTTGCGCCAAATTCTCTCCGTTATCCCTGTAAATTATATCAAAAAATTAAGGAGAATAAATTAAGATTTTAAAAAACCTGTATCAATTTCTACTCGTGCTCTTAGATGGAATGATCAAATTTAATCAGCCACGAAGCAAAGTCCAAAAAGCGTGTGATCGATCAGTGTTATTTGGAAGAATGGCTGAATGAAATGATGAATCAGTGTTTGGAATCTGAAATCGATTTGCATAATGTCGCATGCAATGCAACTATATGGAGTAGAAAAAATAATTTTTACAAGGGATCACAAGAACAAGAATGGTTGCTTTTCTCTTGATCAATAATCCCAAATAATGATGTTGATATGTTGTCCATTTTTTATAGCGTTCAAATCGACCGTTGAAAATCACCATTTTTGGTTTTCAGAATACTGTATTTTTCTAGGATCAAGGACGTCGCCAGGGGGGCCGGGGGCACTGGCCCACCCCCCCTCGAAATGGCAAGTCGAAAAAAAATTTTGCCAAGTCGAAAAAGGGGGGTCGCCCCCCCTTTTTTTTCCTGGCGACGCCCTTGTCGTGAATATGCATTAGTTTGAAAAAATATATAGAAAAATAATTGTTTAAAATACATGCATATACCATTGCCATGCCCTTGTCGGCGCTATCTGAAAAGTGGTCAGTTTTGGTACTCTAATTTTTTTTGAGTCTCGGGACTCAAAATCGACAATTCTCGTCATTTTATTATACAACATTGTAATTTTTACACAACAAATCAACAAATGCATCGAATAAATGTTGCCCTTTTGCTGAAAATTGAGAGCAAATTAGGTTATCTGCCAGTATGAAACACTGGCGGCACAGAAATCTGCCAGTATGAAATACTGGCGGCACAGAAACCTTTGTTTTTTTAAGAATTTTTTTCCCATAGTAATATTTGATAATAATAAAAAAAATAAATAAAAATACATTATATATGTATGATAATAATAAAAAAATATATGATTTTGAGTTCCGAGACTCAAAAAAATTAGAGTCCCAAAACTGACCACTTTTCAGATAGCGCCCCATTGTCTTTGTCCCAGGATTCATCCGAGCCTGTTTTTTTTTATTTAAAAGTATCAGTACGGTAAGTCAGAAAAATAATTTCACGAAAAATCTATGTATTGAACCTGTTTCATTCCCTGACATAATGATATGAAATATGAAGTGATTTCTCTCTCCTCTCTATAATTGAATTACGAAATGAAACAATGAAAAAAGGAATAATGGTGTAAAGGTGCATTGGGGTCTATTCAAACATCCAAAGTCAAAAACCATAAAATAAAACTTTTACAATCCGGGACAAATCTATAAAAAAGCAGATAAAATAGAAAAATTTTTTTGACAATGTAATGGGGAAAACATGCATCTGAAACGGAATACGGAAGGCAAATTTTAGGTCTTTCAATCTTTCATGAGTCCATGCCGCTGCTCCACGATTCATCTAAACCACCATTCGTCTATAAGCCATGATTCGTCTAAACCACGATTCGTCTAACCAGCCAAAAGGTCACGATTCGTCTAAACAGCAAAAAAGCCGAAATCCTCTATTAATACATGCCATTTGCGGGTTCTACATGCCGTCTTGGGTGGTCTAAAGGAGCGGTTTTTTGTATTTAATGTGAAAGGAAAATGAGTTGGTTTTGAAGCGAAAGTTTTAATCAATTATAACACACACGTATGATCATTTTTTTCTAAAATAATTTCTAAATAACCGCGCCATCCGAGTAAATGAGCATACGTGTGTGTTATAATTGATTAAAACTTTCGCTTCAAAACCAACTCATTTTCCTTTCACATTAAATACAAAAAACCGCTCCTTTACATGACATCTTGGGGGTTCAACATGCCATTTTGCGGGTTCTACATGAAATGTGTTTTTGAATTTTTAGACGAATCGTGGCTTTTTGGCTGGTTAGACGAATCGTGGTTTAGACGAATCGTGGTAGCGCCGTCCGCGCGCTATGAGCATACGTACTCCGCTTTTTTCTCCGCCACTGCTTGCTATGCTCTTTCTTTTTTTGTTTCTCTTTCGCAGTGGGAATCTCGAAAATTGAAAACTTAAAAAGTAAAATTTTTCTGCATATATTTTTTTGTCTATAAAATAGTTTTTTAAAAATTGAAATTTTATTTGGGTCGACTATGATTATTATTCTTTTTTAATTTTGAACTCTATGTAGTTAACCGCCGACCAAAGAACCCCTGAATTAAATTCTAATCGCCAAAATTTGTGATTTTTTTAGGTTTACAGAAATGTTAAAATGAAACGACGACATGAGGACGAGCCGGACCCATACAGTGCTGAATGGTGTCGCCACAAGCGATTTGCCAGCTCCAATTTGGTCCTCTTGCTCCGGCAGAGAGAGCAGGGATTGCGGAAAGAAGGTAATAGGGGGGGGGGGGAATGGCTTAAAAAACTATAGATTTTGATGTGTCCTTATTTTTTAATTTTTATAGACTTCTTTAAAAATTCTATGACCCATAACGAGCAGAAATTTTCATTCATTTCTCTGGGTAATGTATTCTTTTAATAAGGCTATAGCCAGAGAGCATTTTGGGTGGATTAAGAAATTTTGAAAAAATATTTTTTTTTGTTTATATTTTGCGATGTCTTGATAACCTACTTAGCTATAACAGCTACGGCTACTGACTTGTCGGCGCTATATGAAAGGCGGTCAAATTTGAAAACCCAAAATTTAACAGGGGGGACCCTTTTCATTTGAAAACCAAAAAAACTTTTTTTACATTTTTTTGGCTTTTTTAACTATTTTTTGAACAAAAGAGTTGCAAAAAACGAAAAACATTTTTTCCTTTTTTCCCTAAAAGGGGGGACCCTTTTCGTGGGTTTTCAAATTTGACCGCCTTTCAAATAGCGCCGACTTGTCTTTGTTGTTCTTTATTAAAAAAAATAAATATTTTTGGAAAAAAGATGGTAGACATATTGGAAGGATATATCGTATATCTTAAGAAATGAAATTTCTTCCGAATTTAATTAAAGGTTCGTTCAAAATTTGGCAAATAATTTTAAAAATATTTTTGTTCCTTATTATATTATAATGATTTCCAAGGCCGTATCCAGGGGGCTGGGGGCTACAACCCCCCCCCCAAATTCGAAAAAATTAAAATTTTTTCGGAGTGTCGGGGGAAGGAAGAGAAAGTAAAATAAAAACGAAAAAAATCGTAAGAAAAGGAATAATCTTAAAATTTTACCCCTCAGTATGAGCATTTTCTTTAAAAAAAGTTTAAAAAAATGATCAATTTCCTTAGGAAATTAGGCTAAAAATGTGAAATATTCTTCGGCGCATTTTCAGGTCCATTTTTAATTTAGAAAAAATTTTTAGGCAGCAATTTTCTGTGTGGTTCCCGCGAGTTTTACGACAGTCTGCCGATTGTGCGCACGGAGTTGCTTGTCCATCGACCCCAAATTTTCCCGCTCCGCTTTACCCCGGACGGTTCGAAGCTGATCGCGATCGGCTCAAATTTGCAGGAAATCCAGCTGTTTTCATATCGCGGATTCCAGTATGGCACAGGCCTACCTGCGGAGCAAATTTTCAATGTGAATTTTGATTTTTTTTAACAACCGAGCTAATAATTGATTTTATATAAAAGAATTCCTAACATTTTCTGGCGGTGTCATCAGTGGCGTAGCCAGGATTTGGCCATGGGGGGGGGTCTGGAAAAATTCCATAAGGGGGTCTGCTTAATGAAAATCCCTACTAAAAATTAATTTTTTCCTTTCCAAGGGGGGTCTGAAAAAAAAAGTAAAAATTAACATACCTCGGCAATTTTTTTGCTATTTTGACTTTTCAGAAAAAATTGACTAATATTTTCAACAAGGCAATTCTAAGAAATTTTTTCAGGATTTGGGGAACGCCGGCGGCCCCGATAGGGTCGCCGGAAAATTTTTTTGAAAAATTAGGCTCTTCTCTTAAGAAAATTAATAATTTTTTACATTTTTTAGAAAATCGTTGTTTTTTTGAGGGCGCCGGCGGCCCTGACAAGGGCCGCCGGAGAAATTTTTTGAATTTTAGACCCTTTTCTTAAAGAAATTTGATAAGTTTTTTGTCCGAGTTTTTGAAATTACACATTAATGGGAAGAGTTTCTCCGGCGACCCTATCGGGGCCGCCGGAGAAAATTTTGAAATTTGGGCTAGTTTTCTAGAGAAAAAATTCGTTTTTTTCTTCCCCTTCTNCCCCCCCCCCCCCCCCACAAACTCACCACCCCTCCCCCCACAAAAAATCCGTAGCCATGGGGGGGTCTGCAGACCCCCCAGACCCCCCCTGGCTACGCTAGTGGGTGTCATTGTTATAAATACTAAATACCATTAACAGTTACATTCATTTTTCTAAGTCGTGAGTTTGAAATTTTAAAGAAATATTTTTTAGTTTGCGTTTTCTTCTTTTGATTTACATTAGAGCTTTTTCCCCTCTTTTTAGGTACTCTATTTCCTAAATAATTAGTCTCTAAATTTTAATCCTCACTCAATTTTTTTTTGATTTTTAAACATTTTTACTTATAAAAACTATTTCCAACAAAAAAACATATTATTTATCTCACCAAATTTTGGCCCTGTTTCCCTGTTACCTGCTATGGTAAAATATAAAAAAAATATATTGTCGATTTTAGGGATAGTAACTTTTCATTTTTTATTATTTCAATTTTTAATACATTTGTAAATAAAAATCTAATTTTACATTTTTGGAATTGAAATTTTTTTATTATTTTTTAATATTTTAGACAGTTTTCCCGCAATCTCAAACCATCCAATTCTGGAACCCCAACGAAATCAATGCCCGTTCTGCCACCCGTCTCCAATTCGGCTTTCTTTCCCGCGATTGCGCTCTCGTGACGCCCGACTCGCGCTTTCTAGTGGTGTCCGCTTCGATCCCAGCACCGGAGTCCAAGTCCACTTTCAGGGCAATTTTACGGGTTCGGTCATTGAAAACACTAAAATTAAAAAAATAAATAAAAATTATTTTTTTGAAAATTTAGCCTTAAAAATTTTTTTATTTATTTTTTTCAGAACAATGAATCGCTATTTCCGGATAAGAACCTTACGGATCTCACATTCTACTCCATCGATCTGAAGGTAATGTTTGTTGTTATTTATTAAAAGATAATAAAATTAAAGAAATAATAAAATTAAAGAAATCTCAACTCGTGGACCGGCACAAGTTCGAGCTGGACCAGATCAATTTGCAGAGCGGAGTCTGGATGGTTGAATGGACAATGGCGGTACTTTCGGTTCAGGCAAGCAGCAATTATTAATATTTTTGGGGGAATTTTTACGATTTTTTTGAGGTTATATGCTTTTTTTCGACCAATTTTTAGCTTTTTTTAATCGGAGTTTTTATTTAATCTCACCACATCACATACAAAAATCTTAAGATCAACATTCTATTCAAAAATCGGGAATTTTTTCTTAAGAATTAATAAATTATGTTTTTTTTCTTTTGTTTTAGCACCAGACCATCCACATGATCGGCATCGATCGCCAAAACGGCCATTTTGTGCCTTTGAAGCAGATCGGACATAGCGTGTTGGAGGATGACCCGTTGGTCGGCGGCACCCACCTGATCAACCCGCGCACTGAACTCGTCTTTACGGGTAATGGAAAATTAAAAATATAATAGATTAATAATAGATTATTTTCAAATTTTCAAAAAATTCTTACTTATTGTTAGGTCTGAAAAATTTTTTTCATAGCATTCCGACAACGTTTGCTGACCTTCCTCTACAAAGAACACAAGCGGAAGGGTCAATTGCAACAGTTCCTACAACACTTCGATTTCTTCCGCAACCTCAAAATGCAAAAAATTCAGTTTGTTGGTCCCGAATTGCTGTTAATTCGCATGGATTTAATGGGTAATTTTAAAAGATTTTTTTCAATTTTCAACAATTTTAATTGGCTTGAAATGACGAAAATTTTGTTTTTATTTTTTGAAGTCGTATTTCTGGTCGATTTTTACAAAAATCCAATTTTTACCCATTTCCAGTCCCGGACCTGCTCAGTGCCTCAACCTCCTCCTCCCCGCCATTGTCATCATCTTCAAGCAGTACTCAACAGCAGTACATGTTCGCGCTGTTCGACTGGCGCCACGGCGAAATGCTCGGCGTATTCAGCCGAAGTTCGGAACAGCTGTTCGACCTGTTCGAAAGGCATAACGAATCGTTTCGGAACGGACATTTGCCGAGGAATGCGTTTCCAACCTCCATGGAGCATTGCGGACCCGTCCGGGAACAACACGACTACCTCCGAGAGTCGTCACTCATGACCGGTTAGGGTTTTTTGAATTTTGCGCTATTTTTTTATCAATATACAATTAGGTTTAAGTTCAAGACTTAATTGTTCCAATCTTATATCTCATATTCAGATCCTAAAGATTAAATATTCCTAAAATTTGGGTCCTAATTGTTAGAAAGACCTAAAATTTGGTTTATTTGCTAAAGTCCAAAATCAGAATTTTAATTCTTAATAAGAAGGTTATGAAATTCCGAATACCTTAAGATTTATGGCGGAAAAATCCAGAAGTTCGGGGGATTAATAATTTAAAGATACGAAAAATCCATTAACCTAATACCTAATACCCAAATGTTGATCCCGATTTCTACAAAAATTCAGGTTCCTGTCCTAAAAAATGAAAAATCCGGAGATTTTGATTAACAATTGTAAAGAATGGATCTGACTCAAGTTTAAATTTTTCGATTTTTATCTCCTCATTTTCTTTTAAGCATCCGCCTCGGACGTGCGACGCCGTTTTCTAGCAGCACTTCCCTTCCCGAACACCCAGCACATGGTCTCCTCGCCCTACCTTGACCCGGCCCTGTTCAGCTTTGATGACAAACTGATCGCCTTGCTGGAGAAGGGTCGATACCCGCCGGAACAACCATTGAAGTATGGTGAATTTTTTTTGAATTTTTTATTCACTCATTTCATTTCTCTTTTCATTTTCTTTTTTTTCACTCATTTTTTTCCTCATAAAATTCTAATTTCGTTTTAAAAGCCTCTAATTTCCTCTTCAGGCTTGGCGTTTTGCCTTTAGAAAATATTTTAATGATCCATTCGAGCCTTTAGGTTTCCTTCGATAAAATTCTTAGCATACCTCGGCAA
>LDKF01000009.1:99005-135365 GCA_001026735.1 Rotylenchulus reniformis
CGGACCCCCCCTTGCCGAGGTATGATTCTTAGTACTCTTTTGCATTTTATAATCTAAATTTTTCTAAATTTATATATTTTGGAATTCACGCAATGAAAATTGGTTTTTCAGAAGAATTTTCAACTCAGAAAAAAAAACATAATTTTTTTTTTAAGTTTTTGTCTCACTGAAACCCAATTTCTTGTTAATTGCCATTTTAAAATGTAAAGAATATTTTATATTTTTACCCCTAAATTCTAAAATTTTCCGGAATTTTTCCCTCTCAAGGCTCTTCAGCCGACGGACCAAGCGTCTGCACACCCGGCTGGATTTCCGTGCCGGTTTCGTGGCTGCCAAATCCTTCAGCTATGCCCGTGTGCTGTTCCACCCCTCGGATCCATTCGTGGTGTCCATCAGTCGCGGCATCCAACCGGAAACCCTGATCTCGATGCACATGCCTTCAAAACCGGAAAAGATTTTATAGCCAAAAAAATAAGATTTTTCAGGCGGGTTCATGTGAATTTTTTTATCAATTCCATTTTTTATCTTAAAATAAATTATTAAGTACAATCATCGATCGAGATCCGTGTGGTATTTTCAGTCATTTTTGACCTTTTTTCATAGATTTATGTTGATCAGGAATCTTATTGAAATTTTCCAAAAAAATCAATTATAGATATTTTACTTAGGTAAATTCAATAACAATTGGTGCTTTCCATTAGGTAAATTCAATAACAATTGGTGCTTTCCAGTGTTCAAAACCCCAAAAAAATCAGCGAGGCAATCAAAATTGGACCCAGGTTTTATTTTTTCCCAAAAAATGATTTGAAAGTCAGATTTATATCATTCCATTTTGTTACTAAATTATGATTCAATTAAGAATCGTTTATTTTCGCGACTCTCGTCCATGGATCTCGAATCTCGATTGATATTTTCATATTTTCCATTTAACAATTTTATTCGAATTTTACGAACCCCGATCGAATTGTCCAATTTTCTAATCTCTATTATCAATATTTATTTTTCTGTTCATATTTTGATTTACAATTTTTATGGCTTGCTACTGGGGTGATTAAACGGCCTAATAGTCATTTGGATAAAATTCAAATGAAAATTATTGAAACGAAAGTTTTATTTTCAAAATACAAAACACCGACGACGAAACACCGGAAAGTGCTGAATTCGGTCTTTCGTGAGCCCGCTGTTCTATAGTAATGCATCAGAGACGCATAATATTCGTTTTCTCTGCGCTTTTTTTGCACTATTAGAACATTGGATTTTCCCCACTATAGGGTTGATCGGTCACCCCAGTAGTAATCACATTTTTCTTATACAAATACATACGTAATAAGGCAAAACAAAAACAACAATATTCTTTTGATAATTAGTTTAAAAGGTACACAAAGGACTCTGACCCCATTGGTCTCTGATTCTTTGATATGTATGTATCATGGATGGACCCATCTTTAATAGGTAAAAAACATCCCTTATTCGAGGTCCTATCGATCTGATGTGAACTTTTTAGGACACGGGAATGAAAGGAGATGGATTGATCGATCGGATCACATCATTAGGTCGGATCAGATCAAATCGAACAATGTAGACTTCTCTTATAAGCTTTAGATGGTCGAAATCTTATCATAGTTAGGTTAGATGATCGATCCAATCAGAATTCGGCCCTTCTGATTCTGCTGATCATTTTTGATCAAGGATTTATTTTTCATTCAGATCAATCCAATCGAAATAATGTAACTGGTGATAAGATCGAAATTTTAGGCATTGCTGATATAATCGGTTAATTATTTCGATCTGAATTTGGCCTTTCTGATCAGTTTTAACAGGGATTCAGTCTTTCTGATCAATTCGATCAAATTTTAAAGCCCTTTTAATCCTAACTTTAGGCCTTTAAGGACCTATTTTTCTGATCATATTCATCCTTTTGATCAACATATCGATCAACTTTTGAACGTATGATCAGTTTACTGTTGCTAGAAGAAGAGATACTAATCAGACAGTGATGAGCTATTAGGACCCAAAAGCAGCTGACACACGTGTTTTGTTTGCTTTACCCACCCGTCCTTTGTTTGTCCATCATCATCATCATCAGTCTTTCTTTTATGAACATTCATTCCATGGCTGATCAATCAACTTTTTTCACTGATCAATCAACTTATATCTCATATTTTTATCAAAAATTTAAAAAAAATCATATATAATCTTAAAATGTAAAAAATATTTATAAAAAAGACATTTAGGCGCCGCTATCGCAGGCAATGTTTAGGCACCAATTTAAATTTGGAAAATAGTTAGAAAATGAGTTTAAATAAATCTTAGAAGCCTTCCTAGAAAATTTAAAAGCTATAAATTTTTAAAAAAATCCGAGACCTGAAATTTAGATTTTTTTGGGTTCCTATTCCTAAGCTACGTTTAAATGGCCACCTCCATATGACTCGATTCGGCCATCCCGCTGATCATTTTTTCGAAGAACTCTCTGATCACTCAGGTTTAGCATACATCGATCAAATTGATTGATCGATCTATGCTACATAGTTGTGCTTCCTGATCACCCGATTGATCAGCAGCATCTTCCTCTGCGAAAATGGTGATGGTGATCAATTTGGATGCTTTAAATAGGCGCACATTCGTCACAAGACGACAAAGCGTTCCGATCGGCTGCTGCTCGATGATCATTGATCATCATCATCAAAAGATGACATCAACCAGCAACCGATCGGTCGGGCGAGGAGGACCGGACGAGGACGACCCGGTTCTCTCAATCTAAGAGGAAAAAGCGAACTTATGATAGATACTACGAAACGTCAGATCACGGAATACCACATTAATTTTGGGTAAAAGACCAAAATTTTCTAAATCTTTTTTTTCCGCTTGCAGAAGCGACCACAATTTCTGAACGCAAAAATTCCCATCCCGAATATTTTCTGGGATGCATTTTATTATTAAAATACATACAATTTAATAAAAATGACAACAATTACAATCAAAATTTTCCTTATTACCCTAAAATTTCCTTGATTTGGATAGGATTTACCAATTAATTTTTTTGCTATCGAATTTAGACCTTTTTTAAAGAATAGATAGGCGTTTCGTAGTTCTTCTAATGGTTCTTCTTCCTCCTCTACCTCTATAATGCGATCACATCGTCTTACCACTCCCCTTCCCCCCCCCCCACGACCAGTCACGACGACCCGCCTCCTTCCCAAAAATAATGCCCCATTTATTTGTGATGTACATATTCTATCTATCTTATGTAAGGGTGAGCAAATACAATAAGGAACATTACTATATACATATACACAGTAAAAATGTTTTTTCCAAAGTGTTCGTTGAAACGAGAGAATGCTCATGAAAAAGTGTTGAAGAAAACGAAAAGAGTGCTCATGAAAAAGAAAATGAGTGCTCATTGGTACTGTAGCACGTCCGCTAACTTTTGGGTCAAAAAAACATTACTAGTGTAGTAATGTTCCTGGAAGGGTAAATTGATATATGGACCAAGCATATTAGAAAATGGTCGATCGCCGTCGAAAAAATCAAAATTTCGGTTTTAAAAATGACAGAAAATCGCGTAAATCGACCATATCTAGATCTAACCATGATTTAAAAAGTGGTCTTGGCGGCAAAAAAGATAATCTTGTTAACACATATAGTAAAATTAGACCAAGCTCACCTGAATTGGTCCATTATAACATGAGTTATGGCCAAGATAATCACATGTATCGGCCAATTTTTGATATGTGTGTTTATTTTGGCCATATTTTTGGAATAGGTCAATTCAGATAGACTTTTATTGCCAGACCACTTTTTCTAGTTTGCGTAAATTTCTTGAGTTTGTTGCGATTGGAATTTTTCATGATTTTTCTTCTGTTATTGCATCATTCTGATGAGAAAAATGATGATTTTATTGCAACAAAATGAAATCTTTTCACGAGAAAAATTTCTTTTTGTCTTTAAACCTATTTTTATATAACAAACCCTATGATTTCTATTCAATTCTTTCATATTTTTAATAGAAAGTACAAAGTATAGCCAAAAAAATATATAAAAATCTTTATTGTTGACCGAATTATTGAAATTTTATCAGAGAATTTTGACCTAATAACTAATAAGGGAAATTTTTTATATCGAATGAGTTCAAAAAATCCTTTTTTAGGATTCGAACATAGATCCGTAGAGAATCGAATTTTAGCACCCAAGGTCGGAGTGGCCGAGTGGGTAATGGCATAGCCTGGCGCGGATTAAGGCGAAGGTTCGAATCCTCTAGAAAGTAATTACTCTAGTATTGTTTTTTCAACCCAAAAGTTAGCGGGCGTGCTACAGTATCAATGATGCACCCTTTTCCTTTTTCATGTGCATTCTTTTCGTTTTCTTCAACACTTTTTCATGAGCATTCTCTCGTTTCAACGAACATTTTTTTCCGTTTCAAATAAAAAATCCATTCCTAACTTTTAGGTAGAAAAAACAATTTTACAGTATCTTAAAAAATCTTTTTGTTGGGTCTCAATTACGCAAATTTACATGTAAAATTGAAACATAATCCGGCTAAATCTTTCAATAATTTTTTTGTCCTTTTTTCAGTTTTGACAAATTTAAATTTTTGTCAAAAAACGCAAAAATGATGGATTATGTTGATGAATGGTGAGGCAATTTCCCACATCAGAAGAGAAATATCGATGTACTTTTCACTTTTCACAGCGATAAGATAAAGGACAGACACCATTTACTCCGCCTGTCTTCTTTTCACTCTCTAATGTCTGTCCCATTTTCGCGTCGATACTCGCAATAAATCGCAATCGCATTTTCAGAATTGAGTATTTTATAAAAGGGCTTATTTTTCCAATTTTTACATGTTTTGATAAAGCACAATTTAAAGATTTTTAGTTTTCCAACCACAATAGAATTAAAATAGTCAGTCTCTCGATAGAAATGGACTTTTCTATGATCTTTTGAAGCGAATCCCTTCTTCAAAATAGCACATAAAAATAAAAAGTGAATAATTGGAAGGAAAAAGAAACAAACAACAATCATTTATAACATGACATGCTTACGCGTCATAAAATCATAGAGGCGGAAAAAAGAATTTCATTTCTATGGATTTTTGCGCTGATTTTAATTTTGAGTTCGATGAACTTTAACCAACTGTGAGACAAAGGGCAGAAACATATTCCTCTGTCCGCGTCTGCGCTCAATCCCTCACTTTTTCTGTTTCTCTAACACCACACGAGTGTGCATGTCCCAATTTCGCGTCAATACACCGCTCATGTGACTGACTTGCCTTCGCGTGCGTTTCTTTCTTTATAAGAGCCCCAACAAATAAATAGTCTTCGATTTTCCTCCTCATCCTCCTCCCCCGGTTGCTATGTGGCTGCTCTGCTGCTAGTGTGGAAGGAAAGGGGAAGTATTCTCTGCTCATTCTGCTGGGCTGGGGATGGATGGATGGATGATGAGGATGAGCCAGCCACAAAGAGCGAAATTTTTTATCGAATTTTCGTTGGATTTCAAAAATAGAAATTTTTCGCTATTTTAAGGGGGCGAAGCCACATAATTTCACAATTATTTTGCTCCATCTTATCGAAATCGCAATAAGGAGAGGAAAAAATTAATCCTCTTTATTAAAAATTTTTTTGCCAAGTCGAGAAAAAATCGAAAAAATAATAAAAATCTAAATTCGTCGCAATGAAAAAAAGAAAAATGATATTAAATGGAAATAATCGAACTTGAAATAATGTTTTTTTCTTTCGAACTTTCGGTACTTCTCTAGTTTTTTTCTTTCGGTACTTCTCTAAATAATGTTTTTTCCTTTCGGCACTTCTCTAGTTTACCCCCCCTGGAAAAAATAAAATGAATTTTTCTTGCCGATTTTATCAATCTTAAAAGTGTTTCGGGGGTTTTCGCACATGCTGAGTCTAAATATGATGTTAGATTTGTCATAAGATTTCATCTAATCTAAGATTTTATCATTTTTAATTTTTTTTATGTAAGATCAAAGTTTGCTGTTATACCAAATTCAAGTAAATTTTAAAATCTTAAAATCATATATTTGATGAAATCTTATGATAAATCTAATATCAGATTTGAATTCAGCGTGTGTGAAAACCGCCCGGATCATTTTAAAATAGCTAATTTTGTCGGGGAAAAAATTACTTTATTTTTCCCAGGGGCGGTAAACTAGAGAAGTACCTTCCCCTTTCCTTCATAGGAAGTTTTCATATGTACTTCCTAGAAAAATCGGCATTTTTATAATTTTGTATTTTAATTCAATTTTATATTCTTTAGTATTTGGGTTGTACTTATTGAAATCTTAGATTTTTCTTGATGATATGATTAATCTGATATCAGATTCGGATTCAGCACCCTTGAAAACCCTTCTATGAGTGAGCTATGACGGACGGAATGGCAAAAGAATTGGCATTTAGGATTTTTCAAAAAATTGTGGACGTAAACTCCATAAGTACCGTCCGGGCTCTAATAGATTTTTATCTATTGTTGAGTGCTATTTCCTTTTTTATTTTTAAAATTAAATTGGAAATTAAGAAAACAGAATTGTCTCCTTTCCTACTTTTCTTTTCATTCAACATTTTCTTTTATATTTTATGTACAATTTATTTGTGTTTTACAGCAATCATCAACTTACGCACTTTCTTCTTTTCACTACTACATCGCACAAATTGTTGTGTTCCGTCCTGCCGCCGCGAGTCTTTCACATCCATTCATTCACACACATTCAACATCATCGTTCATCGCACCAACGCCAATAACAACAATATTATACTCATTAAGCGGGTCTATCGCAACCAAAGCAGCAACTCATAAGCAATCATGGTATATTACAGAAAATTTGCATAAAAAAGATTTTAACTAAAATTAGTGCATGTTATTAAAAAAAACACGGACCCGGATTTTGGAGACATCCCGGATCCGGAAAAGTCCGGGTTTGCTGTTATGTTAGCCCGGATCCGGCCTGATCCGGGAAGAGTCCGAATCCGAGCTCTAATTAAAAATTAATTTCCTTTTTCAGACTTAGGTTTAAAAACTGATAAATAAATCATGTTTAAGTCTTGGCATTCTTCTCAAAAAAAAATCGAGAAATTATTTTTTCAGACCAAAATTTATTGCCTTTTTGCAATTTCTCTAGGATTGTCACCAAAATCAAAAGTTAGGTTTTTTTACCAAAATTTTTTCAGCCTCCATCCGGACCTCAAACCTCATCTGCCTCCGCAATTCGTGCACTTCAAATGGAACTGAAATCTTTGCAGTCCCAGCCCGTTGAAGGCTTCACCGTCACTTGTGACGATGATAATATGTTCAAGTGGACAGTGGCTATATTCGGACCGCCGGGAACGCTGTACCAGGTTCGGGATTTAGGAAATTTATAAAGTTTTTTAAAACAAAAATCCCAAAATTTTGAGTTTTTAGCATGAAAAACTCAATAATTTATAAATGAATTTTACAAACTTCAAAATAAATATTAAAGATTAAAAGTTAGTAAATTTTAAAATATTTTTATATAAATAATTTCAACCTAACAATAAGAATCAATTCGAAACTTAAAAATTCCGAAAAATCCTAAATATCACATATTTAGTTTTTGCTTTAAAGGCCTCTAGGTACTTGTTAAGTTTACCCCCCCTGGCCAAAAAAAATATTTTTCCTGATTAAATTAACAATCAAAAAGTGACCTGGGTGTATTCATATGTGCTGAGTACGAATCCGGCGTTAGTTTTTGTCATATTCATACACGAAATCTAATATTTTTCATCAATGATATTTCGTCAAGTAACCATTATTTCAGAAAAAAGTTCCGTTTTCAATCTTTTAGCAATTTTTCATATAAATTACATTATTTACTCTATATTCTTTCATTTTTAGCCCCATATCCGACGAAATTATCCGTGTCAATGAATTTTTCTTTGTTTCAGTAATACTTTTATCTTCAAAAATGGTTACTTGATGAAAAGTCATTGACGAAAAATCTTAGATTTTGCATATAATATATGACAAAACCGATGCCATATTCGAGCTCAGCACATGTGAAAACCCCCCAGATCACTCTTTAAATTGTAAAATTTGTCAGGAAAAATTAATTTTTTGGCCAGGGGGGGGGTAAACTTAACAAGTACCGGCCTCTATATTTTGAGAAAAAATAAATGTTAAAAATTAAAAAATTCCTTGGGATTTATAGACGAAAATGTTATGCGATAAAATCCTTTGCATTTTTGCTTAATCATTTTTATATTTCATAATTTAATTTCAGGGTGGCTACTTCAAAGCGGTAACTTTTGTAATATGGATTTTTGTATACCTAATAATCCAAATTTTTAGCACCTAAAATTCCCCACCAACTATCCATACGCACCGCCCACAATGCGTTTCATTCACCCGCTGTGGCATCCAAATGTCTATGAGGTTTGAAAATTTTCAAAATTCTAATGGATTTTTCCAATCTTTAGAACGGTGATTTGTGCATCAGCATTCTGCATCCTCCGGTTGATGATCCACACAGTGGCGAGGTATCATTTTTTGTCCGGCAAATTTAAATTTCCTGAGAAAATTCTTACCTTTTTGGAACAAAAAACTTGAACTTTTGTTTGCTTGCAGATGCCCTGTGAACGTTGGAACCCGACCCAAAGTGTGCGGACCGTGTTGCTATCTGTGATCTCACTTCTCAACGAGCCCAACACCTCTTCACCGGCCAATGTGGACGCATCGGTCATGTACAGAAAATACAAAGGTTTTTTAAACAATTCAAATTTGTCGGATGGTGAATTGTGCAAAAAGGCACGCCTACAAAAGGCCTACTCATCAAAATGTCTACTGATTAAAATGTCTATTTTCAAAATGTCTACTGATTAAAATGTCTATTTTCAGAATGTCTACTAGGCTAAAATTATCAAAATGTCTATAATCAGCGTAATAAAGCCAGAGAATTCCAACTTTTATTTTAGCTCCTCGATTTTATGACGCGAAAGCATGATGCGTTAAAACATATTGTTGTCTGATTGCTTTTTCTCTGTTCATTCTACTTTTCCTGTAGCAGTTTATAATAACGAATTCGCTTCATAAAATCGAAGGTTCAAAGCAATGCAATCGGCGCCCAATTTTTATCNTAGATACCCGATGCCATAGATACCCCCCGTTAACAGGAAAATACCCAATATTTATATCGAAACATTAATTTGTGAACAAAAGAACATAATTTAAACGAAAAATATAGTAGACATTTTTGGTAGACATTTTAATAATTTTTATCTTAGTAGACATTTTGATAATTTTAGCCTAGTAGACATTTTGAAAATAGACATTTTAATCAGTAGACATTTTGATAATTTTAGCCTAGTAGACATTTTGAAAATAGACATTTTAATCAGTAGACATTTTAATAATTTTTACCTTATGTTAGTAGACATTTTGATAATTTTAGCCTAGTAGACATTTTGAAAATAGACATTTTGTTGCACAGCGGTGCAAAAAATGTATTTTTATTGAAAAATCAACCAGGATTAAATTTTCCTTGAGCCCCTACATCATTCAATTAGAGCTAAAATAAATAATTTCGTTTTTTTAAAATTATTTCAACGCTAATTCGTTTTTTATATAGATTATGGCGACCATGAGTATGCTACCATCATCAAGTACAATGATCATTTTTGAAAATAATATTTTTTTTTCGGATTCAAACCCATAACTCTCACATCAGGAAGCAAGTGGACAAGACCAAGGAGGAGGCCCGGAAAGACGGTGTGACTGTGCCCGAGACCATCGAGGAGTATGTGGTGAAGGCCAAACCGAAACCGGCGGACGAGTCCAGCAACGACGTGATCGATCTGGACGAGGACTACTACGACTATGACGACGACGATACTGGTGGGATTATTTTAATGAAATTTTTATTGAGTTTAAAATTTTTTTTGAACATTATAAAATTTAGTTGTTAATTCGATAAAATTTCACCTTAAAAAATATTTAAAATATTGACAAAAAAAATAATTTTATTATACAAAATATGAGAGGTTTTCGGGGTTTTTATCTGAAATTTCTTGCTGCAGATGATCAAGGTGACTATGGAGGCGAGGATGAGGAGGACAGCGGGCAAGGAGACGACGAAAACTGACGACGCGCCGAAAATTTTCGAATTTTTGGCTTGTGACGATAATGATCATTTTTCGGGGGATCCGGGAATTTTCCTGTGTTATGTCGCCATTATGTAATTTCAAACTTCGAAAAATACTCTCTAATTCTGCGCCGAAATTTCCCCTGTAAATCCACTTGATTTTGATCTAACACACTCATATTGCAACATACAAAATCACCACCTTGGTACAAATTGTTAAACATACCAACAATCATAACCAACCAATACATGTAACATAAAGTGATCGATTTTCATTTTATTTTTATATCTTCTGAATACCATTTTTTCTGAAATCAGGGTTTGAATTGAAATTTAGAATTATTTAAGATGCTAGAATCGTTTTTAAATCGGAACGCTGGTTTCACCCCCGCGTTAGAAAAATGATTCTAACTTTTTTCAGGTAAAACATAGAGAAATGAGTTTGGTGTCAAAAGATAGCCCTAAATGTTTGCTATAAATTTGCGAAAGAATTATTCGTTATGGCCGAGCAGAAAAAAAGTTATGGCCAGACCATTGGCCAAACCCACGATTTTTTGGCTTAACTTGGCCATAACTTTATTTCTACTTGGCAAAATTGGATAGATGTTCTTGCAATTTTATAGCAGACATTTAGGGCTATCTTTTGACACCAAACTAACTTCTCTAGGTTTTACCTGAAAAAAGTTATAAAAATTGTAAATTTGCGAAAGAATGGATGAAACCAGGTGCACCGTTTTTGAATATAGCAGATTTAAGTTTCGGCGGGGATAGATTTCAAAATGGAATAAGCTCTAATAATCCAACAAATTTAGGGTTATATCCAATCTTTGGTTTTTTCACAGATTAAACTAACTTTTTTCAAGGAAGGGGAGTCATAGGTATATTCAGCCCGTTATGGCCTTATAAAAGATATTGCACACTTTTGAGCCTTTAAATTGGTCTTTCGCCTGGTTCCTTCAACCTTTATCAGTTTATCACACTTAAGCCAAAGCAAGACTCGGCGATCAATTGATTAGTACTTCTCGGGTCAATTATCAAATATTTCCTACCCTTATTTGATTTTTTGCGGTTTTTTTTATTGATTGACTCTCGATTAAAAATTTTTAACTGAAAGCTTCAAATTGATCAGCGATTATCATTTCGGGACCGATTCTCGGATGATCGATTCGATATTGTTTTTATTTTATTTTTTAAATATTCTTAACTAATTTTTCAGAATGAATGCTTCCGCCGCAAATTCAGCCACAACGACCGGCACCAGCCGGCGTCAGACCCCTAGCGAGTTTTTGAAGAAAATTGTCGGCAAACCTGTGGTGGTCAAATTGAACTCGGGCGTCGACTATCGAGGTGAATTTCTTCAAAAATATTCTACAGATTTAAAAATATACGCTTAAAAAGCTCGTTCTTTCCCATAATAGCACTAAATTTTTTATCATTAAGAATTTGATTTTTTTAAATTTTCGATTTTTTGGAACCGATATCTCGCGTACTTTTTAAGGCATCCTCTCCTGCCTGGACGGGTTCATGAACATCGCGCTGGAGCAGGTACATAACAATATTTTTGAAATTCTTATTTTTTTTTTCATTTGAAATTTACTCCAAATTAAATTTCTACTAATTTTCAAAAAATCCTTCCTGTCAAATATTGAAATTAAAAAGGTAGAGTCATATCTAAGATTTTTTCGCCCTAATTTGTGATTTTTCGCACAAATTTTAAAAATTTTCACACAAAAATTTCAGACAGAGGAATACCACGGGGGCCAGCTGAAGGCCAAGTACGGCGACGCGTTCATCCGGGGCAACAATGTGCTCTACATCAGCACCCAAAAGCAATGAATGGATCTCGCGCATTTTTACTACTTTTTATGTTGATTTTTCCATTTTTAAAATTAAAGGAAAATTTATAAAAAGCAATTTATTGGCCAATTTTTTAATTTTTTCTAGATAAGTTCATGCTAAATTTTTAATTATCCATTTAAAATTAAAAAACTAGAAATAACTCAAAATTTTGTTATAAAATTTATTTTTTATGACAACTGAATTTAGAATTAATTTTTTTTTAAAAAGGAAAAAAAATCCGTCGCTCTTCAGTATTAGTAACTGCACTGGGATGGACGCTTTATGTTCATCAGAGCAGGGTCTGGAAATTTCGTAGTTTAGGGTGGTTCAAAACCCAAAATTTTCCTCCTGGCCCTACCGATTTGGCCGACCACGAAAAATGAGCTTCGCCGGCGGTGGAGCCGGCGCGAGGCCCAGATGAACCGGATGGTGCGGAGGACGAGGAAAATGGTGTAAAACACCGTTAGACAGATCAGGATCATCAGGAAAATGAGAAAAACTTGGAAAGGAAAATTTTCGAGATTTTTTTTGGATTTTATAAAAGTGTACCCAATCTCAGTGCTGTGGAAGGCTCCTCCTTAAATAACACAATTTTTTTTAGAAAATCAACCACAAATAATGTCAAAAAAAATAAAAATTTTGTTTCCTTATCCCTTTAAAGGCAAAATTTTAGGCCTCAAAAATTTGAATTAAAAATTTTCCGATTTTTTTTATTTATTTTTGTCTCCGAAAAATTTGCGAAAAATTATTTGGAATTAGTGCTAAAATTATGAAAATTTGAAGACCAAGGCGCGATGGCCTAGTGGTTTATGACACGAACATCCACGAATTTTTTCACTGAAAGTTCGATTCCCCGATGGAATAGATTTTTTTTTGTCATTTTTAGGGCTCCCAGAGCACAGAAAATTTCAAATTCTTAAAAATTTCTGGCCCACCTGATTTACGGTTTTGTTGCCCTTTTGGTGTTGCAGAGGTTTCCTCTTGGGCTCATCTTCATCCTCTCCCTCGTCCCCATTGTCTGGCCGTACAACGCCTATGCTGACACCGAAAACCTTAGAGAAGGGTGGGGGGGGGGNGGGGGGGGGTAGAAAATTTTTTGAGTTTCGTGAAATTTATTTGGAAAAATACCAAAAATGCGGTCCCCTCAAGTTTTTAGGCTCACAGGCCTAAATTTCCGGTTTTTGGCGGTAATTCGGAGATTTACGATGGTCCGAGGTCTTTAGTTCTAAATTTTCTTATGGGATTTCGATAATCCAATGGTCCTTAGGCTTGGTTTTTCGGGTGCTGGGACGTTAAAAAAAAAACCGCCACGAGGGGCGTTTAAAAACCGCCACGAGCTATAGTCTGTACGAAAACTTTTTTGTTAGACTTGTTAGACAAAAAGTATAAAAGGCAAAATTGTTCAGAATTTTATGCTGATTCGAATGGTATAAAAAATTTTCCGAAATTCGAACAAAAAGTTCGAAATTTTCCCGAAATACTGAAAAATACGGTTTTTAGGGGATATTTCGAACTTTTTGTTAGAATTTCGGAAAATTTTTTATACCATTCGAATCAGCTTAAAATTCTGAACAATTTTGCCTTTTATACTTTTTGTCTAACAAGTCTAACAAAAAAGTTTTCGTACAGACTATAGCTCGTGGCGGTTTTTTTAACGCCCCTCGTGGCGGTTTTTAGCGGTAACGACCTAGCACCGGTTTTTCGCGGTTTTCAAAAATTCAGCGGCTATTTTTTTGGTTCTGGAGCCCCCTTACGGTGACGAAAATGAGGAGTAGTACCCGCATCACAACACTTGGGTACAACAGGCGCTCACGCCGCAGTCGGACGCCCGCCAACATGAGCAGGGAGGAGAGGCCGAACAGCAGGGAGATGGAGGCCAGGCACAGGTCGAACAGGAAGAAGTGGCCATTCTGGACGGGGTTTTGGGGCCATATCAACCATATGAACCTCCTAGGCCAGGAGCCTAAGAAATTTCAGCATTTCGTCAATTTCTACCAATTTAGGGTAATACCTAGTTTAGTTTATTCCCCCCTTTTGGAAAAAATTTTTCTCCCGTAAAATCGTCCAAAAAACGACTAGTAACTTTTGACGCTGAATCCGATTCTGACGTCCAATTTGGCGCAATGCGTCATCTGACGTCACTTTTTTGACGCTGACGTCAAAAAGTGCTGTAGAACCTGCAACAATAATTTCGGTTTCTACATGTGGCATTTTCTGAGGTCAGCGTCAAAAAGTTATGTCAGATGACTAGTACGTCAAAATGGACGTCAAAATCGGATTCAGCGTCAAAAGTTATTAGTCGTTTTTTGGACGATTTTACGGGAGAAAAATTTTTTTCCCAGAAAAGGGGGGGGGGAATAAACTAAACTATTACCCAATTTAGCAGGAATTCGACATTTTGGGATTCTTTAGGGCCTAAAGAGGAAATTGAATCCAAAAAGAAATTTTCAGAAATTCGGGAAAAAACAGTTTATAATCTGTGATTTTTAGAGTTTTCGGAAAAAATTGAGTTTCCTAGATCCGAAGGTCACGAAGATTGCGCGGATTTTAACTCGAGTGCGCTGGTTAGGTACAAATTTCCAGAAAAAGCCCCAAGGGTTGTTCGGCGATTTTTTGCGGTTTTCATGGAAATTTCGATGTTTTAGAGGTCTAAGGGACCAGATTAGCTTTAGGATCAGGGTTATATGAAAATTTTCAGTTCGAGGATTCCAATTCGATTTTTTCAGGGTTTTCTTCGAATTTTCATATTTTCTAGCCGCTACCCGAGATTTTTCCAAAAATGTCAGGATTTTCGACCCTATTCCACGGGTTCAGAATTTTCCAAAATTTTCCGGACCCTAACCCTCCTCCCGCTGACCTTGTCCGTCTCCGCATGCAGATTAATAATATGCAATGCGAGCACGAACACCGCAGTGGCCACCAGACATTCCACAGTACCTAATACTGTAACAGCCGTAGGCACACGACAGCAACAGCAGCGCCACTTCTCGTGCCGAGGGTCAAAGTCCATGGGTTTTCGGAAATTTTTCTTGGAAATCAAGGTTCTAAAGTTAGATTTTCATAGCTTTTAGAGGATTCACAGAGCAGCGAAAAGGATCACTTAGGTGTGGAAGTCGTTAGGCTAAGGATTTTCAAAAAAATAGGCCTCTGATTTTTTCGGCGATTTTCTGGAGGCGCCTAAACGACCCCAAGGTGAAATACTAATAGATCCATGGTTTTTGGATTCAATTTTTGGCCAATAAAGGACAAATGCTGCTTATTTTTTGGGCATCGTCCTCCTCAATGGAGTTGGTGAAATCTGTTCATGATTCTGTGTTATTTGGTCGAGCAAAATTTAGAGCGAACAGATCACTGTCCGAAATGGTCCAACCAGACGGACAAATGATCTTTTGACCGATTGATCTTGTCGGATTGGTCTGAATTCTGATCGGCATCTACATGGAATTGAACTGATCGGATCTCAATGATCTCATTTAAGAAGAATTTTCTGACTGATCTGGATGTACATATTCAGATCGGGGTGGTCGGACCACATCTGGGAAAATGAGTACTCCTATTCTCTGGATCCTGAGAATCTGGATGGATTTTCCACATCATAATACCCAAGATTTTTACAGGGCCTGAATGTAGGGTTTTCCGAGGCTAAAAATGTAAAAAAAAATTTTCTTTGAGTCCTTAACCTTTTTTTGGTCCGAGAACCTCTGTCTGGAATTAGGAAATAAAGTCCAAAAGACCAATTTAATGAGCCAAGATCGGTACTTTTTGCTTCTCAATAAAAAGTGTGAGTGTTCTCGAGACACAAGGAATTCGAGAGTCAGGAGGTGGGGTGGTGGAGCAGATCCCTAAGGAGGACCATTAATTATCCGGCTCATCCCACACATAATTGGGTGGAGGGCCAATTAATTGGTCCAAAATATCCAGGAGGACTGGTTGGTGATCAGGAAAAGTGAAAAAATTGGGGCCAAATCGCGAAAACTGATCGGTGATCGAGCAAATTAGCCAATTAAAGGGCCAACAAATCTGAAAAACTAAGGGTCTGTCGGTGATTATAAAGGTGAGAGTGATCGGCTAATCTTGATAAATTGGCCAATTAAAGGGCCAAAATGCAACAAAATGGATGAGAGTCCGGTGACCGTAATTTAAAATGATCAGTGGGTTATCAGGAGTTGGGGGAGGGGTAAAAATTCGAAAATGAGGGTCCGGTGATCTAAACGTGAAAATGATTGGTGATCAGAGGACAAATTTTCCGAAAATGGCGATTAGAATGTGATCGGTTATCGTTAACAAATCTGGATTCTGGACCTTGGGAAAGTGGGTTAAAAAAAGCCGAGATTCATGAAGCAATTTTTTGATCAGTCCGATCAAAATTAATCACTGATCAGAGAAAATTGGTCCAAATCCCAGGTCTGACATGCCTGAATTTGAGGATCGTTAACTGAATTTGAGGACCGAAAATTCATAATCTGGAAGCGAAAAAAGCCAGAAAATTTTCTTGTGTTAAATGGGTCTTCAATGGCGTTTTAAGACCTAAATTAGGGTTTGGATGATAAAATTTTCTATCTTGAAACTCGAAATGCTTTTGTTTTCCATTATCTCGGATCCTATAAATGGCTTTTACATGGGTTATTGGACCTAAATTTAGGTTTTGAGGGGCTAAACACCAAAGTTTTCGTGTTTTCAAATGATGTTTGGGTCCAAAAATTCCCAAAAAACCCATCCGCCCCCTCCCAAAACAACAACATATGGTCTGATCGGCGGGAGTGATCAAGTGATCCACCCATCCATCGGCTGGATTTGATGATGGATTTGGAACACTGAAAATCCCGGAAAATTTGGTGAAATTCGAGACGAAAAATTCATAAAAAACAAAAAATTGAGGCTTTGGAGATTTACAATTTTTTGGAATGGTGCTTAAAATAAGCACAACTTATTTTTGTGGAAAGATGCATTAGGGATTCCTCGAGGGCTAAAATTGCAAAATTGGCCAAAGGAAAAGTTTGCGGTCTTTTGGGTTTTCTAATTCCTTGAAAAAATGAAAATTATTCAATATATTTTTTCTTTTTATAAAAGGAAATCCCAAAGGTCGGTTGGACAGAACGTTTTTAAACTTTCAATAGGCGGAATTTTTTGCTAGAATTAACCTTTATCAGTCTCTAAATTGTGGACACAATTTTATGAAAGCACAGCCTTAGGCCTTATTTTTTCCTAAAATTTCCCAGGCTTCGGATTTAAAAATTTTTTTCTAACTTCCTATTCATACCTAAATTCTTTGTTAAGTTAGTCCTTCCGGTACTAGGGCGTTAAAAAAGTGCCAAATGCACTTTTTTGGCCGAAAACTTTTTTTGAAGCTTCCTAAGCCGATAAAATAAAAGCCATTTTTGAATTGTAATATGTTTATTTTTCCGAAATTCAACAAAAAGTTCGAAAATTTTCAGAAAGATCTAAAAATAATTGTGGTTTTTTGTTCGGATCTCGAAAAAATAAAAAATACAAGAAGATAGAGCATAAAATTCTGCACAATGGCTTTTTGCATTTTCGGCCCAGTAAACCAGGGGTCCGATTGAAAATTTTTCAAAATCAGAACATTCAGCTCAAAAAATCAGATTTCATGGTCAAAAATCAGAACATTTTGTAAAATGCTTTAAAATCTATCGTAAATCAATTATTTTGTGTAATATTATTTCAAATATCGCATTTTTCACCACCCATAGTCAATTCCAACAATTTGTAAGATGAACTGAGTAAATCATACACGATGCAGGGGAGAATCTAGGATTTTAGGATGAGGGAAAGGACTGGAGAAATTTTTTCCGAAGGGGAGTGTTTCTAGGGCCGCCGAAGAAAATTTCGCGCTTTTAGACAATTTTTCTATGAAAACTGATNAAGTTTCGGCCAAGCCTTTGCATATGGCAATTTTTTAACGTCCTAGCACCAGTGTTGGGAAAAGCTCCGGCTCCGGCTCCAGCTCCGGCTCCGGCTCCGGCTCCGCTCCGCTCCGGCTCCGGAGCTGGAGCCGGAGCGGAGCCAAAATTTCGGAGAGGTCGGAGCCGGAGCTGGAGCCGGAGCCAAAATTTTTCGGAGCCCGGAGCCGGAGCTGGAGCCGGAGCCAAAATTTTTTGGAGCCCGGAGCCGGAGCTGGAGCCGGAGCCGTGAAAAATTTTTAAAGCTCCGGCTCCGGGCTCCGGAGCCGGAGTCGTAAATTTTGAAGCGAAAATGAGTGGCAGGTCACAGTTTTGGTGAGGGAAGGGTGAGAAATCGCACACTATTTTTCCCCTCTGTGTTATCTCTGTGCCTACTGCCATCCACTCTTTGTTGTCTCTCTGCCTGCTGCCATCCTCTTTGCTCTGCCCAATCTCTCTTTGTCCATTAGGGCGCGGTGGCAAAATACCGACATCCAGAATACCGACACTTTGAAGATTGAACCAAAACTTTTTTGTTAGACTAGATAGACCAAAAGTATAAAAAGCATAATTATGCAGAATTTTATGCTCTATCTTCCAGCATTTTTGGTTTTCGAATTTGATTGAAAATTTTTGAAATTTTTCGATTTTTTCAAAAAATGAAAAAAACCGGGGTTTTTTTTGAAAATTTTTAAAAATTTTCAAGGAAAATTCGAAAAACTAAAAATTCTAAAAGATAGAGCATAAAATTCTGCACCACTTTGCTTTTTATACTTTAGTCCAACTGGTCTAACAAAAAAGTTTTTGGTTCAAACTTCTGAGTGTCGGTATTTTGGGTGTCGGTGTTCTGCGAAGTCCATTAGACATGTGCGAGAGAGCAGAGAGCAAAAGACGAGTAGAGAAAACGTAAATAGAATGCGAAATTCTCTATTTCTCTAGAAACAAATGCAACCTATCGATTTTTTGACTTAAAAATTTTGTAAAAAATCGAGTTTTATGAGGGATAAATTCAAGGGCCGGAGCTTTTCCGGAGCCCGGAGCCGGAGCCGGAGCTGACATTTTTCAATGCCCGGAGCCGGAGCTGGAGCCGGAGCCAAAATTTTTTGGAGCCCGGAGCCGGAGCTGGAGCCGGAGCTAAATTTTTAGCGACCCCGGAGCCGGAGCTGGAGCCGGAGCAAAAAATTTTCAGGGGTCGGAGCCGGAGCTGGAGCCGGAGCCGAAAATTCTGATTTTCCCAACACTGCCTAGCACCCTTGTAGACACGGCGGCTGGCAGAGATGCTGGGTTCGATTCCTGCTCCCCGGTCAGCATTTTTTTACTCTTACATAACTTCCGCATCTGGCGAACCATAACAGCACACCCGAGCATGGGGAAGGAGTTCCCCATCAGCAGCAGTTGATCATTAGAGGACAAAATTTTTAGAAAAAACACGTAACAATGTCACGTACCCAGCACTAATCGGGGGGGGGGNGGGGGGGGCACGTATTAGCACGTGTCATTTGGAAATCAGGCAAACACTGTTACTTCATGAAATTCCTGTAAGTACTACGGTACTGTTTTTTGAACTCTAATGATCACCCCCGTACTACGGTACTGTTTTTGAACCCTAATGATCAGTAACCCCCGTACTACGGTACTGTTTTTGAACCCTATTGATCACCCCCCCCAACAACCCCAAATCACTTCCTTTCCGCTGTTTTGGCCAAGTAGTCTTTCCATCCCCCTATCTCTCTTCTCTCCATCATTGTTTGCTCTCCCCCCCTCTCCCCGCCCAATCGTCGATTTCTCAATCGCTTCCTTATTCCATGTGATTGGGGTGATTGTATATAAGCCATTTTTGGCCAATTTTCTTTCGTCGATTGCGAAATATTCTTCTGGGCCAAAATGTTCATTTGCAAATTTGTTTTCATTATTTTCCCATTTTTGGCCTCTCCCATAATCTGTTCAACTGCAACAAATAATTTTTGCATTGGAATGCCCTCCTCCTCATCCCAGCACCAAAAACAAATTGATGTGACCAAGAAAGTGTTGGCGGCGAGGAGAAAGCGCGGAACAACACTCTCATTGGCCAAAGGAGGAGGTGCAATTTTGTCCGGTGCCAAAAGACGTTTTGTAGCTTGCTGGCCAAAACATTAAAAAAATTTGAGAATTGAAAAATAATTATAACTTTTTCTCAGGTAAAACCCAGAGAAGTGAGTTTGGCGTGTCAAAAGGGGTTACCCGACATTTGCGCCCCAACGATATAACTCGGTTCAAATGGAACCAATTGAAATGAGTTTTGTGTCAAAAAATAGAGCAAATAATTAGCTACAAAATGAGCCGAAACCTGTCCGATTGGTCCATTCTTGCAAAAAGTTATGGCCAGAACAAATGGATTTGGCCAATTTGCAGTATTTTGGCCATAACTGTTTTTTACAGTGGACCAATTCGAATGGGATTAGACTCGTTTTATAGCTAATTTTTTGCACTATTTTTTTGATACCAAACTCACTTCTCTGGGTTTTACCTGAAAAAAAGTTATGATCATTTTTTTGGCGCGAGGGGGAGGGGAATGATCTGGTTCGGCAAACGATACCTGGCAAGCTTCAAAAAAGTTTTTGATTAGACTTTTATTTTTTGTCAATTTAATGTCCTGGCATCCTGTCAGTTCCACCAAAAAATTGTTCTCTTCCCTCATCAGGTAAAAAAGATGGTCAGTCCTCCTCTACGGCTTCCTCCTCCTCGGCTTCTCATCAGCGAAAACAGTCCAAGCCCATCGAGGCGAAACCGGTGGTGCTGCTCACCGATCCGGAGGGCAACCAGTTGGCCGCCTTTTTCCGCCAAAAGTTCGCCTTCAGCAACTTCCATCCCAGCCCGATCCGGGTGGCCGGTGGGCAGCTGGAATTCCACTGTGTGGAGCAGTTCTTCATGTACCAGAAAGCCAGGGTGTTCGGTACAGTAATTGGTCGGGGAGATGGAGATAGAGCAATCTTCCATTGCAGGAACCGAATCATACATGCGCAAGGGGTGGTCAACCCGGTTGCCCGACATTTGCGCCCCAACCGATATAACTTGGTTCAAATGCAACCTAAAGAAACAAGTTTAGTGTTAGAAAATAGAGTAAAAAATTAGCTACAAAATAAGCCTAAGCTTATTCGAATTGGCCTACTGTGGAAAAAATTATGGCCAAAATAGAAGTTTTTGGCCAAATTCAGAGTATTTTGGTCATAATTTTTTTCAAAGTGGACCATTTCGAACGGGCTTAAGCTCATTTTTTGCTTTATTTTTGATACCAAATTCGTTTCTCTATATTACATTTGAACTGAGTTATATCGGTTGGGGCGCAAATGTCGCGACATGGTCAACCCCCCCATCCTCCCCCCCCCCCNGGGGGGGGGGGGAGGCGGGTCATTAGGCGAAAGGGTATTAGGAAAAAGAGAAGGGTGGAGGGAAATAAGGACGAAAAAGAGGGGTGACATCAAATTTCTGAAGAGAATGGATCTAAAAATCCCAAATTTTCTCCGGCAGCCTCTATCCACCCCTTGGTAAAAATTTGCCGTTTTTCTATATCACCTTCGTAAATTTGAGGCCGATCACTCTTAAAAAATTGTTAGGCCCCCCTTCCCATGTATGGTTAGAATTTGTTATCATCTTGTCAGGTGACGAAAAAATTGCTCGTGAGATTCTGGATGAGGCAGTTCCCGCAAAGATCAAGGGACTCGGGCGCAGAGTTCGCAATTTCGACCCTCAACAATGGGATCCGTTGTCCATTCTGGTAAATTTGTCGCTAAAAATGTTAATTGTGAAGGAGATCCACCCCCCATTTTTGGGTAAAAAAATAAAAATTTTAAAATTTATTGTAATCCGAAAATGACATCAAAATTAGCGCACTTTAACGCAAATTCCACACGAGATCATGTCGCGTCAAAAATATAACTTTGCCTAAAGGCTCAAATATGATTAAAGTAGCCTAGGACATTTTTTGATGCTGAATCCCAAATATGGCAATAGAGACACTACCAAAATTCATCTAGTAAGCCAAAAAGCCAAATTTCGTCTTACATGTCTTTTTAGACCCTTCAGATGTCATGTATACCCCCCCCCAAATGGTATGTAGATCCCCAAAATTGTAAGTTCTATTAGGAGAAATATGTTTTTTTGGCAGCCTAGATGAATTTTCAATCTTGGGGCAGCGCAATAGATTTCGAAATGTCATCAGGTAATTTTTTGACAAAAAATGATTTGACCAATATTTCAGATTAACTTGACGGTGGGTCAAATCTGGTGGCAAAATCGGATTTTCCATAAGAGGAGTTGTTTTTGTATCTTCCAAAATCAATATTTTCGGCGTGACACGATCTCGCGTGGAACTCGCGTCAGATTGCGTGATACGTCATTTTTGGTGTCAGATTCGGATTCTACACCCTCGAAAACCCGTATAAACAATTTTAAACCGCACTTTTTATCTCCTTCACTATTACCCTGAAAATCCCATTTTTGACCATTTTCGATGCATTTCGCAGGCGATGACCATCGGAACTTTCCTGAAATTCGAACAAAATGATGGGCTGAAGAGGGAGCTGATCGGCACGGGGGATGCCATGATTGTGGAAGCAAGCCCGTTCGATGACCGGTGGGGTATTGGAGTGGGCATGACCGATCTGAAGAAGGGCAAACCGTGGAGGGGCAAGAACCTGCTTGGTAAAAGCGGAGGGTGTAGGGCAGGTGCCAAATCAAAAACCCCGAAAATTTTTAGGGTTTGCTAGGCCAAAACCTAAAGCTAAACCTTACAAAAAAGCCAAACCCTTGTGCTGTTTTTTGTCACTGAAAATTGTTGAAATTTTTTGTCTTAATTGGGATTTCCCATTTCTGTGATTAACAGATGGCAGCCGATGTTCGAAAAATATTGAGAAATTTCAAAAATATTTTTACGGAAATTCGAAAAAAGGCCAAAATAGAGCCAGGGAATCTCCTCCGAATTTTTACTCCGGCGACGTTTTATGATTGTTTGGGCCATTTGGCATTTTAATGTTCTAGAGGAATGGAATACTTATTAGTAATTGATTACATTCCAGGGAAGATACTGACAGCGGTGAGGGACAAGTTGAAGGAGGACCCGGACGAAGAGGAGGATAACAAAGTCAGCACAGCGACCATCGTACAACAAGTTCCCGCACTCTGAGAATGATCAGCATACAATTTATTATTTTCAGCTGAAACTGAACAACAACATCCCGGGCCACTCTCCGCCGCCGGTTGGAGCCTCACATTTGTTCAATTTGGCGACCAAAAAATCACTTGACATTGCGGTGCAAATTCTTTCCAATGAGTAAAATTGATGAGTGATAAAATGAGATCAAAACTTTTCTGTTCCGCTTTGTTGATGCAATAAATCGAATCCAATATGCATATATTTGTTGGGGAAGCGAAACAGGACGTTTGAGCGCGGCCGGTTGAGCGCCAGAGCTAGAAAAAACATTATAACTCAGCTCAAACGAAACATGGAGAAACGAGTTTGATGTTAATAGATAGGTCTAAATGTCTTCTATAAATTTTCAAAAAGGATAATCTGGATTGGCTAAGTAGAAAAAAAGTTATGGCCAAATCTTTGCCAAAATCACGATTTTAGAGCTTAATTTGGCCATACCTCTTTTCCCACTTGGCCAATCCGGATGATCTCTTTTGCATTTTTATAGCAGATACTTAGGCCTATCTATTGACACCATACTCGTTTCTCCATCTTTCGTTTGAACTGAGTTATAATGATTTTTTCTAGCTCTGGCGCTCAACCGGCCGCGCTCAAACGTCCCCTACCGTTGGGGAAGGGTGACCCGCGGCGGGTGTTTAGACGGCTCCGGGGCTGGGCACGGACCTTAAAATGAATGGTGCTGGGTAGAGATCGGACAAAGGCATCGGTTGGCGGTTTTCGGTAATTTTACCGAAAAAATCCAAAATCTTTCGGTCAGTAATTTTCGGTAAAATTACCGAAAAATACCGAAGAAATTTTTTCGGTATTTTTGGCGGTAATGATTATTTTTTGAGAAGATTAAAAATCGATTTAAAAAAATAATAAACAATAACTTAATCATCAATATAGATTAATTTTCTTAAATAAAATCACAATGGAAGGCTTTTCTAATTTTAAGTAACATGTTAGTGATCGATTTTCCAACCGGGCCCGTAGTTGCTTGCTGCTTTCATTCGCTTTTATCTATCAAGAGGTTATCTAACCCTGAAGTTGAGGGTTAGTTAACCTTGAAGTTGGACTTTATGGTTGGCTACCTCCATCTCTAATCTTAATAATTTAAATTTATTTAATCTTTTAACAGCTAAATATTTCTTGTCATATTGTATCAAAAAAGCAGTTATTCATTTAAAATTTAGAATTTTCACAAAAATATTGATTTTTTGACAGAATAAATTAATATTTGGTGGATTTTTTGAAGAAATTTCATTTTTATAAGGGGTACCGGAAAAAATTTCTTGAAAAATTGGAATATTTTCTCAAGAAAATTTTAAATTTTTGGTCGGCGGTTTTTTCGGTAATTGAGAATTGTTCGGTCAGTAATTTTCGGTTACATTACCGTTATCGAAAACCGAAAATTACCGATCGGTATTACCGCCGGTCCGGACTCTAGTGCTGGGTCGCTTAAAAAAATGCAAATGGGCGTTTTAAAAAAGTGCCAAAACCCAATATGTTCTCCAAAAACTTTTTGGTAAAGCGTGCTAGGCCAAAATTTCCAGCGACAATTATATGCTCTATCTTTTGGTATGTTTATTTTTCGAAATTCGAACAAAAAGTCCGAATTTCGAAAAATTAAAAATATCAGAAGATAGAGCATAAAATTCCGCACAACTTTGCCTTTTATACTTTTTGTCTAACAAGTCTAACAAGCCTTTATACTTTTGTAAGTTTGCCTTTTATACTTTTGGTCTACCGATTCTCACAAAAAAGTTTTTAGAGAACATAATGGGTTTGGCACATTTTTTAAACGCCCATTATGGCTTTTTTTTAACGCCATACCCTTAAAATGCAGGCTCAGCTCGGCCCGGGGGACGATCAGGTCCGTGCCCGGCTCGGTTCTTGCTCATCATCGGCCCGGCCCGATAACAACTTGATTATGTATGTCAGGCCTGGTAGGGTGAAAATAAATAAAATCGATTAGGTAAAAGGGGCCTGGCTAGGTTGACGAATTGCACCATTCCATTTCACATCTCCTAAGGCGGCGCTACCAAAATTTGTCAACCCAGCCAAAAAGGCGGCGCGGTGGTCGACTGGTCTACGCCTCCATCTCCTACCAAGACAACATCGCCGGTTCGGATCCCTCCACCGACTCTCTTCACCACCGCGTCCGCCATATACTCAAGCCCGTGGGGAGCACATCTCTTCAACTCCAGTGAACTTAACCGTCGACAGTGTTCTCACTCTCACGCCGACTGCGCGGCAAAGCGGCCAGCAACGGCCCTAGCAAGGCCACACTACTACCAATCATCTCTAACAACACATGACTCCTAACAACTCCCTAACGTTGTATTGTACCCCCTCCATTGTTAGTGGCGCATAAGTACCAGATGTGCAAGTGCCCTTGTGGTTGTAAGAAAAAAAGCCAAGATTGGTCAAAGTTTCAAACAAAGATATGTGATATTAACCGGTAGGTTATGGGGTGTGAAATGGAATGGTGCGGAGATGAAACGAAAGGGCATGGAAGTGAAGGGAAGTTGCGAGTGAAGCGGAAGGCGCGAAAGTGATCCTGTTCAGTAGTTGATCTGGACATTGAAAATTGACTTTTAAGAAATTGATGATAAGAAATTCAAATGACATGCGTAATCGATCATTAGGTGTATCCGGATTCTGAGTTTTTGAAAATTGTTACTTTCAACCCACCGATCAGAGATCTATCTACAGTCACCAAAATCATGACAAGCGCATATTTGACGAATTTTGGTCTTTTGGCGAATTTGACGAATCTTGGCTTTGACGAATCTTGGGGCAGTGCCTAAGGCTACTCGTATCCATCATCCCCCCGCCGGTGTCGTCCTTATGCTTGGACCGTTCAGTCATTGTCATGCCATAGTTCGGAGTTTAAATTCGACAAAACCAGAATGATCACTTCCACAATTGGATCTGATTCTGTTGATTTACTGCGCAAGCTCAGAGCGGCCAACGGAACCAGCATAATCCGGTCTCTCCCATCCCGGAGACCCCTCAAAATCAAGACCTGATTGAAGATGTTGTTTCGTCCGATAATGATGATGTTTCAGATCAACAGTTGCGAGACAAACTCATGTGTGTTGACATGGACCCAGCCAGTGGAAACGGAGTGGTCGGTGATGGCGGTGCTGGTGGACAAGTGCTGGAGCAGCAGAATGTTGATGACAAACAGCAATTGATCGGTAATATGTAATGATAGGTTTCAGCAAAATGGAAATAGAGATGAGGATGTGAGAATTCAGCGGAATGAGGAAATATTGTACGTGTCGTCCTCGGCCCGGGACAACACTACGAGATGATCATCTACGAAGAGAAGCGAGGAAGGACTCGATCAGGGCCGGCTCATTACCGAAAGAAGACGATTTGGAGAGGACGTGGACGCTTTGGGCTGAAAAATGCCAGGTTGCCAAACGAGTCCTGCAGGATTGCGGGTACGGTGCTATCGAAGCGACGGTGCCACTCGCAGTTGGATAGTTGCCAGGCGGAGAAATCAGGATGGAAGGCACTGTTGGAGAAGACGGGATGGGTGCAGCAAGGTCGTGCACCGAGCGGCCGTTTTCGTCGAGTCAAGTTGCATCATCGGCCCCCATAAAATAGGCGGCCCCCATAAAATAGCACTTCTACGGTCGCTAAGGCAACATCAATTTAAAGCTATTTTTGAGTTTGGAAGAGACTGAAACAAAAAGCATTGTTAGAGTTATATATACTACTGGGGTGATTAAACGNGCGGAATGAGGAAATATTGTACGTGTCGTCCTCGGCCCGGGACAACACTACGAGATGATCATCTACGAAGAGAAGCGAGGAAGGACTCGATCAGGGCCGGCTCATTACCGAAAGAAGACGATTTGGAGAGGACGTGGACGCTTTGGGCTGAAAAATGCCAGGTTGCCAAACGAGTCCTGCAGGATTGCGGGTACGGTGCTATCGAAGCGACGGTGCCACTCGCAGTTGGATAGTTGCCAGGCGGAGAAATCAGGATGGAAGGCACTGTTGGAGAAGACGGGATGGGTGCAGCAAGGTCGTGCACCGAGCGGCCGTTTTCGTCGAGTCAAGTTGCATCATCATTGGGGACTCATCGACCCACCAATTGCTCGCAAGAATGCGTGAACAAACCAATTTTGTCGGGACAGAGCGCGGACCCTTGAACCAAGTGACCGGGAGAATGCAATTTATCGAAAATGAACAAGGACCCTTGAACCAGGTTATCCGCACACTTTCGGAGACGGTGCTTGCGAGCAAGGTCAAGGCCATCCTCGTGCTGGTGGGAGATTCACTTGTACAAGCTGAAAGTGTCGAACAGATAGTGTGTCCGGGTTCAACAGTTGTGCACGCGCTTCAGCTCCATTCCGATTATTTGGCTGCCGCCTCCATATGTGCGAATGAGGGACCAGGAGTACATGGAGCTGTTGGCGCAATTGTCGGACCGTGATTTGGTTCACTTGCTTGATGCCCAATGGACGCAGCCTGGTAGCGATATGGCGTTACGGCGACTCATTCGACCGGAGTCGTGTGGCTGCTGACGGGTGGATGACGGAAGCAGAAGTGAAGGTCTTGGCACGTGGATGAAGTCGCAAGTTCCTGCCTGGCCGAGGGAGCGAGAGCTCGGAGTGCGCGCAATCCGCTCAGAAGTGGCCGTTGTACGAGGGATGGCTGAGTTGGGTCTAGGCGACCGCTCACGCTTCGGTTCGACTTCTCGCAGATCGGGGTCGGGTCGCGGTGACCGCCTCGTATCGCGCTCACCAGTTCGTGCCCATCCGTATCGTCCTCGCATCCACTCTGCGCCTGCTGGCGGATCCCGTTTTGAGCGTGAACGAGACCGGCGCGAATCCCGCCGACACTAGGCTTGACTCACCCCGACCTTTCGGATGCCGAATAGCCTTTGGACTTTCCTAACGGCATGGGACGCCTTTTTTAGTGGGGCGGGATGTCTTAATAAAGTGATCTTTTTCCCTTTTTGAATTTTTCATATGCGTATTGACTTTGGCGTTTTGTTTCCCCATAAAAGTAGGGGTGAGCAAACACACAAAAACGTGTATTTTTGTGTGCGTTAGAGACGCAGAGGAAATACACAGCAAATACACAGCCCAAATATGCACACAGTGAAACGAGGAATGTGTAATACACGGAGGGATGCAAAAACACAAGAAAGCGTCTCTCATTTTCCAACACTGTCTCGCAACACTGTCTCAAAGCGAGTTCGGTTTAAGAGTTGTCGCCTTCGCCTTGTCACCGTTATTGAATGTTGAACACACGTGAGAATGGAGGAATGGGGTACGGTAATCAGAGCGACGAAAAGAGTGTGGAAAAGTGAGAGATTTTGTGTTTTCCACATTTGCGGTGTATTACACATTCCTCGTGTATGACTGTGTGCATGTGTGAGCTGTGTATTTGCTGTGTTCTCGCTCTCTAGCTGCTGAACACACAAAAATACACATGTTTTTGTGTGTNCTCTCATTTTCCAACACTGTCTCGCAACACTGTCTCAAAGCGAGTTCGGTTTAAGAGTTGTCGCCTTCGCCTTGTCACCGTTATTGAATGTTGAACACACGTGAGAATGGAGGAATGGGGTACGGTAATCAGAGCGACGAAAAGAGTGTGGAAAAGTGAGAGATTTTGTGTTTTCCACATTTGCGGTGTATTACACATTCCTCGTGTATGACTGTGTGCATGTGTGAGCTGTGTATTTGCTGTGTTCTCGCTCTCTAGCTGCTGAACACACAAAAATACACATGTTTTTGTGTGTTTGCTCACCCCTACCCATAAGCCATAAGTAAAATTGTTTCTTTCCTTTCCCCATTCATCACTTCCCCCGCCTTTCTAATTTCCGATCTTCTTTGTGATTTTAAGAGCGGAATAAATTGTGTTTTTATAAAGTGTGTTCTTCAATTTTGGGTTCAGCATCCCAGCTTGTTCTTGGCGGCCCCCATAAAATAGCACTTCTACGGTCGCTAAGGCAACATCAATTTAAAGCTATTTTTGAGTTTGGAAGAGACTGAAACAAAAAGCATTGTTAGAGTTATATATACTACTGGGGTGATTAAACGACCCAAGAATCCGCTTGAAAAATTCACGGTGAAAATTATTGAAACGAAAATTTGATTTCAAAATTACAAAACATCCAACAATGAAACACCGGATAATGCGGGATTGGGTCTTTCGTTAGCCTGCCGTTCTATAGCAACGTGTCAGAGACGCATAATAATCGATTTCTCTGCTCCTTTTTTGCACTGTCTAATAAGAACTTGGATTTTTTCCCACTATAGGGTTGATCGGTCACCCCAGTAGTATGTACACTCATTGCCAAAAATGTAGCATATTTTTTAAAATTATATTTTGAAATGAAATTTTGTGCGTGCTGTTTTCTTATTCTTCCTTTCCTTTTCACACATTATTTTCTTTATCACTTTAGAATTTATTTTTTTTATTGATAATTTTTGGCAAAAAGAGGCGCTACCAAATTTCGTCTAGTCAGCCAAAAAGCCATATTTCGTCTAGAAATTCAAAAAATACATTTCATGTAGAACCCGCAAAAGAACATTTGTTCATAGACGAATTCTGTTTTTTGGCTGAATAGACGAAATTTGGTCTAGACGAAAATTGGGGCAGCGCAACGAGAATAACTCGGTTTAAAAAGTGTTGGTACAAAAGATCCCCTCGCAGAATATCCCCAAACTGACAAAAAAGATCCCCATGCGCAAAAACTTTTTTGCAGACCAGCAGTTAAGCGAAAAGTATAAAAAGCAAAGTTGTGCAGAATTTTATGCTCTATCTTCTAGTATTTTTTGTTTTTCGAAATTCGAACAAAAAGTTCGAAATTTTTCAAAAATATCGGAAAATGGAGTATTTCAAGAAAATTTCGAACTTTTTGTTCGAATTTCGAAAAATCAAAAATAACGGAAGATAAAGCATAAAATTCTGCACAACTTTGCTTTTTATACTTTGAGTCTAAAATCGGCGTAAAAATCCTGTAGAAATCAAAATTTATTTTCGGCGCTATGATTTTATGACGCGAAAACATTCCATGCTAAATTATTGTTGTTTGTTTCTTTTTCCTCGATTTATCCACTTTTTGTGTGCTATTTTGCAAGAAGGAATTCGCATCAAAAGATCTTAGAAAAGTCCATTTCTATGGAACGATTATTTTAATTTTAACTGGTCTAACAAAAAAGTATTTGTTCATGGGGATGAGTTTTTGTCAGTTTGGGGGTGCGCTGCCCCACGATTCGCCTACGCTACGATTTGCCTACGCTATGATTCGCCTATGCTACGATTCGCCTACTCAGCCAAAATGCTACGATTCGCCTACTCAGCCAAAAACCTACGATTCGCCTACGCTACGATTCGCCTACTCAGCTAAAAAGCTGGACATTGCAAGATCGGCCCGTGTGTTCCCACACAAACGGCACACCAAATATGCCCTGAAAGAACAACTCATTGGCGACACGTTGGACGAATTAGCACTGCTTAGCCTACAATACAAATGCAAGGCTACGTCGTAGGATTACGAGATCGGAATATTTACCGGAACAGGACTGGACACGGGCCGGGAACTTAGGGAGAAAATTTTCAGACCGCAGACCCAAAATTTGGATTTTTTTATAAAATAAAATTAAAAAAATATTAAAACTTTTTATTAATATTAATAACTTAATAAATTGATTTGCAATTTTGATAAATGCACTTTTCTTTTCGATCTTTGCAGACGAATCGATATTTGGCTGATGAGTAGGCGGCAAATCGTAGCATTTTGGCTGAGTAGGCGAATCGTAGGTTTTTGGCTGAGTAGGCGAATCGTAGCATTTTGGCTGAGTAGGCGAATCGTAGCATTTTGGTGAGTAGTGAGTAGGCGAATCGTAGCGTAGGCGAATCGAGGGCGAGCCTGGGGGTGAACTGTCCGGGGATGATTTGTAACTACGCCAAAGATTTGGCCAAAAATTAAATTTTTTTATGAATCATAGAAGTGAAACCGGAGAAATACCTAATCTTATCTCAAAAATTAGTCAAAATTTTTCTGATTATGGAGAATTCTTACTGATTTTTAAGGAGTGTCGCCTGTCGGCGGCCCCCACATAGGGGCCGCCGGAGAAGTTTTTGAATTTTGACATGATTTTGTTAAGAAATTTGGTCATTTTCATATAAGAAAAAAAACCAAGCCCTGAAGATCTGGGTCTGGTTCTGGGCTTCAGAAAAACCTGGGTCTGGTTTTTTCTGGGCAAAAAGCCCAGAAAAAACCAGACCCAGAAAAGCCCAGACCCAGAAAAACCCAGGCCGATCTCTAATTTTTATAATAATTAATTTTTTATAGGGCAAATTATTTCGTTTAATTCTTTCGATTTTTCACCATTAAAGCCATGCAAATTCTTTGCAGATTGCTGCCTTCGTTTAACGAATTTCGTCCCTTCTCCTGCTATAAAAGCAGGTTGATTTCGCACTTTTAGCACATTCCATCCACCCACCCAATTCCATTCTGCCACATATCCCATTCGCGTCCATTCTTCGTTCGTCATCAACCTGCTCTGCTTCCGTTCTTCAGTGCCATCGCCGACACCGACAAGCTGCAATGGTTCGCGAGTCAGATGAGGACCTGTGGAGGCTGTCCTTCTACCATGGATTGGTGGGTACTTTGCGTGTCATTTCAGTTTTTTCTGGCTCAAACTCACCAATTTTTTGTTGTTCAGCTGCCGCGAGAAGACGTCGAAGAGATGCTGAAGAACCACGGCGACTTCCTGGTGCGCAAGAGCGAAGAAAGTGCTGGGCAGAGTCGGTCGTTCGTGCTCTCCGTGGTAGGAGCCCAGAGGAAGCGTCACTTCATCTTCCGGCCAGATGAGAAGGGCCGCATCTACATTGATCCGCGGAAGACAAAGCGCTGGAACAGCATCGAGGAATTTGTGAGCTGCTATCTCGGCACCGAGGAGTCCGTCTGCTCGGTGAGGCGCCCATTCCATTTGAAACTCAATGTGTTTGTTTGTTTCTTAGGCAACGCCTGGCATTGTTCTGAGGAAAGGAGCGCCCCGGCGTTCTTGGGAACTGGCACATGCAGACATTCAGCGTGGCAAGGTGCTGGGCAGTGGTGCGTTCGGTGTTGTCAGGCTCGGCACCTTCGTGAGCAAAGGTCAGCCCATTCAAGTGGCCATCAAAGAAGCTTCGGTGGAAAAGTGCACCAAGGACCAGGTGCTTTCCCATGACTTGGGGTTTTGCTAACTCACTCCCTCATCATCATCATTTTTTGCAGATCAAGGAGTTCATGAACGAGGCAAGGATCATGCGACGCTTCCAAAGCGAAAACATCATCCAGTTCCATGGAGCAGCTGTCGGGCAGGAGCCGCTGATGATTGTGATGGAGTTGGCAACTGACGGGGCGCTGAAGGACTACCTGCAGAAGCACAACAAAGGGACGAGGCGGAAGATGTACATGTGCTGGGGTGCAGCTTCTGGTCTTGCGCACGTTCACTCCAAGCAGATTCTGCACTGCGACATCGCGGCCAGGAACTGTCTCTACTCACAAAAAAGAGTGAGTGGGAAAGGGAAATTTGTGGATATTTGTAATCGTCGGAACCGTCTTTTCCAGGTCAAGATTGCTGACTTCGGCCTTGCATACGAAGGCGTGAGCATGAAACTCGACAAGAACAAACGACTTCCGATCAAATGGCTTGCACCTGAAACAATTCACGATCGTCTCTGCTCGGCGAAGAGCGACACTTGGTCTTACGGCGTGCTTTGCTGGGAGATATTCGAGAATGGGAAGCCTCCGTTTGAGAACATTCCGAATGGGGTCGTCGTAAAAAAGGTGGGTGGTTGATCATGTCATGGTTTGAGGCTGAAATGAGGGATTGTTCTTTTCAGATCCTCGACCCCAATGCACAACTGTTGGAATTTCCGGCCGAAACGCCTGCGCCAATGGCGCAGCTTGTCCAGCAAAGGATCTGGGACCGTGACCACAGTAAGGAATTTGCTGCTACTTTTTTTTATCTGCTGATGATGATCACTGTCAATTTTAGTGAGCCGCTACTCCATGGAGCAAATACTCGACTGGTTCGAAGCGCAAGGCCGCGGGGTGATAGCCCAGCAGACGCAGGGATCTCAAGTGGACAATGAAGAGCCGCCTCGTCGACGACACCACGACAGCAGGACAAAGAAGAGCTTGAAGAGCAGAAGAAAGTGATGGCGGAGGAGGACTGTGCTCACTGCGGAGATGATGGCACGATGATGTGGAACACTGAAAACCCCCTATTCTAATAAGTGTGTAAGCCAGATGGTGCGTTCGGTTATGTTAGTGTTTGCCGACCTATTGTATCGTTCTAATTGATGAGTTGGGATCCCATTGTTCATGTTGTATAATTGATGATCTCATGGATTGTATATATTATTCCTTGAATTGTTGACACATTGTATGTTTTCCATTGTATGTATCTTGATCGGATGAAGTCTAATAAAAGGAATATCCATAGTTTCTGATTTAATGTTTTTTGGACCGATAGTTAGCGGACGTGCTACAGTACCAATGAGTACTCTTTTTCTTTTTTCATGAGAACTCTTCGTTTTCTTCAACACTTTTTCATGAGTATTCTCTCGTTTCAACGAACACTTTTTTCGCTCCAGTTAACGAACCAATTTCCAACTTTTGGGTCAAAAAGTCATTTGCAGTACATTATATTAGTGTGGTCAACCAGAAAAGCCAGTGGTATCGCCCGAGTTGCGACGCCGAAGAATCGCTAAAATCGCCGAACATTGTGCATGGTAATTCAATATAATTCGGTACTTGTGGAGTTGGGGTCTCCGATTTGATCCCTAAAATTTTGAAAAAAATTTTTTCATTGTAAAATATTATTAAAAACATTATTTTAAGAATAAACAGGGTACAATTCAGCAATTTGGGACCAGAAATGGAAAAAAACATCGGGTCCATCGAATTGGCGACGCCACAGAAAATCATACAAATAGCTCGCGAAAACAGATCTATGTGTTCTGTATCGGCTTTTAGGTCCAGCCTTGAATTTCTGCCACGTGCTCTTTCATTTTGGGTGTTTTTCCATTAGGTGGGATTTTGGGCACTTTTCCATTAGGCGGGATTTTGAGCTGGCGGGATTATGGGTGGACCCCATCGCTACTGCTCTGAATATCGAAACCGCCATATAATCAGCGTAAAAATCCCATTGAATTCCAAACTTTTTTTTGGCTCCTCGATTTTATGAAAAGGAAGTTTTCCTTTATGAACTTTCTCTTTGCATCTTTTCTCTGTGTACTCTATTTCCGTTATTTTTCTCTGTCACCAGTGAAAGATTCGCTTCGAAAGATCGAGGATTCAAAGCAATTCAATTGGCGCCCTATTTTTATCGTAACTTTTTTTAGTCATAGCAGGACTAAAATTTCAAAAATCAAATATATGCAGAATTTTATGCTCTATCTTTTGGCTTATTTGGTTTTTTGGATTTCCCGGAAAATTTTTGAAATTTTTCGAAAAAACCCGATTTTTCGCATTTTTTCGAAATTAAAAGTATTTTTAAGTGCCCTTACCCTTATTGTTCTTATCACTCTTGGGATGGTTACATCTGATTTCGACAGAATTAATCTCGACAGTGTTGGTTTCGACAGTAGTTGATTTCGGTACACCCCTTTGTGTGGCGGGCCGGTGTGTCGAAACTCGAAACTCATCAAACCAAAAACTTCTGAACCATATAGACCGAAACTATAAAAGACAAAAATGTGCAGAATTTTATGCTCTATCTTTTGATATTTTTAATTTTTTGAATTTCCTTCCAAAAAATTGAAATTTCCGTTAAAAAACAAATTTTCCCTTTAAAAGTATGATTCGAAAAATTTCAACTTTTTCTAAGGAAATTCAAAAAATTAAAAATATCAAAAGATAGAGCATAAAATTCTGCACATTTTTGACTTTTATAGTTTCGGTCTAGAATGGTTCAAAAATTTTTTTTTTGATTTAATGAGTTTTGCCACATACCTGCCCGCCACACAACGGTTCGCCACTGGCGAATCGATCTGTACAAGCTAGTTGTAGGATACAAAGTATACTTTTTAGGACAACTTGCACAACTACCCATGGTCATGAATGGACCGTTTGAGTTACCGTACTCCAGCACGTGTGATCACCCTAATGGAAGATTTTTTACCAAATTCCATCGCCCTTCGCCCCCCTCCCCTCTTACTATACATATCTCATCACAATCTCTTCCAAATATGAATCGTCATGAAATTTTCAAAAACATTAAAAAAGCCGAACCGAACTAGCTATATTTACACTAGATAAACCTTTTTATCCATTCAAAATTTTTTTTGAAAATTTATTTTTAAAAGGTGGGACGTTTTGATTGAACAAATTCTACAGGGAACGGGAATGGAAAAATGGATCAACCCTTTTCATTTGAAAACCACAAAATTTTTTCCATTCTTTAATCTTTTTTAACTATTTTTTGAGCAAAGGGTTGGGAATATAAAAGTGGAGACTACTCTTTTAGTGGGTTTTCAAAACTTCTTTCCTTTTAACTAGCGCCAAATAAATTACAGAAAACAGAAAACCGAAAAGTTATAATTATTCCCTTATTGTCATCCAATTTTAAGGCAAAAAATTTAGATTTTTTCTATAAAAATGGCGCCGGCACGAAAAGTTCCGAAACTGCACAAAAAGCCGTTGGCAGTGAAAAAGGGCACCAAATTTGTGGACATCCAAAGGCAGGAATTCAGTGTGGGCAAAGAGATTGGCCAGGGCGGATTTGGGCGTATTTACGACGGAGTTCAGGTTTTTTTGAATTAATCGATTTAGGACAAATGTCATTTTTAAAATCAATTAAAACAGTTTTAAATTTTGAGCATTTAATATCCGAAATATCGATGAAATCAGGCCCGTAGTCAGGGGGCACGTGCCCCCCCCCCGAAATGCCAAGACCAAATAAATGAAAAGGGTCCCTCCTGTTAAAATTTTTTTGAGAATTTTTTTTTGAAAAATTTGAGGAAAAATTGGCCGATTTCCTTTAGAAATCGTCAAAATTTTCTCCGGCTGCCCCTATCGACCCCCTCCCCTCGGACCCCCCTTGGCAGGCCCGGCGCCAGCGGGGGGGGGCAGAAGGGGGCCATTTCCCCCGCCCAAACTCGGAAATTTTAAAGAAAAAATTGAAATTTTTTGAAGATTTCTTAAGAAAAATGCATTTATTTTCAAAAATTTTCGATTTTGCCCCCCCCAAAAAAAATTTTTTTTCTGGCGCCGGCCCTGCCCCTTGGTCCCCCCCCCCGAAAATTTTTCCTGGCTACGGGCCTGGATGAAATTAAATGAATTATATGATGGTTTTCTTTATCATCTAATAAATTAA
>LDKF01000009.1:145943-166103 GCA_001026735.1 Rotylenchulus reniformis
TCTGACCCCCCCTTGCCGAGGTATGGTGCTGTTTACCCGGGTAAAAAGAACCTTTTTTAGCATACGGGCCCAGCAGGGAAAAAGGTATTTGCATAAGTTCCCGTCCTTTTATTTAAAAAACCAAGGACCTGACACTCTCTGGTCTTGTGTGCTATAATTTTGTCCAGTTCGATTTCTTTTGCCTGTCCAACTTTTAAAAGTTCGTTGTCATTCGTCAATAACTTCTTAATAAAAAAGAATTCAGTCTCGAAAACATTTTTTAATTAAAATCGATCACCTCATAATTGTCAATGGTGCATTTTAATTCCATAAAAACATTTATTTGCGAGTTTGAATTGCCCTCCGATAAATTTGGAAATATTTGCCGGACAAACATCTCAATCATTTCCCCAAAATTAGCCATGAATACTTCAAAGCAAGGATAACATCGAGTATCATAGGAAATGATGAAGTCAATTTGCCGAATTTCAAGGCAAGATAAAAGCAGGACACTTAAGAGTTCTTGCCAATTTGCCTTCAAGCCATCCAAGTTTCCCCCACAGCCAGGAAATCCAATTTTAAGTTCCAGACTAAATTTTTCCGTTCTTTTCGCCACGACCGTTCTTAAGATGGTAATTCATTCATTGAATATAAAAATGGCTTTTCTATTAACTTGTAGGATATCATTACCGGGAAGATAATGAGCAATCAAAGAGTTCTAAAGTCGAATCCGAAGATGAAATTCTCACTTCTTTGGCATTTAGGTTAAGGAGTTCCTCGAAGATTGGACCTAAAAGTCAATAATTTTATTGTGAGAAATTTGAGTTTTCCCTTTATTGACTGGTTTAAATGGAATAAACATAACAAACCAAGCACGAAATTATACTCTTTAATATCCAATTCATCCAGCTCGAAACGAATGTTTGCAGCGTCCTCATCCGACACCTCTAAAACAATGCTGCTTTGTGCAAATTCGATAGGAATATTCATTCTACATATACTAACAAGTAAGTAGTAAGATATCCATCATTGGTAGGGCGGTGCTTTTAAGGCCCAAAAAGAAAATATGGCCATAAAATATTACCAAAAAATATCGAATTCGCCCAAATATGCCCCATAATGCCCAAATATGCTCGAAAATTTAGGCTAAAAAATGATCTAAAATATAAAGATTTTGCTCAAGTAGAATTTCAGCCATAAACATAACAAACCAAGCACGAAATTATACTCTTTAATATCCAATCCATCCAGCTCAAGAAAGTTTGCAGCTTCCTCATCCGACACCTCTAAAAATCTAAAATAATAATCCTCTAGATGCTGGTGAGAGAAATTTAAAAAAATTTATTTAAAAAAAATGTCAATTTTTAAATATCAAAAATGCAAGATGTCAAAATATGACCGTCATATATATTCCCAAGTCCGAAATATGTCAAAAAGACCAAAAAATAGAAAGTCAAAAAATCCAATATAGACAACTAAAAAATTCACTCTAGAAGTTTCTAACCAAGTATGAAAAAATAGAAAAATAGACATCTGTCTAATATCCGATTTTAATCATGAGATTTTTGCAAATATGAAACAAGCAATAAATTGCTGTTTTATAAAATTGAATATGTGATAAACAGATGATGCCATTCATTTTTAACTCTAAAATAACGGTTTTTTTGCAAAACGCTGGAAAATATAGAGCTTGACTGCATAAGAAGCAACTACTTAAAATATTTAAACAACCTTTTTTCAAAAACAAATTGCAAAAGGTCTGAATGGCAAAGTTGCAAGGTTTTTTGCTGGCATTAGTATCAATTTGATCAAAATAATTGCATGTCTTGATAGATGACAAATTTAATTTTGCATAATCGATTAGAGTTCCGACAAATAGTCTTGTCACCAAGTAAGGACCATAAAAACTGTTGTCCTAAAAACAAATCTATATATACATACATATATTATAGTGGATATCACATTTTAGCCAAATATATATTCGGCGAAATCGCATTAATCTATTGTGGCGGTATGGGTGTGGCCAAATTTTCCACGCATCCCGTGGGATATGTCCGAATCCTCAGCGAGGACCTTTTTTGATATACATACAGGGATGGGCATGGGCCCGGGCCGGGTCTGAATTTTTATTTTATTTATTTTTCAACCTAAGGGGCCTGAAATGATCAAGTTATCACCGGGCCGGTGATGAGCAAGAATCGGGCCTACATTTTTAAGGCCCGTGCCCAGTCCTGTTTATGGACAGAACAGGCTCTAGTGTGAGTGGATTCGAAGGAAAAACAAAATAAAAAAACTCGTTTAGGATGTTTTTGGGCCAAAAATTTGCTCAAAAATGGCTATAAACTCACCACCAAAAAGTAAATTAATACGACTCCGCCAGCATGATATCGACTACAACATATACATAATAAAAGGATAAAAACCTCATCTATGGAATCAGCCGACTCCTGGATTTTTTTCTTGTCTCTGAACATTTTTATACGTGGGCTCCTTTCATTGAATTCAATCTCCTTCATTTGCATAAAATGAGACAAAAAAACCTTCCGAATGGTTCGGTTAATGCCCTGAAAAAGACGGTAATAATTTATGAAAACCTATCGAATACCAAGATGCTAACCATGAAACTCGTAAAATCATTCTGATCTCGGAGGTCAACTTCGTATCCACGCCCATAAAACAACTTGTAAGGTTTGGTGAACAGCTTATTTTGGGTTATGATGTGCCAAATATCCGCAGATAATTGTGGGGATGATGACATTTAGATTTGTCCTTAGAAGGTATATGGTTTAGCAAGACCTCGACATCGTCGCTCACCCACACTATTAGCCAAAGTGGCCTAACATCGATTAGAGCGGTACACCCGTTGGTGGCGGGCCGGTTGGTGGCGGGCCGGTTGGTGGCGAAGGGAGAGAAGGAGGGGGTTGGAATGTCTTGTGGTGCCTTAATTTCTAAGCCGGCGCCTTAAACCTTTAGGCCAATTATAAGTCGGCGCATGCAATTTAGAAGCCGGCCTATCTATTTAAATGTCGGCGCTTTTAAGTTAGAAGCCGGCGCCATTAAGTTAGAAGTCGGCGCCTGCAATTTAGAAGCCGGCGCCATTAAGTTAGAAGTCGGCGCCTGCAATTTAAATGTCGGCGCTTTTAAGTTAGAAGCCGGCGCCATTAATTTAGAAGCCGGCGCTATCTATTTAGAAGCCGGCGCCTTCAATTTAAATAGATAGCGCCGGCTTCTAAATTGCATGCGCCGACTTCTAATTGGCCTAAAGGTTTAAGGCGCCGGCTTAGAAATTAAGGCACCACAAGACATTCCAACCCCCCTCCTTCTCTCCCTTCGCCACCAACGGGACCAACCGGCCGCCACCAACCGTCCTGTTCCGCGATTAGAGAGCCAAGTACAACAAAACTACTATTAAGTCCAAGTCCACCCGAGTTGACATAAATCAGACTGGTCGTTTTTACTGGGTTTTTGAGCTATTACGATTTCTCCCGAAATAAACTGATGAATAATCCAAAAACCCTAAAAAACCGACCGTATGCATCACTGAAAAAACAAAAGATTGCCCGAAATTTTGGCTGCGTTTTCCAAAAATAAATCTCTGGCGCTCCCCCCCCCCATAAATATCTAGGGAAAAATGTCAAAAAGCAAAAAATGAAGAATGAAGAAAATGCACACTACAAAACCCCGGAGACTAAACTACGAAACAGCCATTCTCCCTTGATATCATGCATACTTTTTTCGTTTTATACATAATATTGCTTTCTGCGAATAACATAGCAGTATATTCCCGTCTGTGCCAATTCAACAGAAAGCGAAATCGCTTTCAACATCTTACCGACCTCATCAGATAAATTTGTTCTTGTTCCCGGAAATATTTGACATTTGGCCTTCAAGGATTTTCTTATAACAAATGCATATAAAGAACGTCAACTACACTGCCGGTCATAAGTTTAGCTGCACAATAAGCTTTTTGAAAAAATGAAATAGATATAGTACGGTCGCCGGCCTGTGTCCGGGTTGCACGACTTTCAGAGGTCGGATGTCCACATTGGAACGAAAAGCAAGCCATTGAACTATAGTAAACTATGCTTCATAATGAGCACACGTGTCATCTCTTTTCGCCTCTCTGCTTTTCTTTCACATTTTCTGCTTCTCTGTTCTAAGGTCGATTGGGCAAAAAAGAGGTCAGACAGTGCTTTTCGTTCCAGTGTACACATCCGACCTCCGAAAATCGTGCAACGCGGACACATGCTGGCGACCGCAGAATAAAGCTCAGGGTATAACTGAGCTCAGGTATAACTATCATCTGTCATGACAATTCAGAACCAGCCTATAGTAACAAGATAGAGCAGTAAATTAAGAATAAAAATTGGGCGCCGGAGAAACGCATTGAACAATCAATTTTATGAAGCGAATGATTTTCTTGGAATTCTCTAGCTTTTCTACGCTGATTATAGCTACAAAACGAGCCCAAATCCATCAAAATCCACATTTCTCCTCCTTCTTTCCCTCAGCTAGTGCCAGGATGTTGGTCTTCCCTAAATTTTAGCTTTTCCATAAAGGTTTTTAATTAGAGACCGGCGGACCAAGACAAGATTTTCCAAGAATATTACTTAAAGAATCTTTGAAAATCTTGAACCAAGATCTTGATTGAATTCTTTATGATTTTTAAAGAATCTTGATCTCGATTCAAGATCTTGCTTGAACGTTTAGTCCGGTCTCTAATTTCAATATTTAACCATATGAAAAATCACTTTCACTAATCCATGGAAAAATTCCAGATTGGATGGCCAAATGGGTTTTTAACTTCAGCACCATTTACTTCGATTTAAACCTATTTAAAGGTTTTGGTTTGAAGTAGAAAAATTTTTATGTTTTTGGGCCCAAGTCCAAACTAATTTTCAGTTTCTCTACAAACTAAATTTTTTTATGCAAATTCAAAGGATTTTTTAACAGAGAGAGAAGGGGATTTGTGTCCCAAACAAAGCGTTTTTTTTTGGATTTTTGAATTAATATATGACAAAAAATATTTTGAATTAATATGTGTTTTTTTTTTGGATTTTTTAATATATGACAAAAAAATAATAAATTCGTTGATCAGAACAGTTGGGCCCCCTGCTTATACAGCTCCACTAGGCGTTCCAGCACACTGGCCTGGTCCACCGATTGGAAAACCTTAAAAATTACGATTTTCTTCGGAATTTCCCAATTTTTTGCGTACGTATGGCGCGGATAGCAGAACGCCAAGAGTCCCGCCTAGGGTGATTCCGAAGAAGATCAACAGCAGCAACCGATCAATCACCATGGCCACGTATTTCCAGTCGTCGCGATGCTGAAGAGAGGAAAAAATCGAAAATTCACAAAAATTTTAAGGTCTATGCTAAGTGTAGGGGAGGGGTGGTTGGAAAATTTAAATAAATTCCATAAAATTGAATTTCACCCTAGCGGAATCAAACCAGCGTTCTAACTTGCCATATCGGACGGCCAAAAATAATTTATCCCATAAAAAATAATTTTCCCCAGGCGGAATCGAACCAGCGTTGCGTGACTTTGCATATCGAGCGGCCAAAACGCATAAAAATTGTTTCCTCCTTAGCGGAATCGAACCAACAATGTTGCCTAACGCTAGATGGGACGGAAAAATCATTTTCCCCTAAAAATTGGTTTCACCCAAGCGGAATTGAACCAGCGTTGCCTAACTTTGCAGATCGGACGCCTGAAAAACTAGCATCCATTCACCATTTTGTGCTGCTCGTCCTTGCGCAGATGGTCCGTGATGTACTCGATGGCGTCAATGGCGCGCATGGCGCCCGCACTAAGCGGCGGCGCGCCCGGCGGGCCACCGCTAACCGCGCGCGCCAGTTGCGTGCTGTTGCCAGCCGCGGCGGCCACCGCGCAGTGCGGGTGGTGCCGGGAGGGGCCGGTGCCGAGCGCGAACTCGCCCACTCCCGGAAGGCCCACAACACTGCCGCCTCTTGAAATTTTAGAAAAGAAATTTTTAGGCTAAAAATTCGTAAAATTAGGGTTCCAATTCGAGGGAATAAATCAACAATGTTCGAAAATCGCCGTTATGCGAATTACGATGCCTTATGGAACTCTAAGCTACTTGGCTTATAAAAATATGCTACTTCTGTTGGATTGCATATTTTTCGAAACTCAAAGATGCACGACTGTGAGGAATTTCTATAGGTATGAACCCCCAAGTTTCATTTGGTTCAAAATTTTAGGGATTTCAAAAATTGCGATTTTGACCTGCCGCCTCCGTTGCGTTGCGTACAATGTAGGCCGGCCAATGCAGGTCGCTTCATGCACAACAGACGGGGCATTATCTGCGATAAAAAATGTTCGCAATTTTGGCGTTACAGTACTCCGGTACGACCTAAGAAAAGTACAGTAATCAATCGACCCAAAATTATTAAGTATATTCTGCACAACTTCCTACATTGGATACTCAAAGTACACCATTCCAGGGAGGGAGTACACATCAACCCCCCCCCCGCTCGTTTCCCTTACCGCGCCAGAAAAATGAATCTAACTTTTTTTCAAGTAAAACCTAGAGAATGAATTTGGGTCAAAAAATAGCCCTAAATGTCTTCCATAAATTGCATTAGGCCAAGTAGAAAAAAAGTTATGGCCAGATCTTTGGCCAAAACCACGATTTTATGGATATGCCATAAGTTTTCCCCTACTTGGCCAAATCTGATAGTTGTTCCTACATATTTATACCAGTTTAGGGCTATATTTTGAAACCAAATTCACTTCTCTAGCTTTTACCTGAAAAAAGTTATAATCATTTTGCTAGCGTGGGGGTGGGAACGACCGGGGGATGAACTGCTTCCATTCCAGGGTAGTTAGTTTTGGTACTCAAAAGAAAAAATCCCAACCCAATTTATACAGTACTCCGAGTGCCCTATACAGTAACCCAGAGGTGAAGGACCCCGTGAGGATACCACGAAAGGTACAGTACCCGCAGGAACACGGTGCGGACCCACTCGGGCATTGTGTGGGTGGTTGGGCCACGGAAGTAGATGTTGATGATGATCACGGTCACCAGAATGGTGATCACGTTCAGGACTGCGAAAATAAATTGCAAAAATGAGGGGTCAAAAAATTCTTGCCCAAAAACCATAATATGACCCAAAGTTGTAGCTTTTTAGCTTTAAAAAGCTAGTAAATTCTCGATTAAACCCCTAAAATACATAATTTTCAAAAACCACCTTGGGCTAGGCCTGAAAATTTTCCAAAACAAAAAATATTTATAAATCAAAAGGAACAAAATTGAAACCCTTATTCTTCTGAACTCATCTCTATAACTAAAAAATTCTAATAAGCCATTAAATGGAAAATTTTGTAAGAAAAATTTTATCTTAAGCCCATTCCAGCAAAAAAATCGCCCATTTGACCCAAAATCCAGTGTTTTTCTATCGTATCTATTGTTAAAAGGCTTTGAATTTCATCTAACAAATATTCCAAAAAATTTTGGTCCACAATGTCTTAGGTTTAACAGTTCTTGCAAAATAACCTAAGACTAATAAGAATTTTCACGAAAATTTTACCGAAGGTCAGCAACAGGTATTTGGCCATCAGCGGGATTGTGGAGGAGGTTGGAGGCAGAATTTTGGACACCAACAGCAGAAACACCACGATGGACAGGAGCACGGAGATGGTCTGAAAATGAAAAAAATTGGAACAAATTTGGTCAATTCCATTTTGGATCATTTTGGCCAATTTTGGTATTTTTTCATCAATTTTTAGGTTATTTTTCATTTTTCGAATTCTACCTTAGCAAATCCAAATTTTCTACTTTATAGCCAAAATGTTCAAAAAAAATTTGAAAAATCGATTTTTGGCTGAATTATTTTAGTATTAATTTAAATCAAAAAATTCGAACTTGGCCACCTTATTTGGCCTATTTGATAACTCGGCCAATTTTTTAATTTTTAATAAACTTTTCGGGCCATTCTCATTTTTGACCCAATCTTTTTTGGCCCATTTTAAAATTTTTGGCCAAATTTCCTAAAAAAATTTGAGCAAAATTTCGAGTTTTGGTCAAATTCTTGAAAATTTGGTTAAATTTTTCCTGTTATTTTGGACCAATTTTTTCCTTTTTGGCCAAATTTTCCAATAAATTTCCCCAATAAACCCACCAATGTCATTTTCTCGCCCGAATCTGTGGGCAGGAAGAACACGGCCATACTGAAAAAATCGCAAGAATTTACAAAAAAAAATTTCCGAACCTCAAAAATGCCATCAACACAGTGGGGATGATCAGGACCACGGTGTAGAAGAGGGTTTTACGCCGAAGTCGGATCTGGAACTCGATTCGGGAACGCCGGTTGACCAGGGTGGCGGGCGCACCTTAACAAAAAATATCATCGATTGAAATTTATCGATTTTTCAAATTTTATCGATCTGCCGAAAAATCGTTTTTATCGATTGAATTTATCGGTTTTTGATGCTACTAATTTATAGACATAAATGCGAATTTTTCATGAAAATTTTCTCTAACAAGCCAAGAATCATTAGAAATTGGGAAAAATGGCATGAAATTGCCCGAAAATGAAAAAAATGGCGAAAATAGCCGAAAAAATACACTTTCACTCAAGGGGACTCGAACCGGGCCCTACACCAACCGATCACATCCCAAATGTGGGAGGGACTGTACTCGCGCATGTCAATGCCGGCCGAACTCACAAAGTCCATCTTCATCTCCTCCTCGTTGTACTGTAAAAAATATTTTTTATTCAAATTCAAATTTTAAATTGAGTTTTGGCGCCATTTTCGTATTTTAAAATTGACTCAGAGCTTGAGCGATATAATTAATTAATTTCAAATTAATTATTGGCGCCATTTATTGATTGATTTTTCCTCACCGTCCAGGAGCCGAAAATCAGGTGGCAAGCTAAAAAAATTACAGAAAGAAAATTTAAAAATTTTTTCCTTACTTTGTTCATCGAATGGAAAATATTCCACATCTATAAAGGATAAAAAATTAATTTGAAAATTTTTAAGAGGTTTACCAATTATGCAAGATGATTTATAGATGGCCGGAGGGACCTGAAATTGAAAAATTTCCGTAGGGGCCTGAATTTCAGTTTTTGTGAAAAATAATTTTCCTTACCCATAGCATGTCCCCGTTGGACATGATTATCACGTTGGACATGAAGGACACCTCGTAGTTGCCGTCCGCATTGTTGAACAGCACCTGGGCTGATTTTATGAGCTTAGAATTTAAAGGTCTCGGATTTTCGCGGAATTTTCGAATAAAAAATTATAGCGCCCTATAAAAATCCAAAACTCTTCGTTTAAAATTTTCTGATTTGTTAATTCTCGCTAATTTCGAACTCTACTTACAATATCTGGCAGCCACACTTTGTCCGGCGAAACTCTGACCTCCTTGATGCCGCCATAGTTCACCGGGTTCCACTTCAATTGGAAGTCCTTAAAATTTTGAATATTTTTCTTATTCTTATACTTTACTTTCGGACATTTTGGAAAATTCTGCTTCCCTTTGGTACATTTTGGAACATTTTTCTGTCCATTGGTACATTCTGGATCAATTTTATGGAGGATGGTACATTTTGGGACAATTCTAAATTCCCTTTAGTATATTTTGGAACAATCATTTTGGAACAAATCCACTGCCTTTGGAACAGTCAATTATTTATGGTATATTTTGGATCAATTTTTAGCCATTGGTACATTTTGGGACAATTCTATTCCCTTTGGACTTTTTGGAACAATTTCATTACTTTTTAGATACTATGGAATAATTTCTTCTATTTTGAATTTTGGATTCCATTGATTTGGTATATTTTGGGACAATTCCATTGCATTGGAACAATTCCATTGATTTGGTACAATTTGGGACAATTACATCTCCATTGGTAGATTTTGGAACAATTCTATAGCCTTTGGAACAGTTTGGGACAATTAAATCGCCCTTGGTACATTTTGGGGACAATCCTAGGTCTTTGGGTCATTTGTGGACAAACACCATTTCGGACTCGAATTTTGGCGCCAAAAAATTTTAATTTGAATTTTTGGCCCCAATCCCCCTTGACTGACATGCCACTTGAGGGTCAGCCACACGTTGGTGTGCATGATCTGGTCCTTCTCGTCCACGTCGATCAGCAACACCAGTTGCAGGGCCATTTTCACTGTCAACGGACCGCTGGAGGTGTTGCGCACGGGCTGGATCAGCGAGTTGTATCCCCGGAAAATGTCCACCGAAAATTGCAAAAATTTATTTAGAGATTTTATATTTTTAGGCAAATTTGAAGATATTCGCATAAATTTATATAAATATTTTTTTGCTAATGTAATGAAAATTTGGAATTCTGAAGATTTTTACCGCTTTCTGGGGGAGGATTTGGCCATTATATTCCGATAATTTTAAGAAATTTTTGTGTGAATAAATTCAAATTTTCAACGACTTAAATTTTGATCAAATATATAAGAATCGTAGAATCTTAGGCCCAAAAATTTTGAGGAAGCTTGATCTTCTTGAAATTAAAAAAATTGTCAATTTTTCTGCGATTTATGATCGAAGAAAGCTCAAAATTTTAGTAGCTTAATTTTTCTGGGTGCACCGGTTTTCACCGCCGCGCTAGGAAAATGATCATAACTTTTTTCATGTAAAACATAGAGAAATGAGTTTGTTGTCAGAAGATAGCGCTAAATGTCTGCTATAAATTTGCAAAAAGAATTATTCGGTTTGGCCAAACAGAAAAAAGTTATGGCTAGACCATTGGCCAAAATCACGATTTTAGGCTTAACTTGGCCATAACTTTTTTTCTATCTGGCCAAATCGATTATTGTTCTTGCTAATTTATAGCAGACATTTAGGGCGGCTATCTTCGGTGCTATGTCGAAAGAAAAAAAGTGCAAATGTGGGCGAAAGAAAAAAAAGTGCAAATACAGTAAACAAAAGGAGAGGGTCAGCTATGAGTGGATATGGATACTACGAAATGACAAAAGGACAAAACGACTATTTAACGAGTAAAATAACAAAAAATAGATAAAAACTTAATTAAAAAATAATTGATAATAATAAAATGAAAAATATAAATAAAATAAGTATAAATAAAAAAATCAATAAACTAAATAAAAATTTAAAAAATATTCGAAATAAATTTTTATAACCTCGAATTTTCAGCCAAAAATTTTCGCAGGTTAGATATTTCTGAATGTTTTAAAAATATTTTCTCTATTTCTTTGTGTAATTTTTTATTTTTCTCTTGATTTTTAACAGACATTTTATAGTCTCATTCTCCATTTCATAAGATTAACTTCCCTAGCTTGTTGAAGATTTTCCAAAAATTACCCCATTTTTGAACCTCTAAAGAATAGTGCAAAAATAAAAAATTACAGAAAGAAATAGAGAAAATATTTTTAAAACATTCAGAAATATCTAACCTGCGAAAAATTTTGGCTGAAAATTCGAGGTTATAAAAATTTATTTCGAATATTTTTTAAATTTTTATTTAGTTCATTGATTTTTTTTTATAATTATTTTATTTATATTTTTACTTTTATTTAATTAAGTTTTCATTTATTTTTTGTTATTTTACTCATTAAATAGTCGTTTTGTCCTTTTGTCATTTCGTAGTATCCATATCCACTCATAACTGACCCTCTCCTTTTGGTTACTGTATTTGCACTTTTTTTCTTTCGACCCAGCACGCTATCTTCTGACAACAAACTCATTTCTCTATGTTTTACATGAAAAAAGTTATGATCATTTTTCTAGTGCGGCGGTGAAAACCGTTGTTCCGATTTTTTTCTAGGGTTTTGGCATCAAATATGTATTTTGGTCAAATCGCCAACCATTAGTCGTTCCTCATCATCGCTGCCGTCCACTGGAAATTATGAAAAATTTATTAAAATTTAATAAATTTCCCACTACCTGTTCCGAAGGCGAAAAATAATAATAAAATTGTAGCAAAGTAAAGCATTTTAAGGCCTAAAACTTCATCATTACTTAGCACCAAAATGCGATTTTAGACCACTTAAACCCGTTTTTTGGCCAATTTTATTTGAGATAACTCTACAAGTTCACAAAACATCGTATTATTGGGTCCAAAAATTGTTTTCTGGGAACTTAAATAAATTTGGCCTCAAATATAGTGAAAAGTTCAGTCACAAAATTAGCCTAAAATCTATTGATATTGGCCAGGGTTTTCTCAAACGAGTTCCGAGATTTTTCGATACCTCGATTCGAGACCAATCTAGAACCCAAGTTCGATCTCTTTTTGAATCTGTCATTAATGAAATTCCGGGCGCAAAATCTAATTTTTAAAAAATCAAAATTAGCCCAAAAAAATGATTTTTGCTTGCGAAAATCCCTTTTTTGGGCCTTGGAGTTTTTGTATAATTAGTTAGGCGGTGTTTTGGGTGGGAAAAATTGGCCTTTTAGGCTGGGGATTTGGCCAAAAAGTCGGCCTGGCCAAAACCAGTGTGTGGGGCCAGCTGACGCCGCCACTTTGGAGGGCCAAGTCGTGGAAGTTATAGAATGTGGAAAATTGGAGGACGATGAATGTTGACAAGTGATCAATGAAGGAGGTGATTGATCCGATTTTATTGTTTCGGGTGCTCTGAGAAATTTTATGGGGTACAAAAAAATGCGAAATAAATGACATAAATTGGGTGAAAATTGGAGATTTAAAGTGCCAAAATGTATCAAAAGTTCAAAATAAGTATTCTTCCGATCAAAAGTACATCTCCTGCTCCGCACTCTTCTTCAGCTGATCGATCACCTGGGTCTGGTTGACGTACTCAAAAACATTGGGGGCCGAGAACAGGATGCCTAAATGGACCGTTGGTTTGGAATTTAAATTTTCTGCCATTTTAAAAATATTTTTGAAAGGAATTTAAAAATACTAAAGGTTTTGAATTTCAGTTGTATGGAAAAAACATTCCCGGAATTAAAGAGTCATTGGTTTCAAATTGTATTTATAAAACCCATAAAGGACCATTGGGTTTGAATTTGTGTTTTGGCGCCACTTTTTGCGCGGGTTTCTCACCCATTGAGCCGCCAGCGGTGACACCGAAAAAGATGTACAACAGCAGACGGTCAATAACCATGGCCACAAATTTCCATTCCTCGCGAATCTGAAGGGATTCAACTTTGAATTTTGGCATTTTTTGAACCAGAGATTTCAAATACTATTTTTGGCCACAAATTTCCATTCCTCGCGATAAAAATCTTCTAGCGTTGGTGCCATTTCCATTTGAATTTTCATTAACCTTTTTGTCCAAATTGTCTCGGCGCAAATGTTCCGTGATGTATTCGACCGCATCCAACGCTTGCAAAGCTGAAAAATAATTTAAAAAAATTGAAACTAGGCCCCCTAGCAACGACCTTCGTCCGCAAGCATCTCGCTGAGCTCGCTGCCAAGCTCGCGGTGGGTCGGAAAGCGGGCTGGGGTCAGCTAAATAGAACAAAAAAAATTAAGGAGAAATTCTATGTTTCGCCTATTTTTTCTGAAAAAATTCAAGGCCTACCACTGGCTGTGACATGCGGCGCTTGCGCAAGTTTTCCACACGACGTTGTTCCGTCTCGGAGGCCGCCGCGAACTCCGAACAATGCGGATGATGACGCAACTGATCAAACCGGAAGGCAATGTATGATTCCTTTCCGGAAGACTCTGGATCTGAATCCGGTTTCTGGATCCGGTTCCGGACTTTCCAGCCCTCTTCCCAGACCTTCCCTCTTCCGTTCTCATACCTTTTGGATCCCCTTACGGACAATCAAAATTCCCCTTCCGGCCTTTCTTTCCGCTTTAAGCAGAAACCAATCCGGATTTTCGTTTTCCCATTCGGAGTTGCGGATTCTGCCGGTTCAACTTTCCGCCGGAAATTTAGACCAATTTGGCTTTCTGGTTTCTGGATCCACATTTTCGGACCCCTTTCCGCTTCCGGATCGTTACCGTACATTTCGGTCTCTTTCTCATTGTGAATTTTTCAGATCAACCGTATATATTTTTAGTACCCTTTCTCATCTCTCTTCTTCCCCTACTTTCTGGATCCTTTTCTATATTCGCTCACCTCCTTCCGCGTCTGGGACATCTCGATGAATTGGCCTGGAACGTATTTACCGGCGGACCATTCCAGTCCGTCCTCGCTGGCGCTGGCCAAAAATGAGCCAATCGAGCCACGGGCCGTCGTGCTCCGACGCTTCTTGGCCTGAAAATCAATCGTTAATCAATCAATAAATCGATAACAACAATATCCGATTCAATCGATCAGTATTAAAAGATCGGTTTGTATCAATCGATTATTCGATCCACAAATTATAAATAAACTCATATAAATGATTTGAGAGCGATCAATCAATCCTAAGGGGTATATATTGTATATGTCACGATCGACAACTGATCAATGATCAATGAACACAACATTTAATCTAATGAGCAAAACCCTAATTCAATCCGAATCCCACATCAGCTAATCGCTAAACAATCGGTAATGAATAAAAATCGATCGATAAAGGTCCACCAAATTGATTTTTGCATTTTTCTATGTTTAACTCGAAAAATTCAATAGAATCTAAAGATAAAAAACGGTTTTTTCTATTTTTAAATAATTTAAGAAAATTTCACCGCTGCCTTTCGTTGCGCACGCGTCATTGACGCGCGATGACTGGCGCGACGCTTTGCAGCCGCCACCACCGCGACGGTTTCGTCCGCCTCGCGGCGTGGGCGGTTCATCATCAGCAGAAGCGGCAAGTAGCGCAGGAACACCGTGCGGACCTTGGTAAATTTTCCGTTTTTTCACCTTTTCAAGATCATAGATTTTTTAATTTTTGCGTTTTTCTGCGATTTTCGCGAAAATTTTCCGCAGAAAACTCACCCATTCTGGCATTGTGTGAGTGGTTGGTCCGCGGAAATAGATGTTGATGATGATCACGGTCACCAGAATGGTAATGATGTTCATCACTAAAATTTCCCAAAAAAAATTTAGACCATTAAAAATTTGCGTAAATTTTTACCGAAGGTCATCAGCAGGTACTTTGCCATCAGGGGTATGGTGTCCGAGGTTGGGGGCAGAATTTTGGACACCAAAAGTAGGAACACCACCAGGGCCAGCAGGATGCTGATGGCCTGTAAGAAAAAATTCGGATTTTTTTTTAAATTTTCTCCCTCTTAGGGGTACCAGAGTGATTTTCTCGTCCGCCTCGGCTGGCAAGTAGAACACCAACATGGACAGGAATGCCATCAACACTGTTGGGATAATCAGGATCACCGTGTAGAACAGGGTTTTCCTGGGGGGGGGGTAGATTTTTCAAGGGTACCCCTGAGGTTTTGCCAATTTTCTAGGTGTAAAAAACCTAAAATTCAAAAATTAAAATTTCCACCTTCGGATCCGGATTTGGTAGGCAATTTTGCTCTTCTGGTGGATCAGCTGGCCCGGCACTTCCATAATGTCCCAGATGCCGCTCTCGGAGTAATCATCGAAAAATTATTGATTTTTTTGGAAAAATCCCTTGAAAATCTCCTCACTCAGCTCCACCTGCCGTTTGTTACCCAGATAGCTGATAACGACCTGTGGAAAATTGTTTTAAAAATTTGCAGCAAAAACATGGAAAAAAATCCATCTAAAATAGTTTGAACCGAATACAATCTCCGACTGTCAGGATTTTCATAGAATTAAGTTTTTCCAGGCCACCGATTTCCAGAATTTTAGAGGCTCAATGCCTACTGGCCTACTGGGTATCTGCCCTATGTGAGCGGATTTTTTTTTGCTTCTTACAGGGATAGGGAGGAGGTTCGAATCCTTTTGCGGAAATTTTACCTAAAAATTCCATCATAATAGCTTATTACCTCTAGGTCATTTTTAAGTAGGTAAAAATTTTAGAATTTTTTCCAAATTTGCAAAAAATTCCGGCATCACCTCGTCCTTGTTGAAGGTCCACGAGCCGAAGATCATGGCGCAAGTTTGCTCGTCGAAGGGGAAAAATTCCACGTCGATGATGCAGGAGGACTGAAAATATGAAAATTAAAAAAAAATACGTATATAACCTTGTAAATTGCCGGCGGGACCCACAACATTTCGCCATTGTGCTCAACTACCACGTTGGAATAGAAGGCTGAAAAATCGGGGAAATTTTCATATAAATAAAAAAATCAGGGTGGCTACGAAAATTTGTAAAAATGGTCAAAAAATGGTCCGAAAAACACAAAATTTCCATAAAGAGAATCCCTTTTTCATCCCTTTAAAATTTTGAGTTTAGAAGAATTGGTCCAAAATGGCATGAAATATGGGCCAAAATGGTCCAATAAAGTTTTTAGGGATGCACTTACAGACTTCGTAGTTGCCATCGGCGTTGTTGAAGCTTAAAAAAGGATTTTATTCGGATTTTTGATTTCAAATTTTCTGATCGGAAATTTGGTCGGAAAGTTCGGAATTTTTGCGACTTTTGAAATCATACAATATAAAACATACATTTACTGCAATAACACTTACAGTACAATGTCGGGCAGCCACACCTTCTCGGGCGGCACTCGGATGGTCCGAATGTTACCGTACTCCAGTGGGTTCCTTTTGTGCGAAAAGGTTATAGGTTTTTCAAGCCTAAGGGTATTGTAGTCATGGCAAGATGGGCTTTCTGTGGAATTTTGAACCAAAAAACGAAATTTTTAATTAAAATTTTCTCAAATTCCAGCAAAAAATTTTTTGTTTGGCATTCTCGTTTTTCTAGGCTTGATTTTCCCAAAAATTTTCAGCAAATTTTTGTACCATTGCATTTGGTAATCCACCCAGCGCATTGTGGGCCACACGTTGGTCTGCATAATCTGAAAATTAGGATGGGGCATACATATATTCAGATTTTTAGCATATCTTACCTAAATAGCCAAATTATTTATTTATTTTTTTGGTCTATTTCCTCCAGTTTTTACTAAAATTTTTTGCTTCTTTTACTCCAGAAAAATTTCTCTTAATAATTTCCCTAAGGATTTGCACAAAAGTTCACTTTGATTTTTAGACCTTAATTTTTCCAGGAATTTTTCCTTGCCTGATTCTTTTCGTCCACATTGATCAACAGGATCAGGGCCAAAGAAAATCGGATTTCCAAGGGGGTTCCGGACACATTGGGCACCGGCCTAAGAAAAAAAATTTATAAAAAATTTTCAAAAATTTTTGGACCTGATGAGGTGGTTGTAGCCTTTGAACAGGTCCACTAGCAGTCGTTCCTCTGCCTCCGAACAAAAAACTGCAAAAATCGGGGAAATTTTTAATTTGGGAAGCGGCGAAAAATCCGAGAAAAATGCCAAAATTTTTTGATCGGATCGCGAAGAATGGTAGGGTAAATATAAAATTTGTACACAAAATCAGAATGAGTTCTGGTATCATCAGAATAAGTTCTGGTCTTCTGATCACTGATCACACAGCTCCCTGGGCTTCCAACTGGGCTCGGGCACTCAGCTGTCGGATGATCTCGGCCTGGTCCACAAACTCGAACACATGGGGCACCGTGCAAAGAATTCCTGAAATGTTCTGATTTGGATCAGAATGTTCTGGTATGGACACCGAATACTGTTCTGATTATGTTTTAATCCACGTTAGGTATTCTACCAATCGTGCCGCCCAGGGTGATGCCGAAAAAGATCAGAAGCAGAAGCCGATCGACCACCATGGAGATGAAGCGCCAATCATCCCGAACCTTTGGGAAGGAAAATTTGTTTTAAAATTAAAAAGTAAAAAATTCGCGTAAAATTGCTCTGAAAGGCATCAGGAATTTTGTAGAAAAATTTCCAATGCTATATTTTGCCAATTTTCGAACCTTTTTGTCGCTCATCTCGGCCTTCACGTGTTCCGCAATGAACGCGATGGAATCGATTGTAACCCTCAGTTTTCGGCCCATCCGCCTATCATCGACCTGAAAATTTTCAAAAAAATTTTTTTTGCAAGATTTGCTAATTTTTAGGACCAATTCGGCGAGTCGGGCGCGGATTTGGCGGTTTCCTAAAAAATATATAACTCAACTTCAAAGAAATGTATTCAATTATATTAATTGTTTATCATAATCCTGTAAACAACTCCAGTAAAATAGTAATTTGGGCTTTTCGTCTCTTCCAGGGTAATATTATTCTATGTAGTCTGGTTACTGTTCATAATTGGTGGATTTTTCAAAAATTTTAATTATAAGGCTTAGGGTGATATTTTTTTAGAGCAGAAATTCCGCAGAATAAAACCAAAAAAACAGCTAAAGATATCAGCTGATTCAGATTTTGAACTTCGAATTTTCCACAGAGGGAAGCCCTAGGGTCGAATGGATAATGTCTCTAACGTGGGCGTAGGGCGATTGTTCGAATCTACCTGAAAAAGTGTTTTATGCCTTTTCCATTTTAGGGTATTTTTCGGATTGTTAGACCAATGCTATTATCATTGCATTTTTAAATAACAATAATTTTTGCCTGTCTGAGGCTCATCCAGCGAAAGCCCTCCGGTCGCTGTTTTCGATCTTCGCATCAGTTGCGGAAGCGGCGAGCTGCCGCGCGAAATGGACTGCAACGAGTCCTTAAACATCAGAATTATTGAAATTTTTCAATTTTGGCATATCTATTTTTGGGCTTTTGGGGCATCAATTAGAGTGTTTTGATTTTCCAAGAATTTTCGAATTTTCCAGCCTTTTTTGAACCCGTTCCTGACATTGCAAGTGCTCATTGTACCTTCCGAATTCCTTTTCTCCGATTTTATAAACTCCGAAAATTCGCCGGATCTTGCGACTTTTTTTAGGATTTTCAGGATCACTTTCCACTCCAGTTCCGGTTCTCTTTCTGGACTTTTTAGAGATTCCATCCGGAACTTTCGGCCCTTTCTAGATCTTTTTAGGATTCGTTTTGGAATTTTTTTCTGATTTCCGGTTTACGGATTCCTTCCAGACTTTAAATTCGATCCCTTCCGGAATCTGGATCCCTTTCCCTTTCTCTGACCCTGTTCTGCATCTCTGCACCCTGCAGTTCTTCTTCCTCCTCCCCTTCTCTCTCCTCCTCTCTCCGTCTTCTCCAGCTTTGTCTTGTTCTCTCGCGCCAAGTCTTTCGTCGTTCTCTCGCTGTCTGTCCGATCTGGCCCAAAAACGGCAACATCGTGGCCGCCATGGCGGACGGGCCAAGTGCCAGATTGGTGTCCCAGCCTTCCGGACCGCCACGGCTACGGCACGAACCACGCTGACTGTTGGCGGTGGCCTGAATTTTCGAAAATTTTGTGCAAAATTCCATTTTTTGGAATTTTTCGAGAATTTTTTCATCCAAAAAGGCTTCCAGAGGCAGTTTTTGGTGCCAGATCTATTTCTTAGATATAATAAGGCTATTAAAGACATAAAAAGTGCATAAAAATAAATTTCCCTCAAGAGGATTCGAAACCCCGCCTCATCTTTCCACCAAAGGCTATACCATTATCCACTCGGCCACCCATGGACCCCTCCGGAAAACCCGATATTCTCCGGGTTTCCAATTATATCCCCAGGTGTTTCTGATGCCATTCGACGCATAAATTTTTGCTCTACGATTTATGCTAGAATTGGTGGGAAAAATCTTGAAAAATTAAGAAATGGAGCCATCCTGACATGAGAAATTTTCTGGAATTTGGCGAATTTCGGGAATATTTCAAATCCTTACTACCTTGTACTCCTCCACGGAAGTGCCACGGAACATTTCACGCTGGCGAGGCCTGAAAACTTTAGAGTTTTTCAAAGTTAATTTTCTCGAAAAACCTTTTCATGGCCAACAGGATGGGCAACAGGTGGAGGAACAGATGGCGTACCCAGCCCGGCATTGTGTGGGTGATCGCTGATCGGAAGTAGATGTTGATCACGGCCACCGTGGACACAATGGTCACGATGTTCAGCACTGAATTATCGGGGGGAAATTTGGATATTTGACGATTTGATAAGGATTTGTTGTCCTTTCCGGAGCCTCCAACAGCTCCATGGACCTATTCATGCACCTAGAACCAGGCCGTAACGAAGGGGGGCAACTGCCCCTCCCCCCGAAACGCAAGATGGAAAAATTTTCATATGGGTCCCCCTGTTGATTTCGTCTAAATTTTCAAAATTTTGCCTGTGGTCCTTATCAGTGCCGCCGGCACCCCCTAAACTTTTTCTAAAGCAAATTTTTGTACAAAGAGCAGCCAAATTAATAAAAAAAATTTTCTCCGGCAGCGCCGACCCCCCCCCCCCCC
>LDKF01000009.1:175132-189945 GCA_001026735.1 Rotylenchulus reniformis
GGGGGGGGGGTCGCCGACCGACGACGAGCAAAAAGAAAAAAAAACGAAGTTCGACGGCCCGAAGAGCCCCAATTTTTTGAGAACTTTGGCCTTTTTTCTTTAGAAATTCGATGTTTTGCTTTATACCTAGTTTTTAAACGTAAATCGCTGTGTTAAAGAATGCCAAGAATTTTTTTTTGAAAAATTTGGCGAAATCAACCGGGGGTTCGACCTGGCGTTTCTTTTTTCCAACCCCCTGGCGCCGGCCTTGGTACTTATAGATGGAGCATACGCATACCGTTCACAGTGCATCCACTGGGGTTCTCGCACTTCACAATGGTCCCCATGCAAATGCACTTTTCTTTCTTTTCATCCCTGGTCACGCATCGAACCGGATAAACGGCCAGTCCAAAAGTGAGTCCGCGGACACTGACTTTGGCGATGCACTGGCGCATGCTGGCCTTCCCGGGAGGACTGTTGCTTAACTCGCGGAAGTTGTCGATGCGGAAGATCAATGAGCCCTTGCATTTGAACGCATCCACTGAAGGAAGAAGGGAGATAAGGTAGGAACTATGCGGTAGAGGATGTTAGAGCCAGGTCACTAGAGCTCCAATCGTCCAAAAAGGGGTCACCGGAGGAAATTTTGAAAAGTAACATGATTTTTTAAAGAAATTTGAACTTTTTCTTAAAAATTTTTTCAGAAAATTTTTAAAAAATTTAACAGGAGAGGACCCTTTTGATCTTTTGCCCCCCCCCTTCAGGCCTGAATTATGTGTATTGGCCAAATTCCGCAATGTGATTATCTTGGATGATTATTTTTTTTGCAATCAGCTACATATGCCGCAGTGGGACCAGGTCATATTGTCGACTGGACAATCCGTCGACAAAGCAAAAACGGACATTCCGTCGACAAAGCCAAAATGGACAAATTGTCGACGGACATTCCGTCGACTGGTCAAATCGTCGACAGAGCCAAAAACGGACATTCCGTCGACGGACATTTTGTCGAATGTCGATTGGTAAAATTGTCGACAAAGTCAAAAACGCTTACCTTCCGCACCCTTCCGCGTCACTCCTATTCACCTTCCGCACCCTTCCGCATCACTCCTATTCACCTTCCGCACCCTTCCGCGTCACTTTTATTTACCTTCCGCACCCTTCCGCGTCACTCCTATTCACCTTCCGCGTCCATCTGCCTACCTTCCGGAAGGGTCTGGGCGGACGCGGAAGAGCTCTGGAAGGTAAGCGGAAGGGTCAGGGAAGGTAAGCGGAAGAGCTCTGGAAGGTAAGCGGAAGGGTCAGGGAAGGACGCGGAAGAGTCTGGAAGGTAAGCGGAAGGGTCAAGGAAAGACGCGGAAGAGTCTGGAAGGTAAGCGGAAGGGTCAGGGAAAGACGCGGAAGAGCTCCGGAAGATAAGCGGAAGTCGACAAAATTGTCGACGGAATGACCGTTTTTGGCTGTGTCGACGGATTGTCCGTTTTTAGCTGTGTCGACAGATTGTCCAGTCGACGGAATGTCCGTCGACAATTTGTCCATTTTTGGCTTTGTCGACGGATTGTCCGTTTTGGCTTTGTCGACGGATTGTCCAGTCGACGGAATGTCCGTCGACAATTTGTCCAGTCGACATAATGACCCCATGCCACTGCAGTTGCTAGAGCAAGGTTCATTTTAAATCCATTTTTGAGGTCGGAATAGAACTTTGGAACGAAAATTACAGTTTGGGTTATAACTAGGGCGAATTTTTATATGCAAATGCATACTTTTTTTGCGGGCTCAGAACGACCTGAAAATCACGTAAAACACATTTTTAGCATGTTTTGAACGCTCTAGCATGGATTTCTAACTGCATATTTTTGCATATTTTCGACTTTTTGTGCATATTTGCATATTTCGCATATTTTGCGCATATTTGAGCATATTTTGGGCATTTTTTGAGAAAAATATGCATTTTTTGAGAAATTTTTGCATATTTTGGGAATTTTTTTTTGGCAATTTTGAAAAATTCCAGAATGGTTAAACTTTTACAATTTTCAAAGAAAAATGGCCAAATTTCTTAAGAAATTTCATTATTTTTCAAAAAATCTCCAAAAAGGCATGAAAAAGGCTAAAAATGCAAAAAAAGTACCAAAGTTAATTTTAATCTAAAAATGCCTTAAACATGCAACAAAAAACCACTTTAAATATTAAGGAATTGCCTTTTAGGTAAAATTTTTACATTTTTAGGTCATATTTTGCAAAAAAAAAATTGCACATGTTTTATGCATATTTTGGAAATTTTGAGCATATTTTGGCATTTTTTGGTGCATATTTTATGCGCATATTTGGGAAATTTTTGCGCATATAAAAATTCGCCCTAGTTATAACTCGATTCAAACGAAACCTAGAGAAAAGAGCTTGGTGTGAATGTGAACATATTGAGCAAATAAGAATGGGCCTAATCCAATCCGAATCGGCCTAGTCTAAAAAAAAGTTGTGGCCAAAATAATCACTTGTATCGGCCAATTTCCAAGAAATATCGGCACAATTGATTAATTTGGCCATAACTTCTTTTAGACTGGGCCGATTCAGATGAGCTTATGCTCATTATTTAGCTATTTTTTGACATCAAGCTCGTTTCTCTAAGTTTGGTTTAAACCGAGTTATAACCCAAACTGTAATTTTCGTTTCAAAGTTCTATTCCGACCTCAAAAATGGATTTAAATGGATCTTGCTCTAGCGACCGCAGAATAGATCGAATGGGTTTAAGCTCATTTTGTACCAGGTCGGGTCATAAAAAATGTCGCATTGTAAAAATTCCATTTTTCCTTTTTAATAAAAGTATTTCTGTTAATTCTTTTTATGCAAATTCTATTCATTGGGATGTTACCCATCAGTATCTTACCAAATTTACTCAATAAAGTATTTTTCAAAAAAGTTTTAAGCTAGAAAATGACCGAAGGTAAGTATAAAATTCAATACTATTAAACTCGAAAACTGGAAAAGTGCAAAGCAAGCGATCTTAAACTTTTATAAAGCATTGATAACGGGTTTATTCCTTCGGTTAATAACGTTAAAACGATTCTATAAATTCCATTTAGGACACACTTTTCCTAAGAAAATTTTTTTGGTTTCATAAAGGTCCGGTCATAAGTGTGTTCACCAAAACAGCAACGAGAAATGACTTGCCTTTCAATTCTGGCTAGTAAAAGAAATAGCCAAAATTTTCATAAAGGTGATTAAATAGGATGAAACTTAAGTCAAATAGGACTATGTTCTGCAAAAAATTGATTGGCTAACGCCCATGAAAAATTTAATTTTGGTCTCTCGATCCATACTCGTTCGAAAAGTTGTACTCTATAAAATTTTGGGTCTTTTCATGACTAAATGCTTGGTAAACACCCATCTTTTAATCCTCATCTGATAAATATAATCCCATATTAACTAATTATGAGTGATGAATGTTTTAACAAATCCGTTTCTGAATTTTTATAGAAAGTTAAATAAGTCCCGTCTCACCCTTTAGGGATGCTCCAATCTGGCACTCAAATGTCACGATGAATTTTATCACTCACACACTTGGCTGGAATGTGCTACCCCATCCCCCTTATAGCCCAGACCTAGCCCCCTCAGATTACCACTTATTCACTTCCCTCAAAAACTTCTTACGGGGAAGGCGCTTCACTGAAGACACCGAGGTCGAGGAGGCGGTGGGGCAGTACCCGACCTCAAAGATTGGCTCAGATTTTTTCAAACGTGGTATTAAGAAACTTCCATCCCGTTGGAGAAATGTAGTCCACAAACACGGTGATTACTTTGTTGAATAACTTTTTCCATTCCCTTTTATTTGTTTATTATTTTTTCACTTTTATCGAAAAAAATTTTTGTATAAAAAAGCGACATTTTTTATGACCCGACCTGGTACTAATTGTTAGACTCTAATCAGTTGTACTACATACTAGCTAATTAAATGCTTGTTTTAACAAAAAAAACCCCGTGTATTACTATTACTTCACTAATTAAGGCCGCCCTATAAGTTTTTACAAGTTACAATACAACCATTGTTCATCAGATTCATCTTCACCTGTTTCCTGCTCCATTCTGGCCTTTTTTGTCGGAAGCGAACATTGGGTTGCAGTTGAGTTGGAAGTGGTCACTTCGGCCATCGCAGTTGTCGTACTAGATGCACTTGTTATCCGTTGGTTTTGTTTTTCCATAAAGAATGGGGGGCTATTTGCAAATAAATAATAATCTTAAATCAAAAGTTTTTTTAATATTTTTCCTTCCTACAAGAACCGACAGTCAGAAAAATTCAAAACAATCGAAAATTCGGAGCCCGTTTTTTTTTTTGATTATAGAGTTCCTTTTGTTGAAATTGAACCGAGCTAAAAAGAAGGGATCATAAATGTAGGCACATCAAAATTCCTTGGCTTGAATTGAAGATGACGAAATAAAAATATATGCTCGTTAAAGGATGAATCATCGATCATCGTCAAAGAATTCGGAATTCTTTATAAAACCTCAATCGAGTGAAATATTTAAGAGAATATAAAAAATGACAATAATAAATTATGTGAAAAACTATCAAAGATCATTCGGAAAGTAGAAGTGATTCCACCCATTGCTCAAAAACATTTATGTATGGTGCCAATGAATTGGGACGTGGATCTAAATGAATTTCAGATTTAGAGGGTGATGAATTTTTAAAATCCGCAATTTTAGAATCTAAAAAGATCTATTCTTTGCAATCCCTTATTGGCCTAACTTCGTTCACTCACTTCTAACTTGTAAGCCCTAAATTTATTCGTTAAGACTTGATTTCCACTAAAAATGTTTTTTTGGGACTTAAAAAATGTCAATCAGCCAATTCGGGACCTATAAACATTTTTCGAGGGCAAGGGCACCGCTAACAAGGGGGACTGACCGGCTAAAGCCCTAACCCTTGAGCCAACCCCAAAACCTCCTTGAAGAAAATGGAAAATAAGAAATATTTTTAAAGAACACGCATAAAATGACCATTTTTGGTTAGAAAGAACAAAATCTCAAATTTTTCCGGCAACTCCTATTGGGCCTTCAAGTTCTAGCGAACAAAATTTGGGTGTAAAATGCGTAAAAGAAAGCGTAAAAAATTTGAATTTTCCCCTTCTGAAAATTTTTTCTGGCGGACCCTTGTTAGAGAAGGACCTATTATTTTGCAATTGTCTTCAGTTGCTACACAAACTCACTGGAGGAGGTTGGACAATTTTCCTTTGCACTCTTAAATTCATTGCAGAGTTGGTCTATTCTTGGCACTTGTCTAAGATCAAAATTTGTGATTGTTTTCAGATCCATCGGAACAGCAATATTCCCATTCTTTGGATGCACAGAGAAAGGAGCTTTCAGCAAATGGTTCAATCTAGAATTTTAATAAAATATTAATTATTTTATAAAACCATGATTGAGTAGGGGCGTCGCCTGGGGACATGGGGGTCCCCCCCCCCCAGCCGAAATGCCAAGCCGAAAATCATAAGGCTCTTTTCCCTGTTGAAATTTTTTGAAGGATTTTTTTTAGAAAAAATGAAGGAAAAGTGACAATTTCCTTTAAAAAACCTGAAATTTCTAAAAAAATTTCTCTGACCCCCACCTTGGTGCCCCCGTAAATTTTTCCCGGCCCGTCGCCGCATGGGGCATTACCCCCCCCCCCAAATTGAAATTAAGTTTCAAGGGCGTCGGATAAATGGCAGAAAATCGAAAAATTGACCTTTGTTCTTAAAAAGGGTCCAAATTCTCAAAATTTTGTCGGGCGCCAAAAAAAGCAAATTTTCAAGAAAAAATATCAAATAAAATAAAAACTATCTGACAAAATTTTTTTGTTAAGCTCTTATAAGATAGTTTTTTCAATGCGGAATTCAATTCTCAACCGGGGAAGAAGCCTCTTCTAATAAGTGCTGGGGCCAGCTGCTCAACTCCCCCACAATGGAGCATTTCAAAGGGTTCTTCTGGGACTTGTCAATAAGAAATTTGATCATTTCATGAGGGAGGAAAAAGGGGGAACGAACACATCGGCCCACACACTGACCTCGAAAAAAATCCAGCAAAAAAAATCCCTATCAATAGAAAAATATTATTTTACCCATGGGGATCGAACCACCACTGCTAAGTATCCGAGTGTCCCCTCTGGGAAACTCGATTTTTTCTTAGAAATTACGCAGTAATTTCTGAATATTTTTACTACCATTAGGAGTTACCTATGTCGAATAAAAAATGCGGAAAGTGGGCTTTAACTTTATAAGCACCAATTTCTTCATAATTTCTTTTTTTTTTTGGCAATGCCCCTGTGATTGGGAAAACACACTTACCCTGTCGTGACTTTCGCATCAAGGCGTGGATATGCATATTCCATAACAAATAGACGCAAAAAATTCTTTGCCGTTTCACTAGGCAACTAAATTTAAAAAAATTATTTTATTCTTTAAAAAAAAACTACCTGTGGCAACTTTGCTTCTTTGGCTTTACTGCGTTCCACACTATCGAATCTGAGTTTGAGAGATTCCCAGCGCATTTCAGGTGTTTTTAGCATAAAACAGGAAATATATACCATGTTTAATTACTAGTAATTAGTTTTGTGTAAGTTGTGAGTTTAAGTCCCCAAATTTTCAAAATATTTTTCAAGAATTTTTCCTATAAAATAGTGTCCCTAATATGGGTAAATAGGAAATCAAAAGGCTACAAATTTGCATCAAATTGATGAAAATCGAATTTTTCTGGGAGATTCCAACTAGTAAGCGGTTTGGGGCGGAGGTTTCGTTCAAGGAAAATTATTTTGCATTTTTAAAGCTTTATATATTTTATAAGGCGAAGGGCTTGTCCCCAGCCCGGAGCCTGTTTTTTTCATTGGGTGCTGTACCCACCCAGCATCCCAAGCCCAATGGATGAGGGTTAAACCCTTTGTGAGGACCCGGGAGATGTGCGCCCGTAGCTCAGTTGGTAAGAGCATCCCACGGAATGGGTAGGTCGTGGGTTCAAGTCCCACCGGACGCCTAACATTTTCCTGCCTTTGGCTTAAAGGGTCGTCGCTTTACTATTTTTCTATTCTGCAAAAATATTTGGTTTAGCATTAAAAATTGAAAAAAAAATTTTAAGCTAGAAAAAAGTTCTCGAAAAATTATTGCATTTGGGAGAATTTTTCGAATGGGAAAAGTTCTTATAAAAAAATTTTTCTTCTGAAAATTGAGGACTCTAAAAGTACCATTCGTTACTTTGAAAATTCCCTGTCAAGTATTTCCGCTAAATGTTTGTCTGCACAAAGGGCCAGAATTTGACTCCAATTTTCTGGCGAATCAAACCATCCCTGTTCCAGAATAAGCCGATCAAATTGTCCCGATTCCAAGATCAATCTGTAGGAATGCTCGACAAATGGATGAATCCTGTTTTTGTTCAACGCCGTGCCATCTTTTTCCTAAAAAAACAAATATTAAATTTTATAATTTTTGAAGTTGGCTACTTGTTTAGTTTAGGTCCAAATTTTTTGTGAAATTTTTCAATAAAATACTCCTTTAGATTTCTGGGTAATGGCACTAAAATACATGGGCTGGAGGTCAGAAATTGAAAATCTGGGAAATCGAGTTTTCAAGAGGATAAATTAGGAGGTTAGAGCGGAAGTTCGATTCGCTCGAGGGAATTAATTTTTTAACGCTTTTATACATAGGTAAGTTAATGGGTTTTATTTTCACAATGAATTGAATTAGCATAAAATTGCCCGAATAAATATTTTATGCTAGAAAAGTCCTAAAATTCGAAAAAATAAGAACTTAAACCACACAAGTAAACCATAAGTTGTGCATACAAAAGTGAGATATTTAGCGATAGCTTCTCGTGCCCGACCACTCAGAGAACGCGCCTTTTTGTCTGCAACCCAACAATGTATTCCACGTCTTCCAGAGAATACCCACAACAAATGGTTGAAACCAAAATGCTCTAAAATGTTTGATTATTACATTTTTAAATAGATTTTTTTTTGCTAGTTAGTCGAACCCAAAAATCGGATTTTTTCAAACTATTGTAGCTCCAAAAATCTGACCCCTTCCCCCTCTGGCTACGGCACTATGGCATTGATTCTTATGTGTTACCTCGTAAAAGTTTTTCCAACACATTGGCCGCTATGATGATCCACCGCCAGCATTTATTGCAGGCATTTGTCTCTCTAAATTATTAAATTGAACAAAAAATAATTGCAGAATTGCGCGCCAAAATTGCGAAAAATTTGCAAATTTTTGTTAATAATTTTTTAATATTCAAAATGTGAAACTTTGATATTTTTCAGGAAAGGATTAAAGGCATAAAACATCAACTTTTCAAAAAAAGTCGACCATTAAAGGTTTCAAAATCTTTCAAACCTTGGTTTCAAAATTTTCATATAGGCCTTGAATTTTCTCCATAATTTCCCGTCAGAAAATTTCGCATCGTATAGTAACAATATTATAAAGTGAAAACTGAAAACATAAAAAAATTACTTGCAACAATTCCGAATTGAGTCGTAATCCGTCAAATCAATATCAAATACAAGCTCTCTGTGTTGCGGAATAAAATCTCCAATTTTCTTGCGATCGCGAGGCTAAAAAATAAAAAATTTAAAAAAATGAAATTATGCTTTATAAAGTTACCGGTCGATTGTAAACCGCGCCAATGTCAATTTTGTAAGGGATCAGTCTGCGCAATTTTTCCCGGAATTCTTCAATATTTGCAAAAGACATAAAACGACAATGGAAATCATCTTTGAGGATAAATGCGAATTCCCTGTTGGCCAAGTAATCGGATTCTTCTTAAATTAAAAAATTAATTAATAATTTTAATTAATAATTTGCTTACTTTTTGAATATGCAAGCCATTTCAGGATGAAAACGTCTGGATACAAATGAGAATAATAATCTTTTAGGCAAAACTCAAGTTTTTCAAGCTCCATAAAATATGTAAAAAAATTTCTAAAAAGCATTCTTAGCATTAAGAATGTTATCCTAATGAAATAAAAATAACTCAAAGATAAAATGTACATATAACCGAAAAACCCAATAGAGGAATTTCAAATTCCGTCTTTGCCGCCTTTTTTTCCTTCTGTGACTTGTGAGAGCGAGGAAAAGCGAATCGAGCGATTTAGGCGCGGATCTTTATATTTATGTTGTAGCCGATATCGCATTTCAGCCGATATCGCATCGGTGAGCCGAACATTGCCAAACATGGGGGTCAAATAGTTTGAAACCTAAAATAAAATGTCAAAACATTTGTTTGGGGGGTATATTCTGAAAATTCCAAAACATTTTGTTCATCCTAACATGGTCAAAACATCATCCGAACATCAAAACATCGATAAACATACATTTGACTTTTGACCATGTTCGGATGAACAAAATGTTTTGGAACTTTCAGAATATGTTGTAGACCCCCCAAATAAACGGTTTGGGCATTTGGTTTTGGGTTTCAAACCATTTGACCCCCATGTTTGGCAAATGTTTGGTTCACCGATGCGATATCGGCTAGCCGAATGCGCATTCGGCTGAAAATGCGATATCGGCTACAACATTTATATGTACTGTGCGAAAGTTTTTTCGACCCAAAAGTTAGCGGACGTGCTATAATACCAATGAGCACTCTTTTTCTTTTTCATGAGCACTCTTTTCGTTTTCTTCAACACTTTTTCATGGGCATTCTCTCGTTTCAACGAACACTTTTTTCGTTTCGAATAAAAAATCCATTTCCAACTTTAGGGTCAAAAAAAACCTTGGCACAGTAATTGGCTAAAAACTAGTTTGGGGTCAAAAAATAGAGTTACAGTAAAAATGTTTTTTCCACCCTGCAGAGGGAAATATGAAAAGCCTCTGAAGCGAAAGAAAGTATTCGCTGAAACGAGAGAATGCTCATGAAAAAGTGTTGAAGAAAACGAAAAGAGTGCTCATGAGAAAGAAAAAGAGTGCTCATTGGTACTGTAGCACGTCCGCCCATTGCAGGGTCAAAAAAACATTACTAGTATAGAAATTAGCTACTATAATAAATAAGCATTGAATGTCCGAATTGGCCCATTGCAAAAAAAAGTTTTGGCCAAAATAAGCAATCATATCGACCAATTCACAATGCAAGCTGATACACTTGTCGCCATCGGAAAGCGATCAGCCCGTTTAAAAAAATCTATAACTTGAAGCGAATTTATGTGAATGTCCTCTCTTTTTTGCATTTTATTTTCACTTTTTCTCTGTCCTTTGTGGTAATTGTGGCTGACAAAAAAACGCTTTTATAAAAAATTCAATAGGAAATGGTAAAAGATTTCGCTTCAATATATAGTTCATTTTTTTAAACATATGAGTTTTGGAACATTCTTTGTGGCAATGAGTATAAATGTATTTTGTCCTTTTGATGATTAATAAAATGACAGATATGTAAATGAAAAAGAAATTTCATCTTTCAGTATTTTTTATGATCTTGAAAAAGTACAGGCTGCTTGGTCTTGGATCCAGGCGAATTTGAACCTACAGCTCACAAGGGAAGGACAAAACATGTTAATTTCGGATAAATTCGAGACCCGTATAATATTGTAGAGCATCCGCAACTTCCGTCGTAAATTTTAATATTAGCGGCCCATGTCCACAAGAAAAAAAGTTATGAGTATTTTTTCATGATCCGCGATCCGTGTGGGTCAAGGGCGTGCGGGTGAAGGCGTTTTTTAAAAACATATTCAAACTTTAAAATTTGAATATGTCATGAGTGTATGCCTGTATAACCACGAATAATTTAAACCTTTGTTTTTAATCGATTCGTTTAAACCACATTAAAAAATCTATTTGGGGAATTGAACGATATATTTAAATTGAAAATTGTTTATTGATATATATTTCACTATCACTCAACATTACGGCCACCGCTTTAATTATTCGTGCTTATTCAGGCATACACTCATGACTAGGGTCCGATATTTTAGGGAATTCCCCTAAGCCAAAATAGGGACCTATTAGGGAGTAAAAAAGGGCCCAAATAGGGACAAAATAGGGAGCTATCTAGCGAAAATAGGCAAAAATAGGGAAATTTTTTTCCCCAAAATATGACCTAAAAATTCAAAAATTTTTCCTAAAAAGCGTATTAAGCTTTTTTAAAACCAAATTAACCATATCTTGAGATGTTTTCAATATAAAAATTGAAGATTCACAATAAATATTTAAAAAATCGAAATTTTTTCAAAAAATGCGAAAAAAATTTGACTAAAAACTAAAATTATCCCAAAATTGTGGGAAAACTAAAAATTATCCCAAAATTGTGGGAAAACTAAAAATTATCCCAAAATTGTGGGAAAACTAAAAATTTTCCAAAAATTTTTCGGAAAAAACTAAAAAATTTTTTCCAAAAAATCTAAAATTTTCGGTTTTTATTGCTTTTTTGTGAAGAATTTCTTAAAAAATGGCCAAAATAGGGAAAAATAGGGAGAAAAGTCAGGAAATAGGGAAAATTCTAGCCGGGCTTAAGAAATAGGGAAAATAGGGAAAAAAAAAAGTTCATCAAAATACACTTAAATATGTCTAAAAAACGCGTTTTTGAGCATTTCCCTACGATTCCATGACTTTAAAAAAATAGGGAATTCCCTAAAATATCGGACCCTACTCATGACATATTCAAACTTTTAAAATTACGCCATCCTTTTTTCCCACGCGCCTTCACCCGCACGCCCTTGACCCACACGGATCGCGGATCATGAAAAAATACTCATAACTTTTTTTCTTGTGGACATGGGCCGCTAATATTAAAATTTACGACGGAAGTTGCGGATGTTCTACAATATTATACGGGTCTCGAATTTATCCGAAATTAACATGTTTTGTCCTTCCCTTGTCAGGTTTCGAATACAAACAAAGTAGAGAATTTCAAAATTCATATCTCTACTCTAGATAGAACAAATTTCTATTAAATAAAAAATAGAAATTATCAAGTACTGTTGAAGATCAACAGAATTTGTTGACATTTTTTCATGATATTTTACTATGAAAAAATCAACCTTTCGAAAAATCTAAGAATTTGAAAATGGTTGGTTTTCTGATACCTAATCCCAGGTGGGAATTTTGCCCCCATTCCAAAAATGGCATCCCCTGGTCTTCTAATCCGATCCAAAATTGCTCGGATTTCCACTCCCTTCCTCTGACCTGATCATTGGTCATCCTCCTTGTCCATCTGCTCGTCGTCACGCCATGCCCACTGATGTCGATGTGCCCGAGCTCGCCCTTGCCCAAGATGTGCGCCGATGACCACTCTGACCACCTTCATCATCCGATCATCTCATCCCCATTCCCAGATCTTTCCCCGATCATCGATCAAACCCCGCCCCCGATCACATTATATTTTTTGTATTATACATAAATACCCACATTTTTGCCCTCATTTTTTACTCGCGTTCTTATCATTTCCAACCTTCTAGCTCTCATAACTTTCTCTCTCAAGTGTTCAATCTTTTTGGGATTCAAGGGTTTTCGTCTTCTCCTTCGGCGTTACCCATCTCAGAGACTATCCGTAGTCTATTCCGGCATTTCAGCCTCCAACCCACCCAAAGTCCTGATTTATTCTTTGGCTTCCTAGCCTACCAACTCCGAGTTTCCCCGAAATTCAACCCCTTTGTGTTCCGACACACCTCCGATCCTTGATCACCATCCACCAGGGAATTTCGTGTCCAAAACCTGAAAAACAACCAAAAATCAATTTTCTTGTCACCGCCAATTTTTCGGACCTAAAACCGGGCAATTCCTTTTCCGAAATTTGGCAACTCTGACAAGTACATATTAATTTTTCCATGAGTTTCCAGTTCCAGTAACTTTTGTCGGCTTGCTTTGCTTTATACAAAAACTTTGTATTTAAAAACTTTTGTTAAAACTTTTTAAATATAAATAATAATCAAATTCCAATTCCTTCTAGAAACTTACCTATATATTAATTTCTTTTTATTCAAATTTTTCATTGAAAACAAGGACAAAATCAGCGGATGATGGCCGAAGTGACTTCAGCCAAAACAGCAACTCCATGTTCGACTCCGGGAGGAGAGACCAAAACGAAGGACACAGGTCAATTTGCTGGACAATGGTTGTTAACTTATTGAAAATGCTGAAAATAAAATGTACTATCCATACATGCGCAAGAGGGGGGGGGGGGGTGCGAACCCCCCACCCTCGTTCGTAACCAAAAAGGGCGAGGTAGGGGGTTGCCTTCGCAAGGTAGGGGGTTGATCGTACGAAGGGGTAGGAAGTTCATAGGCGGGATAGAGGATTGGGAGCAAAAAAGAAAAGAAGGGAAAAATGATCAGATCACTCACTTTATTAAAAGAATTACCAATTTTTCAACAATTTCTCCGGCGCGGCACCACTCGGCGCGGAAAATCAAATTTCTATAGAGAATAGATCTAAAATCTCAAAATTTTCTTCCTCGGCCTATATCGGGGCCGCCGATAGCCCTTGGTAAAATTTTAACATTTTTATAAACCGTAAATTTTCCCCTTCGTCACCTTACCTTTGTAATTTTTGACCTGCCCCCTTCTTGAAAATTTTGGTATACTATCAGGCAAAATCTGGACCCAAAACCTTGATTTTCTAAATCAGATTACCATATTTTTGACTATTTGTTAACTTAAATCCAAAACCAGATTTTTAATCCAACTCCTAGTTTCAGGCCCGTAGCCAGAAAAAAAATTTCGGGGTGGGGCACCAAGAAGGAGGATGATCGGAAGGGGTTCCGGAGAAAATTTTGAAAAATTTTGTCGATTTTTAAAAGAAATCGACCATTTTTTCTTAAAATTTTTAACGGGGGACCTTTTGTTTCTTTTTGGTCTTGGCATTTCGGGGGAGGGGGGCACGTGCTAACCCATGCCCCCTTTGGCTACGGGCCTGCCTAGTTTTTTGCTCTAATTAAGTATTAATCGTTTGTTTCTAATAAAAATCCAAAAGATTATATTTAAACTTTTTTTTTGAATTTTTTTTTTGAAAAATCTCTTTTTTACCTTTTATATCCACCAAAACAATCTTTCTTTCTTCAGATCCGTTCAAATCCGTGGGCTCCTTGGCCTTCCGCATCGACAACTTCTGCGAGTTCAGCAAAAGTTCTCCCGGTAAGAAGACCAGCATGCGCCACTGCGACACCAAAGTCAGCATCCGCGGGCTGACCTTTGGACTGGCAGTCTATCCGTGTCGATGTATGAAGAAGAACGACTCGGAGCAGAAGTGCATGAGCATGGGGGTCATTGTGAATTGTGAGAACGTCAATGGCTGCAATGTGGAAGGTGAGAATGAAAAAAAAGAAAAAGCGAGAATATTGACTAATTTTCTTAATTAATGGGTCAATTATTTCTAAATTTTCTCCCGCGGCAGGTGATCGGCTTTATCACTCTTGCATCTTCTCTTCCCCTTATGTTCTACACCTCAATGAACCCTAAGAATTTTTTTTTCAAAATTTTCTACACATACATGCCTTCCCTGAAATGTTGGACTCGTGTTAGGACGAATAAAAATTTCCAGCAAATGCCTCTTAAAGGGATGTTGGTGAAAATTAACCTTTTTTTTAAAAAAATAGTTTTAGAAGAAACGTGGGTGGTTCTGGTTCCCAGCCACGTTTGTAAATTAGCTGAAAAGTTCCGGTCCAATCGCAAATCCAAAACCGGAACATTGGTCTGATGACCAGAAATACCGGCTCGGTTCCGGTTTTGTCGCACCCAATAACGTATTTAGGGGGGTGGGGGAGGGGCGGCCGCTCCCTTCGAAACTCTAAAAATTTTCTTAAGAATAGGGCCGAAATGTTCGAAAATTTCTCCGGCGTTCCCTATCGGGACCGCCGGCACCCCTTTAAAAAAATAAATTTCTTCTAAAACT
>LDKF01000009.1:219402-232034 GCA_001026735.1 Rotylenchulus reniformis
ACCATCGCGTCTTCGCTCGACAACCGCATCGGCAGATTCAACTACGATCCCGAGGGCGGATGTACATTCAATGCCTGGTTCCAGCGCTATGGCAAATTCTTCGAGGAAGATGGCAAAGACTTGGACGCAGCCACGAAGGTTCGACTTCTCGTCAGCAAGCTCAGCGACGACGACTACTCCAACTTGGCCGACAGCATCCAGCCCCAGCAGCCAGATGATCTCTCATTTGAAGAAGCTGTGCAGCAACTCAAGGATCTATTCGACGACACCCGTTCAGTGTTCGTTCGCCAGTACGAGTGCTTCAAGCTGAAACAACGGGCAAATCAGGATGCCATGGCTCTATTCAACCAAGTCAACGCTGCATGCGAAAATGCCGGATTCTCAGCCTGTTGCAAGGAACAGCTGAAGTGCCTGATTCTCGTCACTGCACTACGTGATGATCTTCATGAGCTAAGACAGAAGTGCCTACAAATTCTGGAAGATGCTCGACGGAAGAAGGAAGACATCACTCTGAAGAAGCTTCGTGAAGCATGCCGGACGTTCTTGTCGGTTCGGACGAATGCTACGTTGCTGTCGCAGTCCAAGACGAAGTCAATCGACGCAATTTCTTCGTATCCAGAGCAATGGAAGCAACAGAAGACGAAGAAGAACTTCAATCGTCATGATGCCGGAGGCTCAGCTTCTACATTCAAGCCGTGTCTATCATGTGGACAAACGGGTCATCGACGTGAAGATTGCAAGTTCAGAGACGCCACGTGTCATCAATGCCAGAAGAAAGGACACATCAAGGCCGTCTGTCAAAGCAAAGCAACTCAAGAGGCAACCAAGCCCACTGCTACAGTTCAAACTCTGAACGTCAGTTCAACCAACGTGCAGCTCAAAGACGACCGCTACGTGTGGAAAGAACAAGTGAAGATCGACAACATTGGATGTCAAATGAAGGTCGACACCGGAGCCGGAATCACGCTACTTCGCACAAGTACATGGAGGAAGCTCGGTTCACCGAAACTGATGCCTGCGGAAATCAAGGTCAAGGATTGCACAGGACAAGAATTTCCACTTGAAGGCAGGATCAATTGTGAGGTACAGCTCGAGGATCAACCAGTACAGAAGCTCGACGCCTACGTCTGCAGCACAGTCACTCACGACTTACTGGGAGTACCATGGATCAGAGCGCTCAACCTCAATCTTCAAAGATGGTTCGACGCAATGCACAAATCTACGACGGAAGATGTGACTCCAGTCCAATATTCAGAAGTCAGCATCCGAGAGGTCAATGTGCAAGCTACTTCGATGCAGAATTCTTCAGCGGATGCTTCTACAATGCGTCATTCCGAACACAACGTTCAAAAGAAGGCAGTCCCAAAGAAGATTCTTCGCAACAACAATTCGATGTTCAAAGCCGGAAGTCCAGTTCTTGTGCTCAACTACAACAATGGCAAAGCAACGTGGATTCCAGGTACAATCATTGAACGTGTGGATGGTTCGCAGCGCTACCGTGTGGAAGTACCAAGACTTGGCACGAGGGTTCACCGCTACGCAAACCAGCTCCGACGTCATCCGACGAAGAAGCAACGGAAGTCCACCGACGTTCAGAAGCATGGTTCGACGACTGTTAGTGCGACAACGTGCTCGACTCCAGGGCGTGCGACGACCAGTGCGACCACGGATCATTCAGACGAGCCGCGCTCGCTTACAAGCACGACTACGGATTCAGATGGGCCCCGCCCGACTACGTGCTCAACTATGGATCATTCAGATGGGCCCCGCTCGTCTACCTGCTCGACTACAGATGGGCCCAGCCCGACTACTCGCTCAACTACAGCTCGATCAAACAGGCCCCTCACATGGACAGACGTGATCTACGGGACGTTCTGATGTGCTCGCGGGACTTCAGGAATAAAGAGGGAGATGTTGTGGATATGAGCATGATCGATACAAGATTCTCTTCACGTGTGATAATATTTCTTAATGGTATTCTTTCTCTCTTGTATCCCAGATCATGTAATTATTCATTGTAATTCCTTCACATCTCCACCTATATAAGTGATCCATTTTCCAGCATTTGTCACTCTTCTGTTTGCCTTCCATTCCCATTCCAGCTTCCATTCCCATATTCCATTCTATTCCATTGTCCTATATTCTATTCTGTTGTCTTCAATAAATTCTCCAACCGAGGACACAACATTTGGGTTGAGGACAACGAAGCATTTTGGTGTGCTGAGAGTTGAGGCACATTTGTTATATAACTAGGTTAAATGCAACCTAATGAAGGCTACAGCCAAATTAACTAAGCTAAAAGCCAATCTGTTCGGTCTATTGTTAAAAGATGTGGCCAAAATAATGTAGATAGAGGAGGGTCACCCCCCTCCACTTCGCCGGGTTTATATTTATATTTACAGTGAGGGAGGAAAATCAAATTTTTTTAAAAAGCCTTTAATTATTCAAAATTTTCTCCAGCGGTACTGTCATTGCCGGACCTTAAAAATTGTAAATTTGGTGAAATAGGTCACCTTTTTACGAATTGAACTATTTGGCAAAAGAACACCACAAATTTTGGCAAATCGCCAATTTTTTAGGCCGAACCACCTCCGACCCTCTCCCCTGACTTCGCACTTCGCAGCCCTCCAGCTGACCCATCCCCTTACCTATCTATGGCACATTTGGCCAAAACCATTTATTTTGTCCATAGCTCATTCAAAATATGCCAATTAAAATGGAATTAAGGTCATTTTCTGGCTAAATGTTGCTCTATTCCAGGATACTAAACTTATTAATTTAAATTACCATATTTCCTGTATTAAGTCGCTTCCTTGCAATTAGTCCCCTCCCTGTAATAGACCCTCCCATCCCACTGAAGAGGGGTTGAAAAATAAATTCCCTCCCTGCATTAAGACCCCGGGGATCCTCAATTTTCCTCTTCAAATTTAGAGAGAAATTTTCGCTTTTTTGTTCACTGGCAAATTTTTTGCTTTTTATGAAGAAATTAACCCTATTAAAATTTTTTGGCAAGCATTTAAACATTTGCCGTCCACTTTCAAAAAATGGTGCCCCCCTCAGAGGTTGAAAAATAAATCCTCCCCTGCAGTTAGTCCCCTCCCTGTAATAGACCCCCCCTCTGAAGAGGCATTGAAAAATAAGACCTCGGGGTCCTAATACAGGAAATACGGTACATTAATAATACAGGAAATACGGTACATTAATGTCCTAGAATAAAATTTTTTGAAAGACAAAGACAACTGATCAATTAATTCCCCCGTTCAGAAGCATGTGCTGCACAACTTGAAGCCCACGGACTTTGAAAAGGAATTGTTCTTGGCCAACATGGCCGAATATGTCCAGTTGGGGCCCAATGCTGTGGAAGCCTTCACAGACCGTTATAACGAACTTTTCACTCCGGAATCTGATGAGGAGGGGGATGAGTAGAGCCAGCGAATGCGCAAAATCATCGGCTGAATTCTTATTTTGCCATATTTTTTACAACATCATAGATCACTTTTCCTAAAATTATCTTTTTTATATTTTTGCATTTTTAATCACTTATTTGTTTTCTCCTCTTCTTTTGCAAATTTCCATTAAATTACTAAGTTTTAATTTTTTATTGAATACAAATTAAAATTTGCAAAAAGTCATCAAGGAAATCGGAAAAAGCCATAAATATTTTAATCAATTAATGTGGAATTGATTCATAATTTTATTAGAAAGTTATGGCTTATGCAAATTTTCTCTGAAAAAATCATGGAACCTGTCTTTTGTACAATTGGAATTAGGGCTGCGGCGGATGATCCGAAATCCGATGTCTCTCCTGATCCGATGATCCGTTACCGATCCGATGATTTTGGGCCGAAAACTGAATTTTTAGAAGATTTTTTTTGCAAATCCAATGTGCCATTGTCTTTTTTCAACCATTAATTAGGCCAAATACCAAAGGCAAAAAATTGCAGAAAATTGCTTCCATTTTCAAAAAATCAAGCCTAATTTTCTGATTTTTTGCCTTTCCAATTATGCCTAATCATTTAAGCTTAAAAAAACTTTCGGAGGTTGAATGCAGTGGTGGGAACTCGTACTCGTACTTCGTACTCGTACCTCGTATCATACTCGTACTACGAGTACGAAGTACGAGGACCTCGGAAAGTGGCCATGCTCATGCTCATGCTTCATAGACCCCATTTTTGGCCTTAAAACTCGTACCAACAAGCACCCTTAAGAATGGCATTTTTTGGCGAAATTTTGAAAAATTTTGGATGGAATTCATAAGGGAAATAGCAACAATTTTTCAAAATTTTCTCCGGTGCCCCCTATCGGGGCCACCGGCAGCCCTTATTAATGATTTTTCTAATATTATTGAATATCCAGGTATTAAAATCTTATACTACATTCGTAAGCGAAGTGCTGGATCCCCGGTTGGAGATAGAAGAAAAGTGATTTTCTTTTAAAAATGGGTCAAAATTTTCAAATTTTTCTCCGGCGGCCCCTATCGGGACCGCCGACACCACCACCCTAATCTATAATTGTTTTTAAAGGTTTTTTTGTCGGTTAATTATCTTTTTTTTTGGATCCAAATAATGGCTGAAAAATATAGTCGAAAAATTTTAGCGAAAGGCTATACTTCAGTTTGTTCCCCCATTTTTTTGAAAAAAAATTCGATGTCCCAAAAATGTCTCAAAATGACGTCCTAGGGTCAGTTTTTAACGCTGAATCCGAATCTAACGTCCATTTTGTCGTCCTGCGTCATCTGACGTCACTTTTTGACGTCGAAAAAATTTGACGTCAAAATTTTTTTTTTTCAAAATGATGACGTCCTAGGGCCAGTTTTTAACGCTGAATCCGAATCTGACGTCCGTTTTGACGTCCGACCTCATCTGACGCAACTTTCTGACGTCGAAAATTTTTGACGTCAAAATTTTTTTTCAAAATTTCAATTTTAGATTATATGACCCGGCTATCCTTCATAATGCGTGGGGTGCTTAGGCAACCATACGGTTCAATAGGTGCGGGCTGAAAGATTATTTATTTTTAACTAATAATTTTAATGTTGGGCTCGCCGAAGGCGAGCCCAACAATAAAATTTCTAGTTAAAAATTAATCATCTTTCAGCACTCACCTATTGAACCGTCTAGCTATCAGTACTATGAGCCGGTTGAATACATTTTTCAAAAAATTTTCTATTGAAATTTCTATATGTTTCTTTGTTTTATCCATGTGAATATTAATTTTATTGTTATTTTAATAATTTCTATGCATAAATTTTAATTTTGGAAAAAAAATTTTGACGTCAAAATTTTTCGACGTCAAAAAATTGCGTCAGATGACGTCAGGCGTCAAAATGGACGTCAGATTCGGATTCAGCGTCAAAAACTGGCCCTAGGGTGTGATTTTGGTGCGTTTTTGGGGACATGAATTTTTTTCCAAAAAATGGGGGGAACAAACTGAAGTATTACATACCTTAGCGAAATAATGGCGAATAAATTTAAGGTACGAAAAAGTACGTACGAGTACGAAGTACGAGCGTTTTTGACGGTACCAGTACGAGTATGAAATACGAGGGTCCCAAAATTGGTGGTACGAGTACGAGTACGAAGTACGAGGGGTTAAAAATCCTGGTACGAAGTACGAGTATGACCAAAATGCGAATTTCCCACCACTGGTTGAATGGCTCGATTAAGGCCCTTTTTAAATGTTTAGTTGGCACTATAGGAAAGATGATTTTTTTTTAAATTTGCATTCTGAAAAAATCATGGAACCTATCTTTTGTACACCCCCCTGGATTAGAAATTTTCCTATTTTTTGCACAGAACAAGATGGATATGACAGCAACAGCACCGATCCACCGCCGATAAAATTCAAAAATTGCATTCATTTGTGCATGATAATCTCCTCCTCTGCGGGTGCTCCAGGCAATAAATTTGAAAATAAAGGGCAAATACCATAAAAATCATTTTCTACATATGTACAACTAGGTACATATATGTACATATTACATACACAGAGGAGAATGACCCTCAGACCAGTATTGTTAAACTCCGGAGCAGGAGCAAAATTTTATTTTTTCGCAAAATTTTCGATTTTAACAAAACTACTACAGACTAGGTAGGGTCTGGATTTAGTAGTTTCTAACATTCCGCGTTAATAACCAGTTACGTTATTACCCCAAAATAGTTGTTAATAGCCTAATAGGGCCAAAAAGTCCGGGCCCTAATGGTGACTAGTAAAAAGACATGTATGCTTGCCAGGATTTAGGCTTCAAATTTATTTGCATGCCGATATTTTCCTTTTTTTTAATTTCAAGGAAAAATGACTAATTTCCTTGAGAAAAAGTTTCCCATTTCTAATTTTTCTCGGCCTTCCCTCATTTTGGGCAAACATCAAAATATTTTTTTACGATTCATTCACGAGCCAAACATTTGCTAAACATGGTGGTCATATAATTTGGAACCAAAAAAATTATCAAAACTTTTAAACAGTATGTTTAGCACATGTTTAAAAAATGCAACATTTTAGTTAATCCGAACGGCTATCCGACTTTTACGGACATTTCATAATAAGCTCGTTTTTATTTCGGTTCAAATGCAATTTAAATAAAATGATTTGATGACCAAAAATAGAGTAAAAATTGGCTACAAAATAAGCCTAAGCCCGCTCTAATTAGACCTCTGTAAAAAAGTTATAGCAAAAATACTCTGCATTAGGCCAAAAATTTTTTTTGGCCATAACTTTTTCATAGCGGGCCAATTTAAATGAGTTTAGGCTAATTTTGTAGCTAATTTATTGCTCTATTTTTTGACATAAGGATGGTTTCTCTAGGTTACGAATGGGCCAAGTTATAACATGGTCGCAAAATCGCGCCACGGATCCGAACATAACCAAAACATCATGCGAATCAATTTTTATCGACGTTTTGCTGATGTTTTGAGCATGCACAGATCATTCAAATGTGTTATAAACTTTCAAACATGTTTAGACACAATTTAAACGGTTTATTTGTTTTGTTCTCATGTTTATATTTAAAAAATGAAATGTTTGGCAAAAGTTTGACTCCAAAAAAAAGTTTGCAATAGCACTTCATTCATTTATAGAAAAACGAAAAATATAACCATTGAGTGGAAAACAAGTGCATCTTTGATACTATAAAAAACAACTGGCACTACCTGAAAAGCGGCCAATTTTGAAAACCACAAATTTAACAGGGGGACCCTTTTCATTTGAAACCCAAAAAATTTTTTTTTCAATTTTTTACTTTTTAACTATTTTTGAGCAAAAGAGTTGCAATGCAACAAAATTTTTTTTTCATTTTTTGCCTAAAAGGGGGGACCCTTTTGGTGGGTTTTCAAAAGTGACCGCTTTTCAGGTAGTGCCAAACAACTAGTGATGGCCGAAACCAGCTCCTCTACCTCAACAACATCAACCCAAACTCAATGTTCGCCACCAATGAGAGGAGAGACCAACTCCAACAACAGCAGAATGGATGATACAGGTGAATCTGGTGAACAATGATTGCAAAGATACACTATACGTGTATTTTTTTCAGGAAAATTGGCCTTTTTGGTACATCTCCAAATATCCTACCACCGCTTTTTTCCTCTTCTCCTTACGATCCCTGATTTAACGACCATGTTTCTTTGGAAACTTTTTTTCTAATCTTTTGAAACGCAATCTAACTTTCGCATATAATAATAGAGGAAAATAAATTCGACCACCATTCAAATTTTATGGATATGCCATCATCTTATCTCGATATCCCCGAGAGAAGACCTATATTTTGGCATTTTTGTCCATTTGTTTCTAAAAAGTCATCTTCCCATAAGAGATCAAGGTCCCGTTTTGCTCCAACAGATGCGTTCAAATCCAAGGGCTCTTTGGTCTTCCGCATCGACAATTTCCGCGAATTCAGCAAGCGTCCTCCCGGAGAGGCCAGCATCCGCCATTCGGATGCCAAAGTCAGCCTGCGCGGACTCACCTTTAGGTTGGCCCTCTACCCGTTTCACTTCGTTGCATACGAAGACTGGATGATGGAGAACATTGTGATCATTGTGAAGTGCGAGAGCAACAATGGATGCGACGAGAAAGGTGGAGAAGATCTGCTGGATGGGAATTAAGGCCTGGCCATAATGGCCCAATCAGGATTTTTAAAATTTTCTGATCAGAGGGGGCATTTGGGCCTGCGATCGGAGATTGACCCCCTTTCAGGGCTCAAACGAGCCAATTTTCTGTAGAAATTGATATTTTCCGCTCGCAGGAGAGTAAATTAAGCCATCGCAGATTGGGGAGAGGGGGGCACTCGATCGCAAATAGCGATCGAGATTTTTCGAGGGGGCATTAAAGTGCAAAATTTCTGATTTTTTTTTTACTTTTTTTTGTTTTTTTTCTGCCCTAAAGGTAATGATTCCTGGAGTTGTCTGGCATCCATGACCGTGGGATTCAAGACATTGCCCGAATCGGGAAAGGATGATGATGTCCACAAGCACACGCACATCTTCTCCAATGAAGATTTGGAATGGGAGGAAGACGGAACATGGAACTTGGCTGTGAGTGATGAATGAGGTGCCAAAATTGTCCAATCAGACCGAAAGTTTTGTTAACCCTGGTTAGGCCATAACTCCAAAAATTAAAAAAAATTTGCAAAAATTCTGGTCAATTTTCTGGCATAAAAAATTGCTTCAGACTTTCAAATTTCATTTTTCCGAAAAACCTGGAAATAATATAGCAATTTGCTTATTTTTGGTGTCACTTGAAGACTCGTGCCAAGTTCAATCTCCAATATATTTAAATCTTCGAAAGCTCGAGATTGTTTTTTTTATTTTTTTTGTGAAAATGTCGGGTTTGGATTCTCAAGTGTAGGTCCTCAAACGTCGTATCACCAACTTTGGGTAGATTTGCTTTTTAAAGTTATGACCCAGCAACGTATTAAAAGTTTCAAATTTCGATTGGCCAATTTGGCATCATTTCTAACGACCCAACACCGATGCTTAAATACCATACATAACAAGCCGAAAATGAACGTTTTAAATTTTTTAAAATAGGTTTTGCTCGATCCAAAGAACGGTTTTTACAACGAGAAGGAGGATACGGTGGAGCTGATTGCGAAAATTTCGGTGGATCCGCTCGAGGGGTTCTTGTGAGTTTTATTTTTTTTGCTGAAAGGCAGTTATAGATGGCGTTAAAATCAGCAAGTTGGCAAAATCTGGCTTAAACTTTTTTAAAACTTACTAGGACAAAATATCTCTGAAAGTTAAAATTTGCAGAAATTTTTTGAAAAGCCATCTACTTTAAAACTCCAAAAATTTGAAAAATGAAAAATTTCTTATTTAAATAGGGGGTAAGGGTCAGTTCAAATATGTGGACACAGTTAGTGTCTCAAATAGCCGTCTGGTATTGCCGATATTCCTTCCATTGATTTCACAGGAAATTGCCGAAGGTGGACACCATCCAAGTGAACAATGCACCGGTGGAAATCAACAAAAATGTAAAAATATTATAGAAAGTGGCCATTTTTGGAAATAATATTCCCCTGACCCTCCTCCAAAGCTAAAAGAAGGAAAAAAATAGAATATGCGGATAAATGATCCATTTCTTAAAAATTAAAAATACCGTATTCCCACCAATAGAAGCCCCGGGGCTTCTATTTTTCAACCCCTCTCTGGAGGAGAGCTTATACATATTGGAGAGAGGGCTTCTATTTATCAATCCCCTTCGAGATTCGGTGCCAAAATAAAGAGAAATAAAGATTATCTCAGAAAAATGTCTAAAAAAGGAAAAAATTCATCTCCAAAAATCAAAATAAAAATAAAATGCTAATTCATTTAATAAAGTATCAGTGCCAAGATCGCGGGACAAGTTTTTATTTAGCTCTACACCGGAGGAGGGGGCTTCTACTGGAGAGGGTGTTTTTCAAAACCCCCTTAAGGGGGCTTTTATTGGAGAGAATACGGTATTACTGTTTTGGGGCACTGGGAACCTTTTTCTACAAAAATGCCCATTTTTCATTAGCGCCAAAATTTCATATTTGCATTAAAAATTGTTCAAAATAATGATTTGCTTAGCAATTGGCCATGCACTCCGACTACTTCCACAACATGTTCTACAACCCGCAATTTGAGGAGGGGAAAAGTGGCGAGTACAAGGTGGAGATTGTTGCACCGGCAACAGTAGAGCATTTTAAACGGATGATGCAGACAATGTACCCGGAGAACAGACCGTTGGATGGTAATGTTTTATTGTTTTTTTTCTTTGTTCATTTGTTCAAATTTTTTGTTCATCCGAACAGCAAAACATCGATAAAATGTTCGCATAACTTTCAGTATGTGTTTTAGGCCTTCCGAGCTAATGTTTTAGCTGTTTTTTTTCAATTAGGATTCATGATCGGCTGAATATTCAAGATCGGCACCATATATATATTCATTATTCATCAACACTCCATTCTAGACGAATGCGTCGAGGGTGTTCTACACGTGGCCAATCAATTTCTGGTGACCAGTGTCGAGGCCAAATGCCTACAATTTCTGAGGGAGAAAAGCACAAAATCGGCATTGTTCAAGTACCGCATGGCTTACGAATACCGATATGCAGCTCTTAAGGTAATTTTGTTGGGCTTCTTTGGCCTTTTTGGATGAATGCCTTTTTCTGCTGACTAACATCAGAATAGCCTAAAAAGGCATAAAAATTTTTAACTTTGCACTTTCATGCTTGGGTTTTTCCTGGAAATTTTGTAAGGTTTTGAATTAACCCACCATAATTAAGAGATCGATTTTTCTCGGTTCTAGGTCATCAAAAACGGGCCACATGTTTTAATTAAAATAAAAAGATTTACTTTAATAGACCAAAAGTATAAAAAGCAAAAATACGCAGAATTCTATACTCTATCTTTTGGTCCTATAAGTTAGACTTTTGAAATAAAAAATTTTGATTGCAAGAAAAACACGAATTTTAAAAATTTTCTCATTAAATTTCGAACTAAAATAAGTTAATAAAAATGTTTTAATAAAATTTTTCATCTATTTATCTTTTTATATTTTTGGTCTAGCTGATCATAAAAAATTGGACCACTGGCCATATGGTCCCATATGTCCATGTGGCGGTCTTTATAATTTCCTAGAACCGGTTTTCTCGTTAAGGACCATGTGCTGCTCAAACTGAGAGTTGCGGACTTTGACAACAAAATGTTCATGGCAAACGCGGCGGAATATGCTCAAATGGGGTCAGATGCTTTGAAAGAGTTGAAGGCCAGCTTCGACAAACTTTTCCCCGAGAAATGCGAAGATGGCGAGAATTGGCTTGAATCTGATGAGGAGGATGAGTGAAAGGATAACACCATCGCATTTGATCAATCGGCGGAAGAACCCAATGATTGCCATATTTTTTTGGCCCGGGCTGAGTCGTTTCGGCGAAAAGTGCCAAAATAGAACTAATTGTCCTTAAAACTTTTTTGTTTGTTGTTAAATAAAATTTATATAAGGGAATATCGTTCGAATTTTATGCTGATTCGAATTTCTCTAAAAATGTTCGATTTTTGTCAAATTTTCGAAAATTCGATATTTTTCGATAAAAGTTGAATTCATCCAGGGAAATTCGAAAAATGTTCCATCCATTCGAATCAGCATAAATTCTGAACGATATAGACATTTATAATTTTTGTCTATCAAAACTAACAAAAGTTTTAGGGACAAGTAATTCTATTTTGGCACTTTTCGCCGAAACGACCTAGCACCTTTTTGATCTATCACACAATGTCCTTAGCTTTTTGTTTTAAATTTTTAGTATTACAATTCATGGGTCTCCCTCAATACATCGCCGATTCATTATAACCACTCAACTAAATTACACATAAATTTTGTTTTTTTTGGGAACAACTATGCTCTGAATCCTCTGATCATTATATCAAACGATACGATTTAAGTCCAAGTTTACAAAATGCCGAATCCTGCCTGGTCTTAATCCTCCACTCCCCACGAATTCCTGCCAACCAAAAATCTAGGTCCCCCATCGTCTCATCAGTTTTTAATGCTGCTCAGACTCTAGAAACACCGTGTACTCATCCAGTTTATCCATAATTGTTAGAATTTTTTCAACAAAAATCCAGAATAACTTACAATGGAATAGGCGCTACCAAATTTCGTCCAAACCAAATTTCCTCCATCCAGCGGAAAGACCAAATTTCAACCTACCAATTTTCGGCCAAGCTAAATTTCGACCATCCAGCCAAGTTCGGCCAAGCTAATTTTTGAAGAGTTCAAAATTTTTTGGAAAATTTTGAATTTTGAAATTTGAAAACCATATCACGTACTTGTAATCAGGTTGGACACGTAAACGTCGTCACGTATTAAAACCCGTCATAAAAATCAGTAAACGCATCACGTACTTCATGAAAGTTCGTGTATGTACTTGTTCGAACTCTAAAGTTTTGGTCAAAACAAATAGTATGCATATTATAAAATATGCATAGCCGGGATGCCGCATGTAGAACCACAAACGAATTTGTGCAGAGCCGGGATGCCGCATTACAAAATTCAAAATGGACAATGGACATCAAAATAAAAATGACGTCAGAATCTGATTGTATGGACGAAATTTAATTTTTGGCTGTATGGACGAAATTTGGATTTTTCGCTGGATGGACGAAATTTGGGGCAGCGATT
>LDKF01000010.1:1955-21104 GCA_001026735.1 Rotylenchulus reniformis
ATATTTCACAAAATTTCCTGTAATACGTGCAAGAACTTCGTGAAGTACGTGATGCATTCAAAAGGTGTTTTTGACGACACATGCCAACTCACGTACCCTACTTTCACGTGTTTTTACTACGTGACTACATTATACGTTTCCCATTTAACTACTGGTATGTGATACTGTTACCTGTTTTCTCAAAATTTTGAACTTATGTCATAAATCCCAACTCTACGCACATGCGCGACTCCCACGTCTCCCTGCAAAGTGTGAAATATGAGCCTTTCGACCACTTCTGTCCCAGCTCCAACTTGGCCACCACCACTTTTTCCTTGTCACACAACAGACACCCGCTGATCAGCAAAAGGGTGTGGTTGCGCAGCTCGACCCCTGTGAATATCAACAAATGGCCAAAATTCAAACGACCCAAACGAACAGTCATAAAATCAAACAATCTTACATTACAAACAAAAATGATTAAAATTTGTTTAAAAAGAAAATATGGCACATAAATTTGGGGAAAGGTCCTACCGTATTTCCTGTATTAGGACCCCGGGGGTCTTATTTTTCACAAGAGGCAAGTCTATTACAGGGAGGGGAGACTAATTGCATACCATTAGTGTCCCTCTTCAAGTCTGCATCATCCATCTCATGCTGGAACTTGGCCTGAAAATGATTGCACCATATAAGCAAAAGTGAAATCGCAAAAAAAAAATAACTAGAGACCGAGGCCGGACCCGGACTTTTCCCGGATCCGGGTTCCGGATCCGGTCCGGGGGTGTACACAAAATCCGGGTCAGGGGTCCAGGTACGGGTTTTTCAAAAATCTCGGTCTCTAGAATTAACTAACCACTTGACAACGTCGGAAGTCGTGATAGTCCGGATCGCCGCAGATCGGAACCTGAGTCATGGGAAACACTTTTAATATGTATATAAATTACGGAATCTACATTGTTTGTGGTTTTTCAAATTTGAAAAAAGCATCGTCAGAAAATTAATTTATGGCCAAAAAAATCAAAAAAAAAAATTATTTCGTCACCCCAATATCCCTATTAAAGGTAAGTACAAAACGAACATGGGAGGCGAAGTCGATGTCCGTGAAGCAGCGGAAATTCGGCATCGGACGGTCCGGAAGTTTCCCTTTAAATCCCTAAAATATTCGAAAAATTAATACTTTTTAATCATCGCATAGGCTAAGTTATAAAAATAAATAAAAGAAACTCAATTAAAAGGCCAAAATCTAAAAAAAATTTCCTGTAACTATTGTAGGCCTCCCTCCAATTAGGAACCCCCTCCAATAATGNCCCCCCCCCCTCCCAATAAGTCCCCCGGGGATTTCGGAAATTTTCACTTTTATACAGAAATTTATATGTATAGGTAGGTAAATACCTATACCTGAAAATTTATTAGAAAAATTATTTAGAATAAATAAAACCACCGGAGTCTTAATAGAGTTTAAAAGCCTTTTATAGTGTGTCGCTATGGGAAAAATGCTTTTATCAAGGGGAAATTTAGCGGGTAACCTAATCCGGGTCTTTTGCTAGCAGTTCCCCAACAATAAATTGGTCATCCACATCCTTAAAATTCCCCGCTAAAACATATAAAAGATAATGCAATTATCTTATAATGCAATTATCTAACATTTCTTGCTATCTAAGAGTAACTTTTATGGGAAGAATTACTAGGACCTGAATCTACGGTATTCCCTCCAATAAATACCACCCAGCAGAGGGGTTTAAGTTTAAGAAGGGAAGCCTTGGGCTTTTAATAGAGAGGATACAGTAATCGTAATTGAATATTGAATGCTTCAGCACAACCTCGCATTTGTAGTCACAATTGACATTTGGCACCGCCACTACCAAGAGCAGAATGAAGATACGAAATTTCATATTTATGAACACAAACAAACTTATTAGTTAGCTGCAAAACAATAATTAGCAAGAAGCAACTCACAGTGCTAGCAAGTAAAAAACCGTAAAAAGCCGAATAACCCGCGACTTGGTGGGCCATAATCTCAAAGGATAAAAATGCAGAAATTTGGTCGATTTTTGGTTTATTTTTTGAGATTTTCCTATAAATGGACGAATTTCTGCAAATTTTTTACCATTTGAAATTAGAGCCTGGGGAGATTCAAAAGAACCTTTCCTGGTTATTGGCCAAGTGCTTTTTAAATAATCCCCATTTATAGTTTTTTTTAATTCCTAACACCGTTTTTATCTCTAATTAAAATGGCGGAATCTGCTTTTGAAATAATGTTTCCATCCCTTAAGAACGGGCACTTTTGCGTACAGTAAAATATCAATACTCAATACTACTGGGATGACTGATCGACCCTATAGTGGTGAAAATCCAAAGTTCTAATAAGACAGTGCAAAAAGGCGCAGAGAAAACGAGTATTATGCGTCTCTGACGGTGCTAGGTCATTACCGCTAAAAACCGCCACATGGGGCGTTAAAAAAAACCGCCACCTGCTGTAGTCTGTACGAAAACTTTTTTGTTAGACTTGTAAGACGAAACGTATAAAAGGCAAAATTGTTCAAATTTTATGCTGATTCGAATGGTATAAAAAATTTTCCGAAATTCAACAAAAAATTCGATTTTTCCCTGAAATACCGAAAAATACGGTTTTTAGGGGATATTTCGAACTTTTTGGGCGAATTTCGGAAAATTTTTTATACCATTCGAATCAGCATAAAATTCTGAACAATTTTGCCTTTTGTACTTTTTGTCTAACAAGTCTAACGAAAAAGTTTTCGTACAGACTACAGCACGGTTTTTTTTAACGCCCCATGTGGCGGTTTGTTTTAACGTCTCAGCACCGTCTCTGACGCGTCACTACTTACTATAGAACAGCGGCTCACGAAAAACAAAATCCGCACTTTCCGGTGTTTCGTCGTTTATGTATGTTTTGTATTTTGAAAATAAAATTTTCGTTTCAATAATTTTCACCTTGATAGTAAATAGATCGAAATCAGAAATCGGTGAGATTATCTGGAAAAACCGGCACTATCTGATAGAAGGCCGATTTTGAAAACTCACAAATTTATCATTTGAAAACCACAATTTTTTTTACTTTTTTAACTAATTTTTGAGCAAAAGAATTGCAAAAAAAAATCAAAAATTTGTTTTCCATTTTTGTCTAAAAGGGGGGCCCTTTTGGTGGGTTTTCAAAACCGGCCTTCTTTCAGATAGTGCTAAAAACCCTAAATCTGGGCCTTAGACCGTTTACATTAGAGTTCAAACAGTACAGTGGTACTGAACAGTAGTTGTCAGTAGTATTGGTACTGTCTACTGGTTTTTTCGTTGATCAGTAGTAAAATCAGTACAGTACTTTTCCAGTGTTTTTAACACTGAGTACTGTGTACTGGTACTCCTCGACTACTGTACTGTATACTGATACTGGTTTTCTCAAAATTTTGAACTCTAGTTTACATCTTTTGACACCAATATGTGATTCATAAAATGAGCCTATATGCGACCTTTCATTTTGGTATAGTGAAAAAATACCATTTAAAAAAATTGACCAAAAATAACGAAACAGTTTACAATGGACCAAACCAAAGGGTCATACAAGCCTTTTCTGGCCAATTTATTTTTCTACTCTTGATAAGCCTCTTTATTTATGTTTCAAGTGTATTATAGGCACTAGGCCTAGTTTGGCCAAAAAACTAACATCGCTGTCCAAAATATCTATAATATAAAAGGAAAACTGAACAAAATGGTCGAGTGATGGTCTAGCTTTCATCTTACAACAAAATCGATCTGCCAACAGCCAATAAACGGTTTACGGATCCTATAAGTATGTATTATTCATCATTTTCAATTTCGAGCGGAAAAATCTAGAGAAACCACTGTGTATATCACTGTATAATAATATGGAGAGGGGAGAGAAAAAGACAAAATATAAGGACATAAAGAAGAGGGAGAATGATGAAGAAAAACGAAAAACAAATCACTAACCAGAAAAACGAAGGAAATATAACGCGGGAATGAGAGAGAGAGAGAGACAGAGGGCGAAAACTTCCTTTTTCGTCTATCTCTCTGTCTGTCCGTGATCAATCACATTCGCTTGTCCGCCATGAAGTCGATGTTCATCTTGAAGAACACGTAGGGGAAGTAGTCGTGCACGCCCAGGGATACCAATGTAGGCGCGTCTTCGAATGTCTGAAAAAGGATATTAAAAAAATTGGAAAATTAATAATTTTTAAAATTTATGAAAAGAGGCCGATGGAGGATAGGGGAAATTTAAAAACTAAGCTAAGATAAATCATTGGTATGGATGCCAATATGTTTAAAGCACCAAAAATGAAATTTTTCCACACTTTAAAAGTCATAATTTTTGCGAAAAAAATCTGAATAAATCCCTCTAAATACTTCCCGAGTCGAAATGCTAGACCCCTGAAAATGTATAATCAATAAATTAATTCAAAAATTTCTGTAAATTATAAATATTTTACTTCGATGGGTCCGCTTGCGGACTCGTCCAAGTGCTGGTACAATTTGTTGAGCTCGGTGCGCAACCGTTTGTGCGCATTTTTGTTGGGTTCCATCAGGGCTGCTTGGAAATTCACCGGCAGACCGTACCTTAAGAATGTAATGGAATTTTTTTTCGAAAAAGTAAAAATTTTTAATATGAATCAACATTAATTTAATTTCCCACCTTAACACTGATTCCACAAACACGCGGAGGGCTTTCAAATGTACATAGGCGGAGAAAATCTCGCCAAAATTTATTTTCAGCCAGCGCACCAAAGGAGCGTATTGGCGTTGTTTCTGAAAAAAGAGGAAATCATTGGAATAATTAATTTAGCTAAAAAATAAAATTTATTCAGAAAGAAGCAACATTATTAGAGCAAAAATATATTTTTTTTTTATAAATTTCTTATAATAATTTTTAAAAATTAAGTTTTCGGGTACCTCTTGAACCAGTTTATCCCTTTCATTCTTGCCAGCCTTGAGTGTGTGTTCATCATATACAAAGTCACGCACAATGAACCTGTAAAGGATAGATTATTAGATCTAATTAATTTTATTTTTTTTGATTTAATTAAAATTTAAAAATTATCCAAATTTTTACTCACTTCTGCTCCCGACAAGCGCCCTTATACTCCTCCAACACCTTTTGGAAGAGTGTAACAGTGTACAAACAGTGCTCTTGATCCTCATGGATCTTGCGGGCCGACCCGGGCACCACCATGGTAGCAAAGCTACAATACTTGGTCTCCCATTCCTTCACTAAAGCTCTGAAAATAAAAATTATTTTTTTTGTTTTTTTAATATTTTAATTTTTGGATTAAAAATATAGGAAAAAAATCAAAAAACTCAAAAAGGTGGTGCATTTAGCAGTTCATTAAATATTTTTCGGAAAATTTATTTCCCGATTTACGATGCAAAGAATGAAAAAGAAAATAATAAAAAAATAATTTCAAGAAATTGAATTTTTTGTTAAAACTTTATTCTCAAAAAAATTTAAAGCATTAAATCCTTACTTCGGCACCACTACGCAGACAGTTTGCAGGTATTCCGATCCCTGCACAAAATCTTCCGATTTTACAAGGTCCGATAAATCACGGGTGATCAGAGAGCCTCTTAAAAAAAGAAAGTACAGAGTGGAAAGTGGCAAATAACCGATAATTTTGGAAAATTTTAATTAATTGATAATTAATTAATGGAAAAAGGTTCTTAAAATATTGAAAAATAATGTAATATTAGAGGAGTTTAAATAAATAAAAATATATTATTGAAAACATTTTACCCGAAAATTTTGTGTTCTAATTTTTTAGAATTTTTCGCTACAAAAATTTTTTAAGGAAAAGTTAAAATTAAAAAAGGATATTGGTATAAGATTTTAATTTTAATATTTTTCAAGCCAAAATCAGCCCTCAAACCAAGGGCGTAGCCAGGGGGCGGTGCACCTGGTTTCACCCCCGCGGTTTCACCCCCGCGCTAGAAAAATTCTAGAAAAATGATTATAACTTTTTTCAGGGAAAAGCTAGAGAAGTGAGTTTGATGTCACAAGATAGCCCTAAATGTCTGCTATAGATTTGCAAGAACAACTATCTAATTTGGCCAAGTTGAAAAAAACTTATGGCCAAACCTTTGGCCAAAACCACGATTTTATGGCTTAACTTGGCCACAACTTTTTTTCTACTTGGCCACATCGGATAGCTGTTCTTGCAAGTTTATAATAGACATTTAGGGCTATCTTTTGATACCAAACTCATTTCACTAGCCTTTACCTGAAAAAAGTTATGATCATTTTTCTAGCGCGGGGGTGAAACCAGCGGGGGTGAAACCAGCTGTTCCGGCCAGGGGGGGCTGGGGGTTATANTTTCTTTCCTCCTCAAGCACTTCGGAGAAATATTGGACCAATTTTCGGGTTGTCCTGAAAATTTTTAGAAAAATTCTCAAAATTCTTTTATTTTTACTGTTCTGCCGCGCCATCCAATTTAGCCAAATCGTCCGATAAGCCCACAAGTTGGTCCAGTGTGCCGACCTTAAAAAATTTGATAAATCTTTTACCCAAATTCTAAATTTTCTTTGCAGGAGATGGATATTCATCTTGTTAAAAATGCTTTTTTAGGAGAAAAAAAAATCTAATTTTAGAAAAAAAATCAGATGAGGATTCATTCTGAATTTTCAATGCAATATTTATTTAACACCTCAATTCCCCAAGAAAAATTAGGGGCTATAAATTTTGAAAAATTTTCCCCATTAACCGGTATAATTTTTGCTCGGTTTATTTTTTAGAATTTTTAAATAATAGAATGAATATCAATATTCCAAAGTTTTATTTCGAAAACTCTCGTCTTTTATATAGCGCTAAAATTTATGCAATTATTTATTGATTTTAACAAATTTTCAGAAAAAACCTTTAGGTCCGGAATGTTGAACTTGCTGTTGGTGCTCATGTTTTGAGTGGCCGCTTGCAGGCGCTCCCATGTCTCCTGAGTTCCGCCGGCAGCCTCGCCCGGGGCCGACACAATCCACAGCTCGTTGGTCGAGAACGAACTCATTGATTAGGACGGAATTTATGAATTCAATTTGATTTATAGGAAAAATGTTCAGGTTTTTGACTGAATACAATTTAGAAGGAATTCAAATTCAGATATGGCAAAAAATCAGCGGCAAAAAATTTGGACAAAGTTGCAGATTTCATGATTAAATTCAGGATTTTTTGGCTGATTTTGATCGATTTCGGGATTTAAAGGATCAAGAAGGTTTTCAAGATCTTTCTTTTTCAAGATTTTTCTTTTTTAGGAAGGTTTTTTGTTATTTTTTTATTTTTTTGGAAAAAAATTATTCGAAAATAATGGAAATTGGAAACATTAAAATTAAAATTACCTATAAAAGTTGGAGCTAGAAAAAAGCGCAGAGAACCAGAGAACAAAAAGAAGCCTCAACGAAACCGAAAGAACCGAAGACCAAAAAGTAAAACAAAACGCCAAAATTTGCATACAATTCAAATATAGAAACCAATGGCCCTTTAAGGTAATGCAAAAATACAAATCACCTCCGTTGAATTTAAAAATAAAATAAAAATTAATTCGAATTTCGAATCATTATTTATTTAAGATCTAATATAAACACAGAAAAAAGTCAAAAATGATAAAGAGAAAAACAAATTTAAAAGTTCTATCCTAATTTGATGTAAGACACAAAAACATACACATGTTTCCGAATCCATGTTTTTTGCATCAGACATATAAACAATATAAATTAGTACGGTATGTGTGTATGACAAATCGTTAAGTAAATAGGAAAGAAAAGAAAAATAATTATAGGATCATAAAACATATTCAATGGGTTATACCATTATGATGGTTCAATTTTAATTTAAATATTACATGAAAAATTGCATGAAAAGTAAAAAAAGAAATGATTATCCCAACACTCCTGCCAAATGTCAAAAATGCCAAAACACACAAAATTTGTTGATAAAATGCAAAAGAGAAGAATGATCAAATAATTATTATCAATATTCTAGATCGGTCAGCCTTATTCGATTCGATTCAAAGTTGTGAAGATTGTTGCTGTTGGGGCTTCATCGGCGACGATTTTTGAGGACTTCCAACCAGCGAGCTGGGACCTGAAATTGAGTTAAAAGACAAATCGTGTCGGGATAATTCCGGGTACATCGGAATCGAAAAAATATTCATATAATGTTTAAAAAGAGTACGATTTTTCGATTTAATTTTGTTTTGGTTTTGATTTCCAACCTGAGGAACCGGAGGAGGAAGAGGGCGGGGACGCATAGGCGATCAAAGAACCACGCGGACTCTGTTGGATCGGACCGTAAACCTGTGAAAAATAGAAAAAAAAATCCGGAGAAAATATGCTAAGAATTTGGTAGAAATTCGATGGAAATATGCTAAGAATTTTGGTAGAATTTTATAAAAATATTTACAATTTACATAATTCATGAATAGAATCAACTAAATTTATCGTTATAATTAAAAAAATGTTCACTTTGGCCAAGCTGTCAGCCCCAGCAGATCCGATCAGTTGACGTGATGGATGGAAGGCGACCGCCATCACTCCCGAGCCAAGCTTCTTTCGGTGAGCGGCAATTTCCTGTTTTGGGGTGGTGGAATTATTAATAAAATTTATTATTAAAACAGTTTGATCAAAAAATTATTATTTTGCGTAAAAATTTCAAAAAAAAAAATGTTAAAAATACCTGCAGGCAAACCCGCTTTTCTGCATTCCACAAACGCAATGAACCATCATGAGAACCGCTGATCAAATAAAGCCCATTTGGATCTATGGTCAGAGCAGAAACGCCTTCGACATGAGCCATTGTTGCATTGATCAGCTTGCCTTTAATTATAAAATCCATAATAACAATGGAATATATATAAAAAAAAGTAATATAAAATAATTTATTCTTCTTACCAGTATTATTGTCAAAGAAGCGAATTTTGCGGTCGTCGCCAGCTGTGATGCTCACCGGCATAGTCGGATGCGAGATAATTTTGTTCACTTGTCCAAATTGATCATCGGCTAAAATCATAGGTGTGCAAGGGGGTGGTCAGCCGGGGACCCATACGATGTACGATTGACCCCCCCTAGGGGGGATCAGAGGCCATTTTCGATACGATCGACCAAAAATTCGCCAAAAATAAGAAAAAATCATCAAAATTTCCCAATTTTTTGTTTTCTATATATTTGTAATACATTTAATACAATTTTTTAAAAAATTTGGAGCACTTTTTTGCTTATTATCACAAATTTTTGCTCTATTGGGGAGGGGTAGCGGCGGTCCCGATAGGGGCCGCCGGAGAAAATTTTGAAATTTTGGGCCATTTCTTAAGAAAAATTGATCAATTTTTTGGTCAGCCTTATAAAGAATTTTCATATATTTACGGGGAGTGATGCGGAAAATTTTTGAGATTTTGAACTCGCTCCTTCAGAAAACTGATCATTTTTTTTAGATGAAAAAGAACTCCAAAGAAAAATCAATCGTATGATGACGTGTTTTTAACAAGTCAAGTCTATGAACGACATCAAATTTTCACAAAAAGATCATTCGTAAGATGTACGATCGACTTTGGAAATTTTTTTATTATGATAAGGGGTGCCGGCGGCCCCGACAGGGGCCGCCGGAGAAAATTTTGGAATTTTAGACATTTGGCAGGAGTGTTGGGATAATCATTTCTTTTTTTACTTTTCATGCAATTTTTCATGTAATATTTAAATTAAAATTGAACCATCATAATGGTATAACCCATTGAATATGTTTTATGATCCTATAATTATTTTTCTTTTCTTTCCTATTTACTTAACGATTTGTCATACNTCTCATTTTTTATTATAAATAAATTTTTACCAAATTTTGATGGTCGCATCGGCGGAGGCAGAAATAAGCCGGTTGGATGACGAGTGGAAGCACAATGACCATATCGCATCCGTGTGACCAAGCAAGCGTTCGAGCAATACAGAGGGATCTTAAAAAATAATCCGATTAAAAATAATCGATTATTTTTTAGAAATTAAAAAAAGCCTCCGACCGGGATCGAACTAGCGACCTTCAATTTACAAGACTGACGCTCTAACAACTGAGCTACAGAAGCAGGTTTTTTGTTTTTTTAATAAAATTAACCATAAACTTCGATTTTTTAATCGAAATACGTTTTTTGTTTACCATATGCTTGGTAGATATCGAAAGCGGTGGTTGAAGGAACACTCCAACAACATATTTTGCCATCCATTCCACCAGTATAGCAAGTCTCGCCCAATGGAGACATGTCCAATGCGAGAATTGGGCCTCTGGAAAAATTAATTGCAAAAAATGCAAATAAGTAACATAAAAAAATACTTATGGCCTCGGAAGGTATAAAGAGGCTCAATATCTACAATTCCGGTAGCTGGTTGGGGAACTTGTGCTAAAAAATATAATTTAAACTAATTATTTGAAAAAAACTAACAAGTTTTTCCAGCCGCATCGCTTTTGCCAACCGACGAATGGATCAAGTCCCAGAGCTTCGCCGTACCGTCTTCGGAAGCTGTGATTAATACAGGCTGAAATAATATTAAAAAAATAATTTTTTAAAATATTATTCCATTAGACCTCAACAGGGTGGAATTGCATAGCGCGTATGGAATCATAATGGGAGCGCAATGTGTAACGAATGTTCCAACGCAGTTGCATGCTTTCATCATCTTCATCCTGCTTAAAAAAGTTGGAAACGGATAAATTCATTTGAAATACTAGGCTGAAGCCCATACCCCCCGTCATCTATTGCAAAATGAAAAAAAAATTGACCATTTTTCTAAGAGTTCTTCAAAAATTTTCTTCGGCAGCTTTTCTCGGGGCCATTGGCACCCTTATTAGGTTGTTTCATAATTAAGTTCGCTTTTGGTATTCACGCGAGCATAACTCCACAATTAAAGAACCAAGAAATCTAGAAATTTCAGGAATGATACTTTGATATGTCCTCTATATTTTTGCTTTTGAGCTAATTTTCAAAACTATTGAACTTTTCGAGAAAAAATTCAACTTTTCGAGAAAAAAATTCCCGAAGTGGTCCAGGTCAAAAATGGCCAAACTGGTTATTCGGGTTTAAGACCGGATTTTTGACCGAAGATTTGGGTGCTTATAGATCCAAAATGTAGTCCAATGGATGCTGTATTATATGCAAAAAACCTCATCTCGATTGGTCCACTCTTTAATTTTTTATGATTTTTTCAAACTCTAAAATCGACCAAAAAATTGCCATTTATCTTAAGAGATTTTATTGAATTTCGCTGGAAAAAAGACAAATCGAAATAAGCCGATTTCAAGCCAAAATTGTAAAATTCATAAAAAATCAAAGAGTGGACCAATCTACTTCGGGTTTTTTTTATTCGATGCAGCATCTAATAGGCTCCATTTACACCGCTGGAGTCGAACCTCCATCTTATCGTTAAATTGGTCTTAAACCCGAAAACCCGGTTTGGCCATTTTTGACCTGGACCACTTCGGGAATTTTTTTCTCGAGAATTTCAACAGCAATGATTATTAGTCCAAAAAGCAAAAATGTGGAGCAGATATAGGAGTATCTTTTCCCAAGTTTTTGGATTTTTTGAATCATTAATTCTTGAGTTATGTTTGCATGAATACCAAAAGCGAACTTAATTATGAAACGACCTAGTAAATGGTAAATGCAATGAAATTTCATCAAAAATTGTGAAAGCCAAAAATGTTCAATTTTTTTGAAAACTCAAAATTGCAAAGTTTCTCATGTTTTGCTCGTCGCTACCCCAAGAATTCAGCCTTCGTCAGAAAATTCTGGCGCGGTCCTGTTCTTTCATAGAATGATTTTAAAAAGAATAAATTTAAAAATTCTATTACATCAGACAGTAGAAATTTCCCAAATTTCTCTGCCCCACCTCAAATCCACTTTTGATATCCGCAAACTTTTCATCCTCCAATGGCAACTGCGGTTGTGCGTCGTGCACCATCGTCGTTGGTGGAATTCCAGGAACGGCATCCACGGAAATGATGCGCTTGTTGGTAGACGATTGTTGTGGTTGTTGTTGTTGTGGTGGCTTTTGAGTTTGCGCCATTTGAAAACGCTTTTTGTCCTCTATATAAAAAGGACCTTTGTTCATTAGCAATTCTGAAAATAAAATAAAAATGAGTTGTTTAAATGTATTGTTTTAGTATTTTTAATCATACCTTGATCATGTTGTCGTCGTCGTTGTTGTTCGCTCCTACAAAAAAAAATAATAAATAAAACTTTCACCAGTTTCATTCTTTGTTTGGGATTTGAGGAAATTTATTTTTAGGAGGAAATTGATGATACTTCCAAAAAATGTGTTACAACTCAAAATATGGCGGAGAAGGATGGAAAAGAGGGGGAGGGAGGGGGGAGGGAGAGAAAATGAATAATTTTTTAAAGTAAAGGATATAATTTTCAAAAAATTTCCCTCCTTTTTAATGTATGAATCTTAACAAAAATAAAAAAAATCGATTGTCTTTTTACTTGTTTTTGTTTGCCATATGTAAAAAACAATTTTTTTGTTGTCAATAAAATATCGAAAAATAAGAAAACAAAAAATAATTCATACTTGAAGCGCTCTTTCATCTCGTCCAATGTCTCCTTAATTTTCGGGCTTTTGCTCTGCTCGGACTTGAGGAATGAGAATTCGCTGAACGCCTCAACTGCTTCCGCGTCAAGCTCTACATCAGCAGAGCCATGTTCATCCGCAGATGAATCACTGAAGTATAAAGCAAAAATATTTTTATATCAAAAAAATAAGAAATAATATAAAAAAATTATAATAAGTGTAATGCCAAGAACACTTCAACTGGTCCCTAGGTAATTTACTTAATAATTTTATTCTTTTCTCCCTTTGGACCTGCTGTCATCCTCCTCTCCTCCGCTTCCGCCTCCAGTTTTTCCGCTGTCGATTCGCAAAGCGGTCATTTTACGCTGTGGCTGCGAATGTTGTTGGACATCTCCTCCTTTGCGCGACGATTTGATCGCATCGGCCGCCTCGAGTATTGCCTAAAAATGATTGAATCGAAAAAATTTGAAAAAGATTAATTTTTATTATTTTTGATTCTTTTTTAATTTTTTCCTTAAAAATTTCCTATGAAATTTTTCTATGTGTTACTGACTTGTTCGCTCTCTAACAGTGCTTTCTCAGCCTCACTCAATTTGCGCTCGTTGCCGCCTTTTTGTTCATCAACGGTTGAAGGTGGCAAAATGCCCAAAAGATGCTTGACGCGATATGAACGCACATCCAAAATACGTTCCGTGTAACCAATTTCCTGTAAAATCGCATTTTAAATTAGACAATTTTTTTCAAGTTAAATTTATTTATAAAAGTTTGAGTTATTATAAGATCAAAATAAAAATTTAAAATTCCAAAATTTTTAAAGGAATTTTAATGTGTAGAAATTGCATAGCTTAAAAATTAAAAGATTGGAAGACCTCGAATATATATATTAATTGGAAAAATAAAAAATAATAGAATAAAATCGCAAATTTCCGTTTTAACCTGAAGGTATTGACGAAGCGTTTCGCGAGCTTGGGCCCAGGCTTGGTTTGAAGAAGTTTGACCAGCGATTCCGTTTGTTCCCGCCGGATTATTTTGAGTTAATTTTGGAGATGGCGGAAAAATTGCGTCAATGTCTAGCGGGACGTTGGATTTCAGATGGGAGGGTATGCTATCTAAAATGTGTTTATTTAATTAATTAAATAAAAATAGCTTTAAAAATGACCTATGTAAAAGTAATATGTTTTTCCAAAAATAATGAAGGGGACTTAGACTTGGAGGGGACCAGGTTCTGATTTTCAAAAATTTTTGATTTTAATGTTTTGATTTGTTTTCCAATTCTGTGATGCCGGCGATCGGCGGTCATGACTCGATTGGGGCCGCCGGAGAAATTTTTCAAGATAAGGAATTTGATCAATTTTTATTCTGATTTTCATGTTCTGTTATGATTTGATTCTAATTTTTGGGGGGTTTCGGGAGGATGGAAATCCCCCCTTCCCCCAAAATGAATAAATCACCTTGTTGGTCAGCATCATCTCCTTCTTCATGAACAGTTTTGTTTTGCGCCTCATGATCTTCCAACAATTGCTGATATTTTATCCTGAATTTTGGGTTTTTATTTGAAATTAAATTGTTCACACACCTTTCCTGTTTGAGTACATGTTCCAGCATTTTGATGCGTCGGACCAAATCGTGTTTCAGGTTTTCTTGCGCTTTGCGCTCGCCGACCAAGAAACTGATCCGGGCCTTAATTAATTTTTTGTTTAAATTATAAGAATTTAACCAAAATTCCAAGGGTTAATTCAGTAGAATAAAAATAATTAATTTTTCAATTAGAGTTTTAATAAAAATGGGTTGGATTGATAGTTTTTTCTGGAATTTTATTTCTTGGTTTTAATTTTTTAGACTGAAAGCGATAGCCGATAAGGCACCATCGAAAAAAAACTTATTTTTACAATAAATCTAAAGAATAGACAAGTGAATAATTTTTTTAGAGATAAAATTCTAAATATTCTCGTTTTTTCGGAAAAAATCTAAAAATTTTTGTAAAGAAAACCTTAAGTTCCGATCGTTCCATCTCCCATTGGGCTCGTTCCAACTCGTAACGGCCCCATTCATGTTGCAAAAAGTGCAGAACGCCCGGCATCGAAAAGGGCGGTTGACGCTTTGTGGTCGACTAAATTAATTTACATAAATAATGTCAAATATTTTAATTCATTATAATAAAGAATTATTAAAAGTTCAATTTTTCGGGTGAAAATTAGGATTTTAAACAACAATAAATGAAAATTTTCTGAAGTTCACCAAGCTGATTTTTTCTGATTGTTCACCAATTAGTAGCTGATTTTTTGTTAGTCTGAAAATTTATTATGAAAATATTAATATTTTTTATATATAGATTTTTTTCCAAAATTGAAGGGCCTGAAAATCCCAANTTCGGGGGTTGTTGTTGTTGCTGTTTGACTGACACAAAATTGCCCAACATTTCCTGATTTTCTGCAGTTGTATTGTACTATATTCTGCTTAAATTTTGCAAAAAAACTTATTCTTCTTTCCTTTAAAAATTGGAAAAAATTGGCGAAAAACTCTTTTCCTTTTAACTTGGTAAAATCTTCCACCATATATGTATTTCTCTAACATTAATCTCAATTCTAAAAAGAATACATAGATTTTAATTGCTACTTTATTACAACTAGACGGGAAAAAGGGATAAGTCAATACAAAAGGCTTTTCGAACTAATATACAGATCGAGGAATTTTTATCGGTGTCCATAGGAACCTTCTCTGACCGAATTTACAGTGTCTGTCAATGTTATCTCTCACTTTTCCTTCTTTTCCTCGCCGCGAAAAGACAATATATCATAAGATAGAAGAGAAAATCATTCGCTTCATATTGTTTTCCTATGGACTTATGGACACCGGTTGAAAAACCTTGGGCTGTAATTTCGGAATTTTATAAGTCCGCTATTGCGCTATTCTGTAATAACGCGCCATGTCTCTTTTTCTCTACCGCCGTATTCTCTTCTCTCGCATTTTTTTTTGCTCTGTCATAAGTATTAAGAACTAACTTGGAATGTCTATTCCATTCACCACTTCACTATATGATAGGGTCTAGCGATCATCGACTAGTAAATAAAATAGGCGCAAAAAATTCCATTGAATGGGAAATTTATTTTTGGCTCTAATAAGATTTTATGAAGAGGAAGTTTCCTTAATGAACTTTCTCCCTGGCTCCCTGCACCTTTTCTCTGTACTGATCCATAATGGATGGATCATCCATTTATTTTTTTTTACCTCGAATAAGGAATGAGGCCAGTTTATGAAACGAACAAACGAACAAAATTATAAAAGAAAGAGGAAAAAGACAGATCGCCAACACCAAAATACTTTCAAAAATTGAAAACTAACAACCGATCATGATCCTATCGCGTCCATTCCAAATCCCGCCTGATCAAAATCCCGCCACTAACGAAAACTTTTTTGTAAGAGTTGTTAGACCAAAAGTATAAAAGACAAAGTTGTGCAGAATTTTATGCTCTATCTTATAATATTTTTAGTTTTTCAAATTTCCGCAAAAAAATTTAAAATTTTCGAAAAACACCGATTTTTCGCCTTTTTCGAAAATTTCGGAAAATTTCAAAAATTTTAGCGAAAATTTGAAAAACTAAAAATACTAAAAGATAGAGCATAAAATTCTGCACAACTTTGTCTTTTATACTTTTGGTCTAACAAGTCTTACAAAAAAGTTTTCGTTAGTGGCGGGATTTTGATCAGGCGGGATTTGGAATGGTAGCCGATCCTATCCTTTACTGAAGGAAAGTTTTCGTTGCAATAATATGTTCAAACGATTTGTGGTAAAACGCCAAATTGGCGCTACTGGAAAAGTGGCCTATTTTGGGACTCTAACTTTTTTTGAGTCTCGGAAGACAAAATCATTTATTTTTCATAATTTAATATTAAACATTGCAATTCAAATGCCTGGCTGCCGCTGTCTAAAGAATACGTGCTTTGTACGGGCAGATTTGTGTGGTGCCCGTACGGGATACGGACAGATTTGTATGGTGCCCGTACGGAATACGGGCTAAAGGTTGAAAGGAAAATTTGAAATTTTTGATGATTTTTAGTGTGGATTCAAAAAAAGACAAGAAATTGAGTCACTTTACAATAATATGATCAAAACAATAATTTAAATTTAGAAAATTGAGTCCGTGACTCAAAAAAATGTTAGAGTCCCAAAATAGGCCACTTTTCCAGTAGCGCCAAAAAATTAATGGATCAGTATACTCTTTCTCTTTTGCCATTATATTTCTCTATCACTTTAGTGAAAGATTCGCTTCAAAAAATTCTATGTTCAAAGCAATTCAACCGGCCCCCAATTTTTCATTTTACAAATTTATAAACTAAACAATCATTTCTCAAATTTTTTCGCCGGTACCTCTTAATAAGTGAAATTTCTTCATAAAATCTGTCTCAAATAAAATACATATGACAGATGAAAATGTACTTTTTCACTTTACCCCCTCAAAGTGAATAAAGAAAAATATTTTAAAACTCAAAAAATTCACGGGGGGGGGGTAAAGTGAAAAAGTATCGAAAATTTTTTCTTGCGGTTGGCCCCAAAAAACTTTGCTTTCTTTATTAACTAGTAATTTTTGCTTGATCATTGTTTACTATTGACTTATTTTTCGATTCTGATTTTAGATTTTGCTTTATTTTTATTTAAAAATGGATGAGCAAAATATGGCTGGAGCAGTGCCCGAAGCGGCTGAAACAGTTCGTCCGGTACCAATAACCAAACGAGCAAACCGGCGCAAACAGGATATTTCTGCAGCGGCGATTGAAGAAAATGTCGTCTCTGTACTCCATCCATTGACGGCTGGAGGAACAATATCCGCAGAGGAATCAGGTTTAATCTTTTCTTATATAAAATTTCAATTTATTTAATTTTTAATTTTTGCGGGACCGCCGGAGAAAATTTGGAATTTTAGACCCTTTCTTAAGAAAAATTCAAAATAAAAAATTCTAAACAAAAATTTATTTGCTAGGCATGCTAGCAACGAAAGCTAATCATTGGATGGCCGATGATCAGGCCTATGATGGTGAAGATGGTGGAATAGGCGGCGCGAATGAATTTGAGGATGATGATCTGCAGTTTAAGGGCTACAGTTACACCTACAGTTCACCACATGACAACAAGGTATGAAAAAATATTTTTTTATTTTATTAGTCATTTTTTGCATAGGAATTTCTTCATAATTTTTAAAGGTAATTTAAAAATATCGCAACCGAATTTTTGGTGTTAGAAGATCAAAATAATCCACCTAATTATTCCTCATCGAAAAGAAAAAAAACTATAATTTACTTTAAGTGGATTCGAACCGCCCTTCCTCCAGTAAAAGTAAAACCCAATTTTCTTACTCAGTTTTTCTTGATGGTATCCAGACTCGAACATTGGCTCTTTCAAAACCTAATAATTCAGCTTAATTGCAATCTAGAAAAATGCTCCTGATGTCAAAAGAGAGCATAAAATTAGCTACAAAATGAGCCTACGCCCATCCGACTTGGCCCAATACAAATAGAGTTAGGGCCAAGATAATCACTCGTAGTGTAGTAGCCTTTTCTTGACAAAAGCAATTATCTTGGCCATAACTTTTTTTTAATTGGCCAAATCAAATGGATGGAGGCTCATTTTATAGCTAATTTTATGCTCAATCTTTTGACACCAGGAGCATTTTTCTAGGCTACGTTTAGGTAAAGTTATTATGTTTGGAAACAGCAGTGTTCGAGTTGTCAATGTTCGAGTTTCCACTTTCCAGTGACCCTTTCTTGATAATCAAGAGTTTTTGCTATCATTAGGCGCAGAATTTTTTTTAATTTTATATTTTCAAATCATTTGGAAAAAATTAGGGACCTATTTCTAACAGTTCGATTTTTTTAAAAACTCGATTTTTTTAATATTAAAATTATTATTTTTTGTTTATTTTTTGACCAAAATGATGGATTATTTATTTTTTAGTCTCTGCTCGACTTTTTCGCATGTGAAAAATGCCCGGCTATTTATGATTCGCGAGTTGGGCTGACTAACCACAGTAAACTGCACGGAAGTGACCACCCATTGCAGTGCGGAATTTGCGATTTTGCTTGCACAAATCGGAAGACACTGCGATTTCACAGGTAAAATTTTAAGAAATTTTTCCGGTTTAAATATTTTCTACCGAAGAAAAATTTTTTGCAAAAATTATACACTTCTTAAGAAATTTGACAAGTTTTCAAGAAGATTTCGGGAGAAGGACCTGCATGGAATCATTTAGATCATATCTGATGGGGAAAAAACTAATTTAGACGTGCCCATGGTGTCTTGCCGAGCAGAGGTCGTCCCCCAGTAATAAAGAGCGAGCCAATGGAAACAAAATATCCATCATTTTTATCCGGTAATTATTACCAGCTATAATTATTCCAAACGGGATTAGGAGACGGCAAATCCGATTATTTATTTTATTTTGAGATTTTTAGAGGTGCATCGTTTGGATAGCATGCCACAGAAACGAAAGAAAATTGGAGAAATTGGGCGAGCTGGTAGAAAGGGTGTGCTTATAATCACAGGTCTGCAAGGGGGTCAGTTCTCAGTTGTGTGGGTTCCATACATACCCAAACCGAGGCATACCTCGGCAAGGGGGGGGG
>LDKF01000010.1:31125-162651 GCA_001026735.1 Rotylenchulus reniformis
CTGGCTACGCCACTGTACCCGATGTTGGTCCACTGATTCGCCCGTAATCGGATTGAAAATCAAGATGATGGAGTCGGCTGATCCCTAAAAATATAAATTTTTTTTTATAAATTTACATGAAAAAAATAATAATTTATCCAGTTGGTACATAACTCACCTTTACACCAAAAACAGTGGCCGCTCGACTTGGCCATTGGTAAAAGGAGGTGCCCCTTTGAATGAACAGCGGCACCTTTCCCTCTCTCCGATCATTGCGATGGTATGGCTCAAATTGCTCCCCTAAATAGTGCGACCATAGCACGCGACCATCGTCGGTTGAAAGTCCATGTAGGGTTCCTGAAAGAATCAAAGAAAATTTATAAAAAATGCAATCTGGGCCAAAAATTTTAAATTTGTCCATAAAACTTTTATTGCTTTAAACTTTAATCTCTCTTAAAAGATCGATGCTTTCAACTACTAACAAGTATGGTATGATTAAATCTTTTTTTTTCGACTGGTATTTTTTTCTAATTAGGATTTGACAATGGACACGGGAGGATTTGTCAAAAATCGTGGACGAGGATTTCCGGGGATGGTCCGATCGGGGACGGGGATGGAAAATCGGACGGGGACGGGCTCGTCTGGAACGGGGATAAGGCCCAAAAAAATCGGGGACGGGAGAAGATATCCCCCTGTGCCCAAGCCTATTTTTAACGGAAAAATTCGGCACAGACAGATCAAATGATCGGTCATTTGTCCCACCTGCGAAGGTGCTGACCACGATCACTTTGCGGAGATTGAAGTAGTCTCTCTCCATCGGCTCCTGTCCTTTGCTCCCCGCCGGGCCAAATAATTGTCGCAAAACGGCGGAGGGACGAAGTTGGCCACGCAAAAGCATTTCCAGACTTTGCACGAATCGCTCGGCTGTGGACACAAAGAAACGGTGCAATTGTTCGAATTGGCTGCGCACACGGAGCAAAAAGGAACGCCATGCGGGTTCTGGGGAAAAAATCATTGGAAAAAAGAAAATACTTTTAATGGATTTTAAAGCGATTTTTTTATTATTAATTAGATTTTTATGGATTTTTTGGGGTAGTTCTATAAAGGTAGTTAGAATTATGAATTTTTCTGCTTCTTTTTTTAGTTTGATTTTTTAAAGACGATAATCTTAATTTAGATAATCAAGAAAATTTTGATTGATCTTTAATAAATAATTTTACGATTAAAAAATCCTCAATACACCAAAATGAATTTTTTTAGTGTAAAAAAATGAAATTTCTCAGCAAATTGAAAACATACAACTGGTAACTATCCAAAAACAATGTTTTTAAAGGACTGTCACTTTTTTTAATTTTCAAAAAAAAATTCTAAAAAAAATTCAACAAGGGGCACCCTTTTGTTTTTTCGGTCTTGGCATTTTGGGACGAGCCTGCTCTAGCGTATCCAGGATTTGACCATGGGGGGGGCGGATTGAAGAAAATTTTGAAAAATTTCGAAATTTTGCCTATTTTTTAAGGAAAATAGTCAATTTTTCCCATTTTTTCTCGCCATGGGGGGGGGCGGCCGCCCCTCCGCCCCCCCTAAATACGCTAGTGCGAGCCTGGTTCTCATTGGATACCATCCAGGTTGAACTCGGTCTCGATTTGGGCCTGTGCCTCCGACAACGGCATATCGATCATTTGGGCATCGCTAATGTCCGCCAGCGACTCCGTCCGTCGCCATAATAATTTTGGATGCTGATCTGTCCCCTCACCCGTCGAAAGTTCATGCATTTCCAAGCTGCAATCAACCCGACTGACCAGGATCTGAATATGGAAAATAAGGATTAAGAGAAAAGTGGAGAATAAGCAACTATCGGATCACCAAGTTCATGAATTATCAGTTAGGGAAAATGGATTGAATAAAAATATTTTCTAGAATTTTGATAGATGAACATGAAGGACCCTTTTTTGGGGCTCTTCGGCATCAATAATTTCTGATTTTTCTATATATTTTTTAAAGATTTTCGGGGACAGGGCGGGCACCAAGGAGAGAGGAGTCGGAGGGGTTTTTTGGCGGCACCTCTTTCAAAAAATTTCCCTAAAAATTTTACAGGGAATTTTTTTGATCTTAACTTTCGGATGGGGGCCTTGCCCCTGGCTACGGGCCTGGAGGTTGCTGATGAGCAAAAATTCCATTTTTTGAATTATTATTAAATGCAAACCTTGTACCTTGTATGTATTTTCATCAACTCTGCCGGGCATCATGATTTTAAGTTCACGGATCGGTGCGCTTCCTGACAAATCGAGTCCAATCTTGTTGCCATCCTTGGCCACAAATTCCACTTTTCCTCCATTTCGATCAATTGAAGTTGGCTTGATGAGTCCATCCTCGGCCAACCGCTTTTCCACACTTGTTCGGCTCTAAAAATCATAAAGATTTTTTTTTGGTTTCCCTAAAAATTAAACCTCGGATTGGAATATGCCACTGTGGATGTCAAAGGCTCGATGCCATCCCCTTTCAGCGCCCAATTTTACTCGAACTGTTGATGTGTCCACGGAGAGAAGTTCAAGTTGCGGTTCATGGGCCTCGTTAACTTGTCGCCAAACTAAATTTTTGGGTTAAATTTTTTTGCTATTTAGAGGCGTAGCCAGGGAACATCACGCGAAATCTTAAATTTTTTTCGGAAATTCAGGGTATCGAAAAAAAGAACAGTTATAAATCTAAAAAAAAAAACAATTTCCTTTAGAAATAGAAGCTGATATTTCAAAAAAATTTATAGGAAAATTTTTGTTTAAAAATCCTTAAAAGCTCAAACTTCTTTAAGAATGGACGCAAATAACTCTTTTCCGCTGGCACCCAAAAATTACGATGGATTTTTTATAAGGATTGATCTCGAGCAAAAAATGCTTAAATTTCTTGAGGGAAAAAACTAAAATCACGAAGTTTTTTTCGTGGCCACTTCGTGCTGCCAATTTTTTCTTTGCTTGTTAGAAAAACCCGAAACTAGATCCCTGTCTAAGTCCTTGCTGTTAAAATATAACGAACCAATTTTCCCGGTGTCTGGATCCAGGCGTCCCAACATATTTTTATTGGACACAACAACGAGTGCATCGAAATCGCGAATCCGGCCGAACCAAAGTTGGTGAGGACAGCCCAAATGTTGAATGGACCTGAATTTTTATGAAAATTAAGGATTTATTTCAATAAAAAAATACCAATCGAATTTGCCAATTTGATCCAGGTACAATGCCGTGGAGAAGGAAGCAAAAATGAGTTGCAAAATGAAAAAAAGCAACAACGTTTTTGTCATTCCGCCAATAAAAAAGTAATTAGTAATATTAATATTTCTCTGAAATTCCTTTACTTTTTTTAAATAATGATGATAAATAAATAAACAAATCAAAAATGAAAAAAGGGAAATGAAAGAAAGACTAGTTTCGAAAATTTTGGCATACTTTTTTCAAGCCTGGTTTTCAAAAAAGGCAAGGTATAATATTATATTTTTAACAAATTTTCACAGGTGTTACTTAAAAAACAAAAATTAATAAAAGTAAAACGGCGGAAGGGCGGAAATCCGAATCGAGTCATTTGGGCGCCGCCATTTGGGCGCGGGGGTCGTTTGGCCGCCAAGTTGAAATTTTTATACAGGCTTCGGAATTTATAGGAAAATGTTTTTTTTTTTAAATTTCATAGACCAGAATTTTTGAAAATTTTTATAGGATTCAAAATTTCCGAAAATTTTTAAATTTTTATAGGCCTCAAAATTTCGAAAAATTTTTAAATTTTTATTTCGAAAAAATTTAAATTTTTATAAGCCTCAGAAAACAATTGCTGCAGGCTGCAGGGTTTGGAGATGTGAATCGATATACCTAACAGCCAAAGGGTATACAGAGAAAAAATACAGAGAGAAAGTTTATAGGAAAACTTCCTCTTCATAAAATATTAGAGCCAAAAATAAATTTCTAATTCAATGGAATTTTTACGCCGATTTTACCATGGTTTGCGCTAGAGATCGGACTAGTTCTAGATCCAGATCTAGTTTTTTCTAGTTTTTTTCTGGTTTTTTTCTAGTCTAGTTTTTTCCTAGTTTTTTTCTAGTCTAGTTTTTTCTAGTTTTTTAGACTAGAAAAAATTAGAAAACTAGAAATCGCGAAAACTAGAAACTAGAACTAGACTCTCTGGTTCTAGTTTTTTCTAGTTTTTTTTCGAAATTTCTTATGCAGAAATGCAGTAAAAAACCAAAAAAATCTGCTATAATTCTTGAACATTTCGGAAGCGAATGCCATTTTTCGGAAGCGAAAAATTATTATGTATTGACGATTTATCATTAATTATCATTTAGAAGAAAATGATAACTAAAAATAATTTGCCTTTTAATATCGGATTATTCACGAAAAGCGCTGATGGAAAAACCGTGGCAGAAAAGCGGAGTTTGGCTGCACCAAAGCTCTTGTTGTCCACCTTTTTCCCAACATCCATAAAAATTCGGATTATGCTAAAAAATACAGCGAACTTTTGGATGGATTAACGAAGGAAAAGGAGAATAAGCAAAAAGAGCAACCGAAAATTTATGCCTGTCTGACAATCACAACTCCATCTGGTTTTATTCATAATTCATACATTTTTAAAGAAAATCCCGGCTCTTATACAGTTTACCCCCCACAAATTTAAAGTTTTTCAAAACTAAGACCATAAATTATAGAAAATAATATGTATCAATTTCTCGAAAGAATAAAAGAAAAACTTTTGAAATAAATAACAACTTAAAAAAAGTAATTACATTTAATTTGAAATGATTTTTGGTCACATTTTTGAAAACTTTAAATTTGTGGGGGGTAAACTGTATAAGAGCCAAAATCCCTTAAGGTACACTCAGCTCAGCAGACAAGTTATTATTTAATTATTAATTCCTTTTCTTAGCCTTACGTTACAAAATCGCGGTTTTACGGCTTAATCTGGCCATAATTTTACGGCTTAATCTGGCCATTTGGAAATGCCCTTATTGCCTCTGGAAGTCGGTGATGCTCAAAGCGAGCCATGTATTTGGTAGAAAAAGATGGAAGGAAAATTTCCGAAGTTGAACAAAATCGCCAGAAAGTACTTAGCAATCCCAGCCACTAGCGTGCCCAGTGAACAAACTTTCAAAGTCGCTCGGGATGTTTATGATTACCGGCGTTCTCAGCTTAAGTCCAAAACAGCAGAAATGCGTGTCTTTTTAAACAAAGCATTGCCGCAAATCAATTTCCAATATTGAAATTAATATTATTATTTGATAAACAGCATTATTTGATTTCATTTATCTATATTTGTTATCATCGCATCTATTTTTATTACTTAAGAAACACGTCGCCCAGCGGTGGCGTGCCGGTTTGGCCGTCGGGTGTAGTCCATTGGGGATTAGGAATTGGGGAAGGTTCAGGGTCCAAGGGTCCCCGGGAGATGGGCTCTGGGGTTGATCAGGCCCCAGCCTCCGATCCCCCGGTCCCCATCCGATGAGTCATAGAATAAGGCTCTTTATCTCGGGATCGGATGGATGAATGACCAAGTTACAGCGATGAACAAGCCTTTTAAGGCGATCGAGTGGGGGAACGGAAGGATGAGAAAGATCAGAGTACAGCGGAAATGATGAGTAATAGAGAAATGGGGACCTGGGAAAGCCCCACGGAAACACACTAAAAAGAACCTGAACAACTTTACATTCTCTTCTGGGCTATTCATGCCAAAGCCAGCCCCACCACTCCAACAGGATCGTCCCTGATCCTAACCAGCCCAACACCATCGCCGAAGCGCACGGGCAAATTGCCGGGGAATTCGCCGAAGCACCCCTTTAGGCCATCAATCTCACTACTCTACCAAAAATGCCGAGGCAAAGACAGCTCAATCTAGTGTGTTTCCGTGAGAAAAGAATCAATAAAAACTACCTAAACTAACCCCATGGTTAGATAAACCTATCATTCGTACAAAAAATAAGAGCTAAAATCCAGGTCCCAAAATAGAAATGAGTGAAGAAAGAGGAAAAGACAAAGTGGAATGGAAGGATGGGGAATGGAAGGTACATCAGCAGCCAACAGATCATCATCCGAGGTGGTACATCCGCAGGAACATCTGGGTGTCGAAGCAGCCACACAGCAAAGAAACATCACACCACAGCTAGAACAGTGCCGAAGCAGGAACACACGAGATCGCCGAGTCAGACAACAGGGCGTACAGAGCGGGAAAGGACATGTTGCTGAGCCAGTGCAGAGATGGTTGCCGAAGCTGTGTAGAGAATGGACACCAGTGTAGATGGAAAAGGCAGGGCACATAAATGGGCAACAGTGCACACCGCCCAACACGTAGTCGGTCACCAGCACAACAGAAAGCGGCCGAAGCGCATGGACATCTGAAAATGGGAAAGGGATGTTAGGGCTAGTTCGCTTATTGATAAATTGAACACAAACCATCAACTTTACCAGAAATGGAACAGATAAGATGAGACGATCCAGGAGAGAAGGATGGTGATGGAGGGGAGGAGCTAAATTATAAACAGTTTTCCTAACAAAAACCCAACCACCCCAGTAAACCGACTGAACAGCGCCAAGGGATAGAGGATGAAGGCCAAGCCGAAGAGGAGGGAGGATGAACTAAAACCACAAAAAAAAATTAAGACCCCCCCAACATTCCATCCCCAACCAAACCGCCGAAGCTTAAAACCGAGGGAACTTACCGAGACAGGAAGAGCTCTCTTAAAACAAGAACAGATTAATCCCCAGATGCATTATAAGCAAACCCAAAACAATGCCGAAGCCCCATAAGACGGAATACAGCTCGTCCCTCACCGCAATCCGGAATACCAGCCAAGGCCAGTACTCGCGCGGCTGATCACCGCATCCGCCTCCTCGTCCAACTCCTCCTCCGAGGGCGGCGCCATCACTGCCCGCGCGACGGTGTTCACGCGGATGTCTCCACCTCTTCCAGCAGAACGCCCCACCGGCACCACGTACGACTGACGACGAGGCGAATAACATTCAACCGGCAACATTGCCATCGCCACGTCGACCACCATTCCCAGGTGAAAACGGCCGAAGCCAGTGTCTCCAACCACACCCTCCTTCCGGAACCGAACTTCGCGACGGCCCTCCAAGAGCTCCACATCCATCGCACAAATGGTGCCGTCCAAACCGCGTCGGCTGAAGCCACGCACCATGGCCTTCTCAGTCCACTCTTCCGGGCTGGATACTCTCTCCACATCCATCGCTCTCCACACACTGTTCCATCGCTCGGTGTCCTCCGCCCAGTCGCCGAAGCGATCTTTTATATTTTTTTTATAGATATTTTCTTACATAGAAACGGTAGCGATACTCAAAATTAGGAGAAAGAGAAAAGAATAGTAGCACAAAAAGGGTTCCAAAATTGAAAAAAATGAAATTGGGCGTAAGAGAAGAAAGAGAAAAAAAATTCACGCTAATCATAAGAGAGCAAGGAAATGCCGAAGCAAAATAATCAATTCCCGATGGAAAATCACAATGCAAAGCTTAAAATATGTGGGTTAAAAAAATTGAATTTATTCTTTCCCATTTCCAATAATCAGCAGATCATACCATTGATGAGTAGGGAATGGCTAGTTAGTCATATAGAAAAATAGGCACAAAAATTCGCCAAAAGTGCACTGAATTTGCCTTAAAACGTGTTCAAAAAGCAATAACAACATGTGAAAAATAATGCCGAAACAATATTTTTGACAAAAATATTATTTTATAGATTTTTACATCTTCAAAATTTGAAATCTCATTAAAATGCCGAAATTTGAAAGAAAGGAAAAAATAGGCAAGAAATGGCCAAAAAAATTCATTAAAAAAGGTATGAAATGTCTAAAATCGCAAGAAAAGTCAGAAATATCTAAAATTTCCAAATGTGTAAAAACGAAAAAGAAAATGGAAAATAGGCTCAAATAGGCATGAAATGCCAAATATGCAAAAACATTTTTGGCTTAAAGTTGTAAAATAGGCACAAAACAGGGGTGGGTCATATATTGGCTTTTTTTATAAACATTTGGCTTTTTAGGGGGTTCCATGCTTGGAAAATTAAAAAGTGCCCTTTTTTAAGCATTTGCTTTATTATGAGGTTTGAACGATTTTTTTCAGAATTCCCTCAAAATTCAATAAAAATGATCAAATTTCTTAAGCAAAAACATTATTTTTTTTTAAATTTTCTCCGGCGGCCCCTACCGGGACCGTCGCTCTCCCCGAAAAAAAAATTGTTTGCAAAAACACAGAGATAAGGTCCGCGAATCGACATCTTGGCTAGTTTCAACGAGATTTCTCTCATTTTGCATCATTTTACCTTAAAATTTCTTATTTACATTAGTTACAAAGAGATTTACAATGTTTTGAAAAATTTTGCTTTCTTCGAGCAAATGTCCCAGCGAAATGCTTTTTTTTTTATTTAGGGTCTCGGATGCCTTTTCAGGAAAAAAAATATATATATATGACCCTGATATAACATATATATGACCCTGGTACAACGTTCCAAAATGCAAAAATAGGCACAAAAAGGCAAATTAAAATCCACTTTAGAAGGCTCTAATCAGGTGGAAAATGCGTTTTTCGTGGTTATTTGGCCTTAGGAATGCCAGGAAACAAAAATATGCATCTGCCTTAGCTATCCGTTTCCTATTGATGAGACGGAATTCCCATTGGATCAAAAAAAATTGAAAAGGATCACTAACCAAATGAAAATAGGCTGCCTATTACGCTTATGCCGGGGAAGAATCCCACCCATTAAAATAAAGAAAGGTTAAGGCGAAAAAGGGAAGTAAGGCATCAAGCTTCATCAAATAATCGCTTCGAAACATTCCGACTCCAAAAAAAAGAAAGCCATCCACTTTTCTAGCACAAATTTTATGTGCCATAAGAAACTCATTTCGCAAAAATCGATGGTTGAAGGGGTTCTTCTAATTTTATATTAAACTGATCTGATAAATGCCTAGGCCTTAATGAGCGCAATTTTCGTTTTCTTTGACACTATGTTCTTACTCGCTTTCTATTTCTCTGCCGCATTGGGAGTCCACTTGTCAGAATAGAAGATGCAGAAGTCACTTTTCGTTTCAGTTTTTACTACTACTAAGTTGACTAGATGACCATACAGTCAGTTTGAAAAATTCAAGATGAAAATTACTGAGACGAGAGAATTTGCAAAACAACCAACAATGAAACATCGAAAAGAGTAGAATTCGAACTATCGTGATTCGATTCTATAGTAGCGCGCAATACATATTTATCAGTGTCCATAGGAATCTTCTCTGATCTAATTTACATTAATAATATGAAACGAATCTTTCACCGAAGTGACAAAAAATAGATAAAAAAAATGAAAACAATATACAGCAAAAGAAGGATTAGCGAGACATCAGAAGAAAACCTCCTTCTTTTTTTTAAGTTTGACAATGAGAAAAAAAATCACTGATATTAAAAGTCAATGCACAGAAAAGATACGATATTTAAAGATTAGCAGACAAAACGGGAGCTTAACGAGAGAACTATCAAAATATTCTAATAGATTTTCTATTTCAGATTTACTCTGAACATAATTGTTTTAGCTTGTAAAATCGGATTCAACATTTTTGCATTACAAAAAAAATCAGAAAAACCCATAAAAATGCCGAAGCAGGAAATATGCATGATGAGGTAAAAGCTTGCAGAGGAAATGTACTAGCAAAAGCCATTGAAAAATAAAACGACCAAAATGACAATAATGACCCTTGAGAAACGCTTTGGACAAAGGATTTTTGCAGCGACTTCCTTATTTGGATTCGCTACAGTAAAAGTGAATGCACAGCGAAAAAGAAAATCAGGCAAGAATATATTTTAATGCAACATGGGTGCGCGTCATAAATCGCGGAACTAAGATAAAATTTACAATTCTCAGGATTATTTGCGCTGATTATATGCAACTTGAGGCTTCAAAAATTACCTTACCAGTGAGGGGGCCAATGGACCTTTTAGAATTTTAATCTCTCCTTTAATTAAGATCTTGTTTAAACAAAAATGGCAAGAGCCGACCCTCATTCTATTTAAACTAAAGCATAATTGATAAAATACAATCAGAAAAATGCCTAAGCGAGAAAAAAGTACAAAGAATTGGGGAAAATAAAACCCTTTTAACAGTATTATTTCTGAAGTTGGCCGCGGAAAAGCATAAATAAAAGCCATTGAAAAAGAAAATCGCTTTTTATCATTGCTACAAGAAGCCGAAAAATGAGAGAAAATAAAGAGCAGTGGTAAAGAGCATGTGAGATGAAGAAAAAAAAACAAATCAGAGAAATATTATGCCTCACAGCTGTGCTAACTATAGCAAGAAAAAGACCGAATGCCCCACTTTCCGATTTTCCATATCAGCGTTTTGTAATTCGATTTTCGTTTTAGAGGCTTTTTATATTTCCCACTGTAGGGTTGAAAAATACTTTTTTTTTATGCTAGTAAAAACCATGGAAAGGAGCCGATTAAAAACCTGAAAACCGAGCTGATGCAAATTTCACACAAATCATACATGGGCAATGGGTTGGTGAGAGTTGAATAGCCAATGCCAGGGATCGATTAAAACAAATATTTGATTTTGAGCTTGCTCTAAAACCCCAAAAATGGATCACTAATGACTTTTTCGAAAGGGGACTCTACGAAAAGGAATTCCAGAATATCACCTAAAACAGCTTAGAAAAAATATTTTCCCCGAAACACAACTAAATTTATAAGTAAAATTATACCGGAAAGCTGCCGAAGCACAGTATCACCACGCAGTCCAAACCAGTTCAGAAGTTCGCCTAAAAAGAAAAAATAAAAGTGATTCAGACGCGCAATATGAAGTAGCAAGAAGAGAAAAATGGAGTATGAGGGGGAGGAAAACTAGGAACTTTGGGATTTTTTTAAACCTTGGATTAGGGAAAGAAAAAGAAACAAAAAAAATGGAGCAATACAGGATATCAGATTCCCAAAAATAAGTTTCCCGGTTTCATAAGGTACAATTTACCCCTTTCTAATGATCGAAAATTAATCGAATTTTGTTCTAACAACAAAAAAAAAATTTTTTTTTTTTGCTTTTTATCTTAAAAAAAATCCAATTTCTAACAAAACTCTAAAATTTTCCAAAAATTAATATTCAAGTCGATTTCTTTTATCTGGGGGAGGAAAAGAGGCCAATGCCTGTGGTGATTCAAATGAAAGTACCTGTACTGCCGAAGCTGAAGTCGTCGTCACCGTCACAAATTGCCAGAGACACACACAATGATCTGCCGATAGAAGGGAAGCGCGAAAAACTTGAAATTTGGAGCTGAAATTGAGGGAAAGCAAGCAATATAAAATTCCGTGATTCGTGAGGAACAGACCCTGGATTTATACGCGCAAAAAAAGGTTACCCACAATTGCGCATAACATGTGCTCCAGAAAAATGTTAATTTATGCCTAAAATATCCAATGGCTCAAAATATGCTCAAAAACTTCACCAAGTGTGACCTATGGGTTGAAGAAAGCGAATCTAAGGTATTTTAATTTTAAAATTGGCTACCTTTATGCGTTTTGAAGATTTTTGAAAAACAATTCGATTTTTTTTAATGGTCCATTTTTCACAAAAAATTTCTATTATAGAATTTCAAAAAAAATCAGAAGGGCCTAGCCTAATGGGATAGGTGTCTTTAGTGGGAAGCACCTATCCTATACTTCATCTTTCAACAGTCGGATGAATAAGATGGGCAATGGTAAATGTGAAAGTGGACGGAGATTACAATCGATGGGCCATAGAGCAGATGGACGCTTCTACAGTCGAGGGGGAAGCGGAAGAGTGGAACAAAGGAAGGATGATGCAACCTTTGCTCCGCAACTTTCCCTAGGTCCATTAAATCCCCTATCACATCCATCATCTTCTCTTCAACATTCATTCACGTGGACAGTACAGTAGTGAAATGAGAGAAAAAAAAATGGGCACAAAAAGAGATAGAATTGTTTTGAGTTTTATGCAGAGAATTTTACACTGAAGTGACAGAGAAATATAACGGAAAAAGGCACATAGAGAAAGGTGCTGGAAGAAAGTTAATAAAGGAACCCAAAAATAAATTTCTAATTCAACGGATTTTCGATTTTACAATATTTGCAAAAATATTTTCCCTGCCGAAGCCTTGAGAGAAAAGAAAGCGCTTAATTGGATCTGAAACTTCCTGTTTGGCACTTAAAATTACTAGGGTAATTAGACGACCTTAAAGTCAATTGGAAAATTTAAAGTGAAATTATTGAAACGAGAAGCGAAACTACGAAACTTCCACAATGAAACGCCGAAAAGTGCGGAATTTGATCTTTCGTGAATCTGCTCTTTTTCTCGCCGCGTTCTTTCGTATTTTCTCAACGACTTTCCAATGGAGTGCTTACAAAAATTGAACTTTTTCTTGCCGAAGCAAATTTGCATCTATTTGGTGCATCGCGAACATTAATACGTGTAAGGGAGGAAGCCCAAAAATGCTTCAAATTTCTTCTGCAGGCATCCGCTTCGGCGGGAATAATACTTCCGGAAAATGACATCCCCGAAAAACAGGGGGCATCCCCAAAAACAGGGGGCATCCTAGGGTAATTCATCCCAAATAGGGGCATCCCCGAAGCAAGGGGGCATCCGCGGGTATTCTGTATTTGAATTTTTTTTGAGCTCCTTTTAGCGCGCGATTCGTCGGCCTTTTTGAAAACTTGGCGCGCGATCCGTCGGCTTTTGCTGAAAAATTGGCGCGTGTTCATCGGCCTTTTTGCTGGAAATTTTGCGCGCGATTTATCGGCCTTTTTGCAGGAAAATTTGGCGCGCGATTCTTTGTCTTTTTGCCGGAAAATTGGCGCGAAAGTCATCGGTACTCTGCCGGAAATTTGGCGCGAAAAAAAATTGCCCCGGGGTCTTTCTCTTTACTGCCGAAGCGAGTCTTACCTGACCAGTGCTCCCATCCTTTACCTGTCCGACTTCCCTTACCTGGCCGCCCAGGCCGATGGACCACTCTCCCAACCTGATTAGGCCAGAACCATCCGGTGCTACCAGAAACACGTCGCCCAGCGGTGGCGTGCCGGTTTGGCCGTCGGGTGTAGTCCATTGGGGATTAGGAATTGGGGAAGGTTCAGGGTCCAAGGGTCCCCGGGAGATGGGCTCTGGGGTTGATCAGGCCCCAGCCTCCGATCCCCCGGTCCGGTAGGCTACTCAGTATCTTATTCCGTCTTTATCTCGGGATCGGATGGATGAATGACCAAGTTACAGCGATGAACAAGCCTTTTAAGGCGATCGAGTGGGGGAACGGAAGGATGAGAAAGATCAGAGTACAGCGGAAATGATGAGTAATAGAGAAATGGGGACCTGGGAAAGCCTCGACCTAACACTTATTTAAATCGGTTTTTAAGAAAATTTGACATTTTATTGGTTATTTTAGCGCATTGTAAAAAAACTAGAACTAGAACCTAGATCTAGGTCAAAATTTCTCTAGTTTTTTCTAGTTCTAGTTTTTTCTAGTTTTTTGGACTAGAAAAAACTAGAAATCGCGAAAACTAGAAACTAGAACTAGAATTCGAAAATTTTCCGATCTCTAGTTTGCGCGGGGTGCTCTAGATAATAAAATGGGTTCCAAACCCAAAACAATAGCAGGAGAGTTATGGTCCATTAATTTCTTTTACCTCAAATCGTTTGAACATGTGAATATCGGAAATTATTACAACGAAAATCTTCCTTCAGTAAAGAGGATCGTTTGTTAGTTTTCAACTTTTGAAAATATTTTTATGTTGGCGATCTATCTTTTTTCCCTTTCTCTGATAATATTTTTGTTCGTTTCATAAATTGGACTCATTGCCGATTCGAAGTAAAAAAAAATAAATGGATCAGTACACTTCGGGAACCTCCCTTGTAAAATTTGTGTGGAAGAAGTAGATTAAGCCCATATTTACAGGTTACTGCTTGGATTTTTGACCCTTACAAGTTAGTCGGCCCAGAGACTAAAGTATAAAATACCACTGAAATGAAAAGCGATGCTATTCAACGGAAATTGAGAGAGAACAAAGAAGTAGAGAAAAAGAGTCTGACAAGGAACTATCTCACTGGGTAAACACCTTCCCAGAGGTCTCACTATAACAATTAGAGAGGTCTAGTTGAGATAAGCTTATACGCAAAAAAACTAGAGGCCCATGGAGCTAAAAATGTCGAGTAAAAATTATTTTAATTTAATTTTTCGGTGTGCTTTAAGCACGTGCCATCGGCGGATCAACTGCCATTATGGACAGACGAATTTCATGAACCAAGTTAGGATGAACCTGCAAAAGCGTATATATTCAGAAAACTATGCTTGGTATTTTGATCGTTTTAGTTTTTCTGATTTCTACCAAAAATTTGATGTTTTTTTTAAATTCGCATAAAATTTTTTATGTGGACATTACGAAAATTTTAAAAATTTTCCAATAAAATCCAAAAAACAAAAGAGTCAAAAGATCAAGCATAATTTTCTGAATATATACGTTTTTGCAGGTTCATCCTAACTTGGTTCATGAAATTCGTCTGTCCATAATGGCGGTTGATCCGCCGATGGCACGTGCTTAAAGCACACCGAAAAATTAAATTAAAATAATTTTTACTCGACATTTTTGGCTCCATGAGCCTTTAGTTTTTTGCGTATAAGCTTATCTCAACTAGACCTCTCTAATTATTATAGTGAGACCTCTGGGAAGGTGTTTAAAGTTTAAAGTTTACCCTTTATGACACTTCCTTGTGAGAGAGAAAACAAGCGGTAAAGAAAAAGAGTATGTGTGCTAGCTAGCTAACTACAGAACAGTGGATTCACGAAAGGCCGAATTCCGCACTTTCCGCTGTCGATGTTTTGTAATTCATTTTTCTTTCATAGGCTTATTATTTTTGCGATAGAGCTAAATTACCGATTTACTTACAATTAAGCTAAATTTTACTTATACACCTTTCCAGGGGCATAAAACAGGGGGGGGTATCGGGGCTGAACCCTCCCCGAAATGCCAAATCACAGAATTTATAGGGACCCCTGTTAATTTCGTCAATTTTACAAAGTTTTCTCAGGCCGACCCTATCGGGGCCTTCGGTACCCTTAATGCTATAAAAAATGAATTTTGTAATGCAAAGAAACAATTTGAAAAATACACCCTTTAAAACAGGTGTATTGGTCCGAAAATGCATCCCTAAAAATTGAATTTTTGAAAAATTTATACATAACCCCCCTGAAATGTTCAGTTTTCGTTACGCCCCACAGCTTTCGAATTCACATATCCATTCTTCCACTACTAATATACTTACAATTAGTACAATTAATTTTCTATTATTTGTTCGTAACTGATTTTAACGTGGAATCTACAAAATTTGCAAGAAAATGGCCAATCAATACATAGATTATTATTATGCCATTATCGTAGTTACGCATTGTTATATATATGGAATATAAACCATTATAATCGATGATTTGTATAAAATAGAATAAATATAAAATACATTTTCAGTTATCCATTTTTATCAAAAAAAAATTTTTTTTTTGCACAATAAAATCTGGGAAATCATTTAAAAACACATACTATAAACTCTGTAGGACCACTGGGGACCCGGGGGATTTATAAATCATATCCGTCCAGAGGCCTAGTTTATTATTTAGAGGCCTAGCTTTTTACTAGCTTATTATTTATTATTATTATTTTTATTTATCATATCCGTCCAGAAGCCTTTTTTCAGGGTTTATTTACCATATCCCTCCATAGGGTCTATTCGAGAGGGGGGGGGGATTCCTAATAAGAGGGAGGAATTAATACAGACAATATGTATAATTCTGTAATACTAAAGCAAAATTTTGTGTTTAAGTTGTCAATTAATCAGTTACTTATAGTAGCACTAATTTGCTACAATGCGACTGCTAGCAACAAATTTTTCCCTTATATTGATGCTAGCAAAATTTTCGCTAGCTGTTAATAAAGAAAAAGAAGATAGGGAATTCATGGAACACGTAATGGAAATCATGGATAAGCCAGAAACCAAAGAATTTATGGCCCTTGAAGGACTTGTGACGCCGAAGATTGAGCCAAGTAAAAGCAAATTTGCAATTTTACTTTATTTTATTTTCTATGATAAAAAATTTCAGGTTTTTTTTTTTAATTCAGGGCTATAAATAAATAGCACTGAATGAAAAAAAGATAAAAATAGTACAAATGGATAAATTTTACTGGCAACTTTTAAAAGCAAATATCGGACTGATGAGACAGTATGTGGCGCCAGCGATAATAAACTGGTCATAACTTTTTTTTCTGAAAGCGCAGATTTTTGAGATCTTGGCATGATCAGGTAGCCCTAAATGTCTGTTTCAAAAAAACTATGATCTGAATTGGCCAAGCAGAAGAAAGTTATGGCCAAGTTAGGCCATAAAATCGTGGTTTTGACCAAAGATCTTTTCGGCCAAAGAACTTCAGGTTTCGCGTCAAAGTGATTTGAAAATCGGAACCGATAAAAAATTCCAATCTAAAATATTTTCCGATTATTTTCCTATTTTAGAAGAGGAACAAGAGGAATGGGACAATGCCATAAGTTCTTCCGCAGATTCCGTACGGAGGCACTTATTAGCGACAACGGTACAAATAAACCTAATGCTTCAATATATTGATGGGATTTGCTTTTCTACAAAATTTATTTGAAATTAAAAAAAATATGTCGAATAAAATGGCAAACCCGCGGACAAATTATCTTGATCTTGATATATATTTTTTTTTGAATTTTTAAAATAATTTACAACATTTAAAAAAAAAGGATTTCACTGACTGAATGAATGCTGAATTTTGCCATACCTTAAAATTATAGTTGAATTTCTGAATTGCTCTGAACAGGCAAGCTGAATACTTGTCATGGATTTAAGAAAAACAACAACAAAATTATTTGTTCTTAATGTTTAGAACATGGCTTGAAAAGCCGAAAATGTCCAAAACATCATCTATGGATTAAAACATGGAAAGAAAATGCTCGAATGATGTTTAGACTAGTGTTCGGTGCGGAGGGTCGGACGGGCTCCGATTCGGGAATCCTGAGTTAGTCCAGTATCAGGATACCGATTCATTCCCGAACGGATCCGGTCCCCTGCCGAACACTAGTTTTGACCATGTTCTGAACAACCAAATTTTGCCCTAAATAATATTTTGATATTTAATTTAGGATTTGGCTGGCAAAAATTCCATAATTTTTATTTTATTTAATTTATTTATATTTTTAATTTAGGATTCTATTCACAAAAATTACAAAATTTTATTTCAAGCACATAAACTACGGTGTGGGTAGATTGAGTCCCTACCTAATAAGTGCCCACGATTGAGTGCTCACTGCTCACCATTGATGAGAGAGTCCTCACCATTGAGTGTTGAGTCCCAACACGATTGAGTTGCTACTGGCTCATTAGTCTGTGAATAATAAAATTTAATAAATAATCAAAAAATTTCAAAAGATTCGTCGGAAACAAAATTACTTTTTAACTATGGGGACTCTGATAATGAGCCAATAACAACGGGGGGCTCAATCGTGGGGACAAGTTCATGAAGACTCAATCGTGGGGACTCATCAGCCGACCGAGTCCGCGTAAACTATCGATGTCCGTTATAGCCTTTTCTACAGCCCAAGCATGAGGAACACCATGATGATACAATGGATCTGGCCACAGTTCAGAACACAATGCACAATCTAAGACTGGCCAAACATCGCCAACAATCCGCGGAAACCGACAAAATGACCGAAGGAAAGAGGCGAAAAGTGGCAGAAGAAGCAGAAGCGTCAAGCCCAGCAACCAAAGATCCCATGGAACTAAGAAGTACAGGCTCGATTGCAGTTTACTGCGTCCTTAAAAAATATTTTAGATGTCCTTAATTGAGCCTTTTTGAAAAATTCGAAGCCTATGATTTTTAAAAACCTTATAACTTGAAGGCATGAATAGTTGCTTCAATTTTGATAGTAATTAAATATAGGTATATTTTTAATTTTCCATGACTGTCGAAATCACAGCGTACGCTTAAAAAAGTTTAGCAGCAAAAATACCGGATAGAAAAAATGCTTGTATCTACTCTGGATCCAGGAAGTAAAATAAAGGCCTTGATCCCAGGTACAACTCGATCTTTAGTAGAAGAATGTTAAAAGACTTTTTCGCTGGAATCGGGAATTTGTTGGTTAGATTTCTTACAAGTTAGATATCATACGGTTAGACGTCTTACAAGTTATACATTCTCCGCTAACTTTCCCCCCTTTAGCTAAGATCCTAATCGATCAGTTCAAACGCAGCATTCGCCCATTAGCGAATTTGTACCCGCGACACTGGAATCCGGTGCCGGGACACTTGGACTCCGGAACATCCCCGGAAGATCCGGAAGTCCAATTGGATCTGAAAATTTTGGCCAGCAAATTCTTCCACACACATTCAAAGGAGAACAGAATACTGTGGATGGCCCAAACTTTGATGATGAACTCGAGCTTTGCCGATTTTGACACAAAAATGAAAACGAAAATGGAGGCAGAGATCACCGAATTTTTCGGGCGCAACTTGCTCAGGTAAACAACTTGCATAAAAATAAAATAAATTAATAAAAAATTAATGAAGGTGAAAAATAGCAAAAATAATAATTGGAATTAAAACAGAAAAACTTTAAATAGAAAATAAAATTTTAAACATAATTTAAATTTTTTCTGTTTTAATTCCAATTATTATTTTTGCTATTTTTCACCTTCATTAATTTTTTATTAATTTATTTTATTTTTATCGTATATATGTATGCAAGTTGTTTACCTGATTTTTATTTTACATTTTTTTTACAATTTGATAATCCTTTTATTTTTTATTTCACAGCATACGACCAGAAATGACTTTGGACCAATTGGATGGGGATGTACCGTATGACGAGCTTGTTAAGCGACAATTGATAGCCCAGGGGCATACGGTAGATGCCAAGTTGCCGTTTGAGGTCGAGAAATATGCCGTTGTGCTGTTTTTCTATATTCATCTCTACAGAAGGATGTGTGGGCTTTTGGAGGCGCCTTACCTGGGCAAATTAAAGGTAATAAATACCGTGACCGAACAATTCCACAGTGAGGGAAAATTGCAGGGAAAACTTTTTTTAGACCTTGATAGACCAAAACCAAAAGTATAAAAAACAAATGCAGAATTTTATGCTCTAGCGTGGTATTTTTAGTTTTCGAAATTCGAGCCAAAAGTTCGAAATTTTCGTGAAAAATCCTATTTTTCTATATTTTAGAAAATTTTCGAAAATATCGAAAGATATGTTTTTTCACGAAAATTTCGAACTTTTTGCTCGAATTTCGAAACTAAAAATACCACGATAGAGCATAAAATTATGCACAACTTTGCTTTTTATACTTTGGCCTTATAAGCTTTAAAAAAGTTTTTGGCCAGATTGGATCACCAGACATTGTGACCATTTTAATTTTTAATTTGCATTTTTCAGAACACACCCATGGACAAGAGAAGGGTGTTAGGGCTTTATTTGCGGGCAATGATGAAAATTTTTGTGGGAATGTTCAAAGAATGTTTCAACAAGGACGATGTCGAACAGATACAAATGGTAATAATTCCCATAATGGCATTTTTGGTCAAACTTTGTACATCGTTCGAGGTTATAGAGTTCCTATATTAGATTCGCCGTTGTTTTGGGTCGTTAGAGTGCCTTTCTGTAAAGAAAAAATTTTTTCTCCAAAATTATTTAAGAGATTATAAAATTTTAATTCGAAAAGCCTCTGCAAATTTGTCGGCGGCGTGGTGTAGTGGTCTATCACACGGGACCGCAAAATCCCGGGACGTGGGTTCGAATCCCACCGCCGTGTCAGACATATACTCAAGCCCGTGGGGAGCACATCCCTTCACCCAGCCATTAGCCGAGCGGTGATCAAATGGTGAGACACAGATCACTAACAATAATCTCTAATACAGATCCCCTTCCCCCTCCACATGTCAGCGACTTAATGGTCCTTTGTGGTTGTAATCCCGACTGACAAACCCAGAAATGGGGGAATACCGCCGACAGGGAACAAAAAAAAATTTGAAAAACACTGACTCGTGAGAAAATTTTATAAACTCAAGAACTTAAGCCTTTTGGAAAATTAAAAAAAGGCATCTGAGAAAATCGAGGGGGAATTTTAGGCCTTTTTTGAAATCACACCTATAAAAATTTAGATGAATTTTGGAAAAAAATATCTATGAAAATTCAGGGAAATTTATAAAGGCTGGATTATGGCGTTATAATTCTAAATGACTATAAGGACATAATAACGGGACTCTAACATGGGGAACTTAAGTAATGACCGAGTCTGATTTTCGCCTTTTTTGTCTGATTTTCGCCTTATATTGTCGTTTCCATTTATTAAAACCTTAAACTCTACGATTTTATTCATTTTGTCTATTTATTTATTTTTTCCAATTATAATAATAATCATTCTAAATTTCCATTTTAAGTACCAAACAATATTGGCCTTGGAACTTAGGGATACGGCATTGGAAACTTTTAAATTGTTGTTTATGGCAATCACAAAAAGTCTTAAACCGTTGATGAACGATATGAAGGAGAGCAGTTCGGCCAAATTTTCCGAGTCCCTTGACAGGGCGATAAACGCAAATCTGGCATGTCTGGTGCTGATGGAGAAGCCTGAAAATCGCGACAAACCGGTTACCGAACCGGTCTGCATTGGTCCGAACCCGAACAGCTCAAGGTGGATGGACGTATTTAGGGGGGAGGGGGCGGTCGCCCCCTCCCATGGCGGAAAAAATTTTTCTTAAAAAAGGGCTTAAATTTTCAAGTATTCTCCGGCAATCCCTATCAGGACCACCGGCATTCCTTAAAAAAACAAAATTTCTGCAAAACTATTTTTTAATTAAAAAAAATGATTGATTTCCTTTATCCCCAATGATTGATTTCCTTTATTCCCCTAAGGAAAAAATGTGATTTTCTGGACTATGTCTAATTCCGCCCCCTCCATGGCAAAATCCTGGATACGCCAGTTCCAAATTTTTCAAGAAAAAAAATTCAAAAAGGGGTCCTGGAGCAAAATAACCCATAAAAATGAGGTGTCGGACCAAAATACACTCCTAAAAATGAGGTCCTGGACCAAAATACACCCTAAAATTTTACAATGATGAGAAATGCTCGCATTTTTTATGAAACAGACTACGATAGCGATTATTCCATTGAAGTTTGGAAATTTTTCCTTTTTCATATACCGTATTTCCTGTATTAAGTCCCCCCTGCAATAGACCCCCCCTCTGGAGGGGGGTCGAAAAATAAATCCCCCCCTGCATTAGGACCCCCGGGGGTACTTTTCAAAATTCAATGTAATAATCGCTATCGTAGTCTCTTTCATCAAAAATGCGAGCATTTCTCATCTTGGTAAAATTTTAGGTCTATTTTTTTAGAATCCCGTTTTTAGGGGTGTATTTTGGTCCGGGACGTCATCTTTAGGGGTGTATTTTGGTCCGGGACGTCATCTTTAGGGGTGTATTTTGGTCCGGGACGTCATCTTTAGGGGTGTATTTTGGTCTGGGACCTCATCTTTAGGGGTGTATTTTAGTAATTTTAATTTTAGCTGTCCAGCATAATATTTCCCATACGTCATAATTTTGAATATAAAAAAATTTTTGGTTCGCTAATGAATAAAAAAATTCTTATTAGTATTTTTTGTCTGATAAATAGTGTTAAAAAATAATTTCGTCCACCGGGGCTCGAACCTCGAACCCAAAAGAATGGAGAGTGCAGTCTGCAACACTATCCACTAGGCTACAAGTGCATATAAGTGAATAAACGACATTTCTGACTGATTGTTATGCAAATTTTCTCGCTAAAAATATTTTCTCCCTCAAAAAATGGAGTCGAAAAATAGTACCCCCCTCTTCAAAACTGAGGTTGAAATACAAATCCCCCCTGCAATTAGTCCCCCCCCTGCAATAGACCCCCCCCCTCTGGAGGGGGGTTGAAAAATAAATCCCCCGGGGGGTCTAATACAGGAAATACGGTATAAAAATCAAATTTTTGGCTAGTACCCCCGGTGGTTCTAATGCATGGTGGGTTATATTTTTCAACCCCCTTCAGAGGGGTGGGGTCTATTACAGGGGATTCAATTGCAGGGGGGTTATAATGCAGGTTTTACGGTAAATGAAAATCAATTTTCCCGATTAAGCTTGGCCCTGGAAATAAGTTACAACAGTATGCTAAAAGAAGTGGTGTCCAATGATAATGTCGCAAGCATTGAACAAAGCATACAAATTGCGAAACCAAAAGGCAAAAATAGCAAAACGCCAGCAGAAACGTCGTCACAAATCAGAATGCCAAGAATGCGACAAAATTCAAGCGGTAAATATGCCAGAGGGGCGTAGGGACAAAACATCCCCTCGCAGAATGTCCCCAAACTGACAAAAAACATCCCCCTGTCCACAAAAACTTTTCTGTTAGACCAGTTAGACCAAAAGTATAAAAGCAAATTTGTGCAGAATTTAATGCTATATTTTTTGATATTTTTAGTTTTTCGAAATACAACAAAAAGCTCGAATTTTTCGAAAATAACGAAAAATAGGGGTTTTCATGAAAAGTTGAAATTTTTTGTTCGAATTTCGAATGACTAAAAAATATCAGAAGATAGAGCATAAAATTCTGTACAATGTCACTCGAAGTTTTGGTTTAACTAAGTAAAAAAAGTTTTTTGGGCATGGGGATGTTTTTTGGTCAGTTTGTGGACAAAGGGCCAAAGCATAAACAGAGACATAAGGCTGTGGGTTTTCAACTAGAGGTTTAGATTAGACACACTGAGAAAACACGTACCAGTAGTGAGGCGAAAACCTATAACATAGTCACGTAGTAAAGATACGTTAAAAGTACGGGTAGGTGAGTTAACACGGGTCGCTCAAAACCAGTAGACAGTGTGAGATATACGTACTACGGCGCGTGGCTATCTATTTTCAACATCATTGTGAAAGTTTCTTGGGCAATTTTCGATGGTGCCCAAAGATGGCGAAAAATTTATGTTACAATTAAATAATTATTTCCGTCGGTGATCCTTTTCCCACATCACCAATTGCTCAATTTTCCCTTCCAAAAAACAATTATATTGGTCTCATCTGCTGGTAGTTAAAAAAATGGCCAATTTTTTTTTGGAAGTTTGCTAGGATTATTATAGTATAAGAGGCAAGGTTCTGCAGAAGTTTTGCTCTGTCTTTTGGTCTTTTTAGATTCGAATTTCCAGCCAAAAGCTCGAAATTTGCGTGGAAAAACTATTTTTCGATATATTCGAAAAATTCCAACTTTTTGCCAAAAATTCGAAAAAGACCCAAATAAGGAGCATTAAATTCCACACAACTTGGACCTTTTATACTTTTGGTCTAGCAAGCTTCGAAATTTTTCTTGTCGAACGCCACGATTAGCCACTTTTTAACGTCCAATAAACAATTAAATTTAAAGCAGACAAAGACAAAATGCCAGAATCGCAACACGAAATGCAACAAAACAAAGACAACACCAAAATATTGCCACCGCATAATATTGATGAAGCGAGCATGGTGAAGGTGCTCCGGAAGTGCCAAATGTTGTCCAATTATCATGGATTTTTGCTCGAACTGATGGCATTGAAGGTGGAAGACTTTTTTTCGAATGCCGAACAATGGGCAAAGGTGAAAAATATGAATTAGGCTCTAGGCCCTAATTTTGAGGCATAATCTATTTTTTAATCGGTATTATAAACCCAAACTATTCAAAGATAGAATTGCGAAAATTTTTGATGTCCGCGTCAAAAAGTGACGTCAGACGACGCATTACGTCAAAAGGGACATCCGAAACGGATTCAGCATCAAAAATAACTCCAAGGAAGACATTTTTTCATTAAAAATTTCAAAAATTTTTCCAATTTTGTGGTTCAATGTGAACCCAAAGCCTACAAGTACTTGGAATTACGTCTTTAATATTTTATTTTAAAACAAAATAAAATGGGAGTATAATATTTTTTATTCCTTGCACTTTTCAGGCGAGCTAGGTGAATTTTGAAAATTTAATCTACAAAAACTAATTTTTGATTTAAAAAATTTAACAAAAAAATATTTCTATATTAAAGGGCTTAACTATTGTTAATTAAAAAAATAATTAATTATTTTTTTTTAAAATAAATTTCAATAATAATTCATTTTACAAAGGTGAAAAACTTTTTGGCCGATGCCAAGGCCCAACTGGACCAAGTTGTGCGTCTATGGAAAGCTAGGGACCATAAGGAGAGTTTTGAAGTATTTAAGAGTGACTTTTTGGTGCAAACAAGATGCAACTTGGAACTGTGAGGATGAGGACGAAAAGAGAAATTTCATTTTGATATTTTTTTTCTTTTTAATGATTTTTTTTTTGAAAATTGGTCCCATTATGAACAAAAAAAATCTTGTTGTGTATTCATTAATTTCTAAAATGATATTTTATGGTTTACATAAATTGGATATTGACAATGTCAGTAGTAGTAAATCATGTTTACTTTGGAAGAATTTTGAGGAAAAAATTTAAACGGAAAATTTGGCCTTTGTCTTAATTGACAAATTATTATTCCCTTTCATAATTTTAACGAGTTTGGCGTTTTATACCGATTAGACATTTTGTCCTTTTCCCCATTAAGAAATTTATTTTCAACATTCATTCACTCCTTGGATTTTGAGTTTTTAGTCTGTGTGCGATTTAATTAAAAGAGAATAAAACTTTTAATAATTTGCATCTCTATATTATTTGGTTGAGAACCCAAAATTTAAAGACCTTTGAACTTTGAAAAGGAAAACATATACATAGAATAAGGTAGATAAAGGTTTATATCCACCGCTAAACAAAATAAATTATAAATTCGATTACATGTCAATTTTTTTATAGAATATAATAACATAATACACATAAAATCAATGTTGGGAAAAGCTCCGGCTGCTCCGTGAGGATGAGGACGAAAAGGAGCCAAATTTTCGGAAGGGTCGGAGCCGGAGTCGGAGCCCGGAGCCGAATTCTTTTTGACTCCGGAGCCGGAGCTTTTTCCTTACGGAGCCGGAGCCGAAAAATTTGAGACCCGGAGCCCGGAGTCGGAGCTGAAATTTCTGAAGACTCGGAGCCGGAGCCAGAGCCAAAAATTCTCATTTTCCCAACACTGCATAGAATAGTTATTATTGCCATATACTAAACTAATTAAGTACATATATTCAAAATATGTAACTCCAAATTTTTAGGCCAAAACACTACATTTTTTCCTTGTTATCGCTTTTAGATTTTTAATGACATACTTTCATTTAAAATTAATACGAATTTTATAAAAATTTTTGAAAAATTTTTTTGAACACATAACACATATATATTATTTTCTCTAACTTCAGCACATTAATTGATTTTTTAAAAATGCACTATTATCTATTCACTCGTTCTACATACTTTGAAACTAATAACTAGGGCTGCGATTTTTAGGGAATTCCCTATTTTTTTAAAAGCAAGGAATCGTAGGGAAACGCTCAGAAACGCGTTTTTAGAGAGAACACATATATATGTATTTTGATGAACTTTTTTTTCCCTATTTTCCCTATTTCTTAAGCCCGGCTAAAATTTTCCCTATTTCCCGACTTTTCTCCCTATTTTTCCCTATTTTGCCCATTTTTTACGAAATTTTATGAAAAAATGCAATAAAAACCGAAAATTTTAGATTTTTTGGAAAATTTTTTAGGTTTTCCGAAAATTTTTTGGAAAATTGTTTTTTTCTAAAAATTTCTCAAAGCCTAAGTTTTCTCAAAAGCCCCCGCACGCGTAAATAAATTCAAAGAGATTTGTCCAAATCAACAGCTTCCACCGCAGCCTGTTCTCACCCGCTGGGGCAGTTGGTTACAAGCGGCCATGTATTATTCCACGAATTTTGACTCCGTTAAAACTGTATATTAAAAAATTATTTTTTTATTTGAAAAAATTTTCAGGTGGTTGAAAGTTTTGATGCCAATGACGCCGTTGCTATCCAAAAATCACAAGAAGCTTTCAACCATCCAACGATAACTCAAATTCAGTCCAATTTTCGGAAAAACTAAAAAATTTTCAATTGGACTGAATTTAGGCCTATATTCAGTCCAATTTCGCCATCCTTCCTGAAGCTATCACCAGACTGGAAACCCAAGGACTCAGGCTAAGTGANGGCAGAAATTGACATGGCGCCGGATATGATAGCAGCTATGAAATACGCGCCAATGACTTCATGTGATGTGGAGAGATCCTTTTCGATTTACAAAAATATTTTGGCCGATAACCGAACTAGTTTCACCCCCGAAAATTTGGAAAAATATATCATTTGCAATTGTGAGAAGCGAGAATAAAATTTGGCGATTTTTTTCGTGCGTTTTTTGGCGAAAAATCGAAAAATACACCCCTAAGAATGGGAAATTTTTTTTGCCTATTTTTCCCTATTTTCGTTAGATAGCTCCCTATTTTCTCCCTATTTTGGCCTTTTTTTGCTCCCTAATAGGTCCCTATTTTGGCTTAGGGAAATTCCCTAAAAATCGCAGCCCTACTAATAACTGTATATCTAATCAAGATTTTTTTTATGAGAATCAGTTAACCAATTTTGACCGAAAAACGATTTTTTTGAAAAAATATCATTATGATTCAGAGATGCAAAACATTTTTCAATTTCTATGAAATTGAACTAATATTGAAGGAAATATTATAGCTTCTTGGATTTACAATTTTTTTATAATATTGATTATTAACCCAATAATTTTTAATCAATTATGTTTCATATCTCATAATTTTTTCCATACCATCCACAATGGTTAGCATGTTTTTTTAAATGGATATATTTTATGAATAAAAAATTAATAAATTTTAAAATTAATTTTCATACCCGATAAATTTGCATTTTAAATATTATGCAATTAAAATTAAAAGTTCTTTTTAACTATTTTATTTTTTTCTTTTTTATTAAACATGAATTTAAATAAATATAATTTTTTTAAAGAAATATAAATTATAAAAATCATTTTGCATAATTTTAACGGTTAAAAATATATTTTTGTAGATGCTTATGTCCTGAAAGTCCCGATTGCATCATAAAAATATAACACTTTATTATTTTCAATAATATGATAAAAAAATTCAATAATGCATACATTGAATGTTTCTTATTTCTTTACTGCTTATGCTTAATAAGTAGTAGATGGTATAAAATTTGGGTCGATATTTTTTGAACTGAATATATGCTGGCTGATTAGTTAGAAATGATGAGAATTCTTTTGAAAAAACATTATTACCATCATTTTTTGGTTATTTTTATTATATATCTAACGTTAGAAAAATGGGAAAATTCTTTTTCCATCCATCATTTGTTATTTTTAAATAAAATTTCGAAATATTTATTTTTGTAATTTTTTAATTCCATTTTGGACCACTTCCACCTGCTACAATGTGCCTGCTATCTATAAATGTAGTATTATTTTTGCTAGCAAAAAATCTGCTAGCAACAGATTATGTTGACGATGAGGAATGGACCCAAAATATTATGAAATTAATGAATTCACCAGAGTTCCAAGAAATGATGGTTTCAGAGGGCTTAATTGAGCCGAAAAATGAAAAAGGTAAATGAACAAATAAATAATAATTAAGTAAATGCCAAAAACAATGCCAAAAAATTTCGCAATATTTAATCGTTAAAATGTATTTTAAAATTTAATTAATTGTATTCGGTGTCGGATCGTTAAAATAACCATTAGCAGTGTAGCCACCCGTTCTTATAATGATCTTTAAATTTTTCCTTGAAAATGAAATTTATAGAATTCAGTAGTAAATTTCAAAAATTTTAAATAAATTAGAAAAAAGCCACAACAAAATATTGGACATACTTTTTTGGATAGTTCCACAATATTCGGCTCAAACCAACAGAGAAATGAGTTTTGTCATGACAAAAAATAGAGAAAAAATTAGCTACAAATTGAGCCTAAACGGATTGGATCACCATGAAAAAAAGTTATGGCCAAAACAATGATTTTGGCCAAATTCACAGTATTTTGACATTAAAACTATTCAAATTGACCAATTTGAGTGGTATTTGGTTAATTTTGTAGCTAATTTTTCGCTCTATTTTTTGATACCACACACATTTTCCAACTTTTATTTGAACTGAGAATGTGTCGGGGCCGTAAATGTCGGCACAACTGCTGTTGGATATGTATATTTACTTCTTTTTTTTAAAATAATCTGCTTTAAGGCAAAATTTGATATTTCCTGTCGTTTTTTTATTTAAAAATTATTTTATAAAATTTTTTTCCCCAAAAGTAATTCATTTTGGAAACAAATTTGCATTATTCATTTTAGTTCCAGCATCGATGCCTCAAAAAGGATCTTTAAAAAAAGGATCTTTAAAAAAAGGATCTTTAAATGATTTGATGCAACAAACTTCTGCTGCTGCTGCTGGCGAAACATCCATGGCTTCAATACAAAAAGCATATCGACAGATACATTTGGTTTGATTAAAAAGTGGTATCATACCGTCCGATTCCATTGAATCTAAAAAAATGCAATTACTACTTGATTATATTTTATATGAATATGTATGTAAAGCCTCTATCCAGATACACTATTTTTAAAATATAAAAGTTGAATATATAAAAAAGATATATGTTATAGCCTCTTCAAATACAAACACCAGCAGCGGAATACACGACGGCTTCTTTACCGCATACTCTGAAGCTTAAAGAGCCGGAAACAAATAATGCTCACAAAAAGCGGAAAGCACCTATGGGAGAATCAGCCTCAACAGCAAAGTCACCAATGCAGAATCTGAACCCCGTGTTTAAAGAAAGTAAAACATTTATTTATATATTTTTTGTAACTTACAAAGAAGTTCATAAAACAGAATTTCTTGATTTTTTGGAGATCCATTCCAATATTTAGAAAACCAAAAAAAACAGATCTCGACAGTGGTGATTTCGACAGTAAGTGATCTCGACAGTGAGTGATTTCGACGGTAAATATTTTTGATTCTAATTCTAATAACTATTTTTGTAAATCTTGGTTTTTTATAAAATTTTTTTTTAATGAACTCCGAAAAAAATTATTTTTTCGTTCCAAAAATTTTATTTTTATGCTTAATAATTTTTGTTCAAATTTTTTTTTAAGATTAAGATATGAGGGTTTTAAGGTGCGCTGAGTTCGAATCTGGTGTCAGATTTGTTGTATGATTTCATCAAATCTATGATTTTATCATTTTTTACCTTTTATTCAATTTTTATTACAGTCTGATGCTATACAAAAAATAATTAAAAATAAATCAAAATCATAGATTTGGTGAAATCATACAACAAATCTGACATCAGAATCGAACTCAGCACATATGAAAACCCCCGTTTCACTTCTAAAATTGTTAAATTGGTTAAGGAAAAAAGTTGAGAAAATTCCAGGGGGGGGGGGTAAACTGCACCAAGTACCGATATTTGAAGTTTTTCAATCTAGAGACCTCTGGAATTTTTATTCTAAATGTTTCTAAATTTGTTTGAACATAAGAATCTTGTAAATTTTAGTAAATTTTAGGATAATAGCAAGAAAAATTTTCAACAAATCTCACTGTCGAATTCACTCACTTTCAAAATCACTTACTGTCGAAATCACCGGACACCGTTTGTTTTCCTTGCTTTTTGTAATTTTTGTTTTGAAATTGGTGGCCAATTTTGTCCCATTTTTATTTTAGCCCTCTCCGTGTACCAATTATTCCAGTGCAGTACCGACGCGATGGGCATGCAACCATCGGACCTAAACGAGGCCCTGAAGTTGTTGCATTCAGGCAAATCCCTGGAAGATCCGAGGGTCCAAGAACTTCTCGAGAAATCGATTGGCCAACTTTCTCGCAACAATTCGGCCAACCAAATCCTGCAAATTGTGCATGATCTGATGGAATGCAGCAAGGGTGCGGCCTATTTTGCGGAGAGTCTGCACAGCAAAATTGTCGAAGTGTTCGGACGCAATTTGCTAAGGCATACCAAATTCAATTAAAAAAAAATTATTAAAATATAAAACTAAAAAAACTAAAAGTTAAAATTGAAAAGAAGAAGATTTATTATCTATATTCAATTTTCAATTGAATTTATAGCGATTATAAATATAGATCTCTTACATGTTATAAAATCTCTATGGGTTTATTAATTTTTATTTATTTTTTCAAAATGTCTAGTAGACCACCAAGCAAAATTCTTAGACCTTACGTTGTTGAGTTTATGCCTAAAAAGTGCCATGTTTGGCAAATGTTTGGCTCCCAGATGCAGTTTCGTCTGAAAATTCAGAATCGGCTATATAAATAATTCGATTTCTGATTACAGAATCCTGGCTCCACAAGCAGAACTGAGGAAGAAAGGGGCAATACCATACGATGAGCTTATTAAGCAGGAATTGAGCAAAATGCCGGAACATTCTGTGAATGGAAAAAGGCCGTTTGAGGTCGAGAAATATGCCGTTGTCCTGTTTTTCTACGCTCGTTTCTTCAGAAGGATATGTACCTTTCTGGAAGCGCCCTATCTGGGCAGCCAAATAGTAAGTAAGAATATATTTTTTAATTCTTTCTAATTTATTTGCCCATTATTTTTTCCTCAATCAAAATTTTTGACAAGTTTACATCTTAAGAACTAACTTAATTTATTTTATTAGACCAAAATTCATTCCTTACAACTTACAATCGACTTTTTTGTTCTTTCCCATCATAAAATTTAATTTTGATCCATTTAGGGAAAATATTTATTTCTTTTTTTTTACTTATTTTGCACAAGGTATTTTAGCATTAATTTTCACTCAAAACCAATTTTGATACTTTTTGCGGAATGACCTAGCATCTTCAAGAAGTTCAAGTTATGATTAGGGAATGGATTTTTATGAGCGAAAATTTTCAAAATATGCGCATAAAATATGCACGGAAAAATGCCAAAATATGCGCAAAATACAGTATACTCAAAATAAAAATATGCACAAAATACGTACAATTTTTTTTTGCAAAATATGACCTAAAGTGCAAAAAATTACCAAAAATACAATTTTTTACTATTTAAGTTGTTTTTTGCATATTTAACGCATTTTTAAGACAAAAAATAAAGTTCCAAATTTTCTCCACCCCCACCCTCTCCCTCCAAAATTTTTTTTTTAATTTTTTCCAATTTGATTATCGATTGGAACTTTTAGCAATTTTCCTAAAACCAATATTTTCGCCATTTTAAGGTTTATTTTTCAAAAAACTATCAAAATTTGAAAAGGTCGGCGGCGTGGTGTAGTGGTCTATCACACGGGACCGCTAAATCCCGGGACGTGGGTTCGAATCCCACCGCCGTGCAGACATATACTCAAGCCCGTGGGGAGCACATCCCTTCACCCAGCCATTAGCCGAGCGGTGATGCAGAGCAAATGGTGAAAGACTGTACGACCACATGTACGACCATCTGTATACACACCACAGATACCAATGTGGTTGAACAACCCTTGTGGTTGTTAGCACGGCCCGACCGGCAACCCCAGAAATGGGGGAATACCGCCAACAGGGTGCAGTGTATAACAAAAAAAAATATGCTCAAAAATGCCAAAATATACGGAAAATTTCTCTAAAAATACCAAAATATGCGGAATATCCCCAAAATATGTGAAAAATGTAACGAATTTACAGTATGTGGAAATGGACAAGAGGAGGGCGTTGCTGTTTTGTATGCGTAGAATGATGAAACTTTTCATTAGGGAACTTCACAATTGCCTGAATATGGAGGATAAGGAACAAGAAAAAATTGTATGTACATACAATTTGATTATTTATTCTTATTATTATTTTTTAAAAATTTTAGGCTATAGGTAACTTATATAATCTTTTAAAGAATGTTTAAATTTCTTATATAATCTTTTAAAGAATGTTTAAATTTTTTTCGAAATGTTTAAATTTAGTTTACTGCAATTGCTGAAATTTATTAACCAAAAAGATACATTCTATGGTTTAAAAATTATTTTTAATTTAGTCCTTAAAATTATATTTTCTGATATCATAAAAAAATTTCACCCTAATCATTGAGAATGACATAGGTAGGTACTTACAAGTTTGTGTCCTTTAAAAATTTTTAAAACCAATTAATCTGTAAAATATTTTGAGTTCACAAAACTATTGGACTTGGGACATCAAGATACGGCGAAAGAGGTGTTGCAAATGGTCACTTTGGCCCTACAAAAAAACTTCAAATCTATGATCGGTTTGGAGTTTTTCACAACTAAGGAGCAATATATCACGGTTTTCGACAACTTAAGGTCATAATCATAATATGTGAATGAATATATTCTGATCATATTAAAAGTCTCCAAAAACGCAATAATGATTTTTTTCGCAAAAACGCAAAAAAGGTATTTATAATCTTAAGTAATGGGGTGTATGCCAACATTTGCGACCACAACACTTGCGGCTCATTCACTATAACTCGGTTCAAATGAAAGCTAGAAAACTGAGTTTGATATCAAAAACAGAACAAAAAATTGGTCATAAAATGAGTCAAAAGCCCACACAAATTGCTCTACTTTGAACAAAAAGTTGTGGCCAAAATACTGTGAATTTGGCCAAAATCATTATTTTGGCCATAACTAATTTAAGCAGTCTTTTAGACTTATTTTTCGCTATTTTTTGCTCAATTTTTGACTTCAAACTCAATTCTCTAGGCTTGATTTGAACCGAATTATAGCGAATGAGCCGCAAATATCGTACAACCAATAATGGTAAGCTGTAGACCATGCTCATGTGTATTTAAATCTTGGGTTTATTATAATGTCCAAAATAACAGGAGAGCAAATATGGCGTGCCTAGTGCTTTTGGAGAAAAAACTTGATCAACTCAACAAGCCTATAGCAAACTTGGTGGCCATCGATCAGGACACAACAAAGTGGGAAAACTTTATAAAAATAAGTATTATTATGGACTAAAAATCTGTAAAATTGATCGATTTTAAAGCAGAATTAAAAACTTTAAAAAGTGGCCCCTTTGAGAAAACATTAAATTATGAAAATTTTTTTTAAATTCCATTATTTAAAAATTTGCACATAACAATCTCTGATTGAAACACGAAATTCTTCTTTGTTGAAAAATTAAGTTCAATTTTTTTTTCAACAATCAGTCTTTAAAAAGAAATAAAAAACTTTAGAAAAGTTCCATAAAATACATTTGCCAAATTAATTTATATTATATTTTTATTTTTATTGCATATTTTAAGATCATAATACTTATAAATTCCCCATTATGTCAAATTAATCGTATTATATTTATTATTTTTTAGTCCACATTTTAATATCTTAATCATTTATAAATTCTTGATTTAAGACTTTTTAGCAATTTTAAATAATAAAAAATAAATAAAATTCAAACAATTAAGCCTTGGCATGGCGCTCTCTTATAACGGCATGCTCCTGGAAATGATGGCCAGTCACAAGGCCAAATATGCCAAGGAGGAATCAGAGCAGCAAAATGACGCAACAACATCCCAACAAAAAGTGCCGGAATTATTTAATCCGGACCTAACACCTCTGGAGATAGGTGAACTAATGGAATAGGGGTCTAGCTTAGATCGACCAAGTACAACAATTACACGAATTTCATGAAGTACATGATTCTTTCTGGGGTCAACGCAAAACATCCCCTCGCAGAACATCCCCAAACTGACCAAAAATATGCCCATGCCCAAAAACTTTTTTGTTAGACTAGTTAGACCAAAAGTATAAAAGCAAACTTGTGCATGCTTTATGCTCTGTCTTTTGACATTTTTAGTTTTTCGAAATTCAAACAAAAAGTTCGAAATTTTCGCGAGAAACTCAATTTTTCGATATTTTCGAAAATTTTAGAAATTTTTTATTCGAATTTCGAAAAAAATATCAGAAGATAGAGCATAAAATTCTGCACAATTTGCTTTTTAAACTTTTGTTCTAAATGGTCTAACAAAAAAGTTTTTGGGCATGGGCATATTTTTTTGTCAGTTAGGGGATGTTCTACGAGGGGATGTTTTGTACCAAAGCCATTCATTCATTCTACTGGTTTTTGACAACACATGCTAATTCATGTACCGTACTTTCTACTTCTTTTAGTACGAGATTAGCTTGTGCGTGTAATACTCGAGTACGGTACGTGATACTTGTACGTGTTTTCTCAAAAGGTCGATCTCTAGTCTTATTCTTATCTTATTAGATTCCCGGGATACCAACCGTAAAATGCAAAAAATGAATTTTTTTACCCAATTTCACAAATTTATGATATTTTATATTTTTATTACATATTTTGCAGTGAATATTTGTGTAACTTTAGCGAATAAATCTGCATCCAGATTATTAGCTCTATCCCATCATGGTTTTTCACGCCAGAAAATAAATTATAAATCTCTTAAAAATTAACCAACTAAAAGCTTTAGCCAGAAAATTTTGAAAATATATTTTGGAATGACTGTTTTAATATTATACTCTACTTAAAGAAAATTAATCACAACAATCGTTTCGAAAATTTTCAACAAACAGGATTTCAAAAAATCCTAAATACCTATTGAAAAGAGAATCTAGTTAGGTATGTTTAATCTATTTTTGAGGTAAAAATCAAAAAAAAATCAGAAGAAATCCACCAAATATATATTTTTAGACATTTGGCAATATTTGGAGAAAAATGGCCAACAAATTTACACAAAAACGCCGCAAGTGATCAGAAAGTTGGATTTGTTGTCCGAGTTTTATGGCACTTTGTTGGCCTTAATGGACCCGAAGTTGGAGCCATTGTTTGCGGACACGAAAAATTTCAAGGCAGATTGGGAGTTGGTGGGTGAACAAAATGAGAATTAAAATGATCAAAAATAAAGGGTTTTTGGTGCCTTCTCCAAATTGGACATTCAAAATGGGGGGTAAGATCAAAAGAAATTGCACCAAAATTAGGGGAGGGGTATGGAACAAAAACCAGTATGAATTTATTATCAAACATTTATAAGCTTGGCAGAAAACTTTTTTAATGCATGCTAGTCCAAAAGCAAAAGCAAAGCTTTTTCAGAATTTAATTCTTTATCTTTTGGTACTTTTAACTTTTCGAATTCGATAAAAGTTCGAAATTTTTGTAAAAAACTCTATTTTCCGATATTTTCGAAAATTTCGAAATTTTAACCGAATTTCTAAAAATTAAAAATACCAAAGACAAAGCATAAAAATTCTGCTGCTTTGTTTCGGCAAGCTTGAAAAAAAAACTATTCGACCAGAGTGGCTCGTGTGACATTTTTTAACGTATTAGCACCGGAAATAACACCGTTATAAAAGTTTTGGATCATTTAGTTGTGAAATGACCCAAATTGTGGCCGAAAGAGGGTAGAATCAAAATTAACCCGGAAAAATAAAAAATATTAACATTAAAATTTCCAATTTTTCAAAGGTGAAAAACTTTTTGCTCGACATCAAGGATCAATTAGACCAGGCATTGAGGCTGTGGAAGTATCGGGACCCAAAAGAGTCATTCGAAATGTTTAAGAGCGACTTTTTGATGGAGACAAAATGTGGGCTCAGATGGCGAACCTGACGACTAAGGACGAAAATTCGATAAAATAATTTTAAAGAAAATAATTTAATTCTTTGTTTTCAATTGAAATTATGTGATTTTTTTCTAAATTAGCAATTAATAAATAATTACTCATAATTTTTTGGAATCGGACTACATTTGTTTTTGGAGTAAACATTAAATTCAATTTATCTTGTCCTATGATCAAATACTCTTATTACCAACTATGATTATTTATCAAAAATTAGGTATGGTATCATATATATTGAATCTAAAAAAAGATCATTGGAATTCTAATCTTCATCCTATTCTGATGCCAGAGTTTTATACATATTATTATGCATTTAATAAGCCACTTTTTTGATAGGGATCTCCTCCGAAAATTCATTTTCTGTAGTTAAAAATAAAGTGATCAAAATTTATTTATTCACTACTATTTTATATACAATAAACATTTTTCATCGCTTAATAATTAGTACATAGTACATAATTTTTTNTTTTTTGGAATCATTAAATGGATCATTATTCTTTGACAATTTGAAAATCAGAATTCTGCTAATTGTGCTGGTTATTAATTACTACATCCGGCAACGTTTAACATTGCAAATGTCCTACATCATTGGCACGCTTTTCAGCAGATCCATTAACGAGGCCAGAAAGGGCATTTTGTAGTTGTGCCACAGAAGTTGTCAGAAACATTTCCGCTGTTTCCCACTCATTCTGATGCGAGGGGTCCGCAGTGCCGAGGTTTGTTCCCAACTTTGGCGACAGCAAACGTCGGAACATCGTTTCATGGATGTGCAACATCAGGGACAAGTTGTACACAACCAAGGGGGAGATGTTGTTGTTCTGAAAAAATAGGGCAGAATTTTAATCAGAACTTTCTAAAAGGAATAAAATTGGAAATTATTTACCTATAAGTTAAAAAACAGAGTAAAATCAGAATAAGCTAGAGCTGGTGATAAAGAACAGAATTCCAAATGCAAAAAACTTTTTTAAAGCATAAATAATCAAGAACTATAAAAAATAATAATGCCCTTTTTATAATTCGAAGTTGAATGGTTCAGAAACAGTTTGTTCGAAAATTTCTAATAGTTTTAAGAAAATTAGAAATCTGCATACCTATATCTGCCTATTATTAATTTTTGCATCAGAATTGCAAAAAAATCACATGAAAATTCAAATCATGGATTTTCACAAAAATAATTTTTTCATCAGATTTTACCTGTGCATAAGATGTCTGTAACTCCATTTGAGCCGTAATATGGTCCTTTGAATGTTGCAGGATTTGTCTAAAGACCACGGCATTGGCAAAGCTGAAAATTATTTAAAAAATAAAAATTATTTTTAAAGAAAAATGGCATTAATCTTTTGCTTTTCCTATTATCTTTCTAAGAATAATAAATTTTCTAGAATGGATATTATTTTTTAAGAGATTTTTCTATATAATTACTTTTATTTATTTATTTAAAAGTTGGATTTTTAAAATAATATCTGTTCTTCGAGAATCGGCTAAATTTTTTTAGATATTGTATAAAATGGGTCGGATATCGATAAATCCCCAGATTTTTGTTGTTTTTGACCACCGATCATTAGGGAAGGATGCAGGGACATTATATATATAAAAAATTCAAACCCATAATAAAAATGGTTTGGGCCCAATTTAGCTCACTTTGTGCGAAAGTCTATATTTGGTGGCATATGGATATGTTTGTCGAGTTTGTCGCCAATTTTGACCACAAAACATGCAATATTTTTGTCAATAATTTCCTGCATAATTTGCGCACTTTCGAAAATTTCCTGGCCAACCAAAGGGGCCATGGTGAGTTGGATGCCAAATTTTACTGTGTCCAACACTTCTTTAACAGTGTCCGAATTGTCCATTTTCACGATAGAACGTACCTATAAATTAATTATTATTTTTAATTAGAATGTTTTAGACTGTATAAAAGTGATTCAAAATATATAAATGCTTACTCCCGTAAAATTTGAATTCTAAGATTGTAGGCAATAAGGTCTAACAAGTCACATTAAAATATCAAATTATTCTTATTAAATATTTTTTCATTTATTTTGCTAATTTTTAAGCTATTAACATAAGTCTATGAATTTTAAAAGGGCGAAAAAGAATAAAAGAATTAAAGCTTTTTTTATAAGGTATATACCTAAAAAGCAGAAATATTCCCTGCTCTAAAGTTTTTACTAAAGCAACTTCGATAATTTTCAAGAAAATTCGGGCAATATAAAAATTAAATGATTTTAAAAGTTTGCCTAGGATAGGTCTAAAAATTTTTCTCGCTTGATCTTAGGAAGCTTATTAAGAGCTCTTAATTGACCCTTTTTAAGCGACCCAGCATCTCATTTTCCTGTTAAGCTCGTGGCCATAAAAATGTTCCAATTTTTGTGAAACTATAAACTACCAGGTCAATGCATAAAAAAGTTCGCTTTTTTAAAGGGTTTGTATTTTTGGATTTTCAATAACCTACTGCAAATTTTCTGCTTTTATCAGTCTCCCTGAAGTCCCCTCTACCCACAATAATTTTTCAGTTTTTTAAAACCCGTTTGACATGGAATTTTAGTCGACACAATGGTCGCGGATAAAGAAAATTTTAATTCCATAGTGCACATCCTACTCAAAAACCGAAAAAATGCAGTGAAAGAGAATTAAAATTGTAATAAAACACTGAAAATGGAAGAAATTCTTTGATTAATGACGTCAAAATAATTCTAGGAGTTCCATTTAAGAAACATAGGCATCAACTTCAAAAGGGGGTTCAAAACCCCATTCGTCAAGGACAAAAGGGTTCTGACCTTCAGAGAAAGGAGGCACGGAGAAATATTCCGCATAGAATTATAGCGAAGATATAGGCCTATCATACTGGAATAGAGATGGTTCCGAAAAATTGTTTCTTCTAAAAAATTTTGGTCTCACAAAGGTCCGGTCAGCCATGTGTTCATCGAAACAGCAATGTGAAATGGCTTGTCTTTAAAGTGTGACTAGACAGAGAAGATGCTAAGTTTTCGGAAAACTGTTTAAAAATGAAAGCTAGGTCCATTAAGATTGTTTTCTCCAAAAATCAAATGATGAAAGTCTACGAAAACTTAGTTTTGATTTCTCGACTCAATCTCATTAGAAAACATGGATTTTTTGAATTTTTAAACCGGTTTATGTCCAAATGCTTGGCAACAGCTTTTCTTTTCGTCCTATTCTGGTACAGACAACCCTATATTATCCAATTCTGCAGGATAGAATTTTCAATGGATCTTTAATAGAATTTTATGGAAAGTTCAATAGACCCACCATACCTCCAGGACAGTGTCCCACCCTACCACTAAAAAGTCATCCTCAATTACTTCCATTAACTCAATTGACAGGAAGATGTTTAGTTGTCCCCCTGATACCTTAGAACTTGCCCCTTCACTTCATCACCAAGTTATTTTTCTCTGATATTTTCTTTTGGGGTTATTGCCTCACTGAATTTATCGAGGTCGAGTATTTGATTGGGCCATACGCTATCCCAAAGTTGAGCTCAGATTTTTTTGAAAACGATATTAATAAATTCTCGTCCCATTGGATAATGATAGTTGAGACCCAGGAGGGAATACTTTTTTGAATGATTTCGTTGGTTGTACTTATATTTTATTTTTAATGAATTTTTTTGTTGATAAAAATTTGTTTAAAAAAAGCGAACTTTTTTAATGCATTGACCTGGTGGTATAAGTTGAAGCGAACTTCTGTCCCATACTAATTTCTATTCCGTTCTCTCCTTTTCGCATGCTTTTTCTTTCGCTTCAGAATATTTTTTAGAAAAATTGGAACATTCTTTATGGACACGAGTTTAAATCATCCTACCCCAATTCCTACAAAATGTGCATTGTAAAAATATATTATTTTTACTAGTCAACAATAATGATTTACCATTTCATAATGCATAATCTCGTGTTTCCACACGAAACTTTCAAATTCCTTTTGCGTGCGTCTCACCATTTCTCGCATCAATAGAACCAATGCCATCCTATGGTCAGTTGTTGTTGTTGCAGAGGTTACCTGTATGGTGGTGATTAGAGATCGACCAAGCACATCAGTATGTACACGAACTTCATGAAGTACGGTATGCGTTATACTGGTTGTTTTTTCACGACACGTGCTAACACACCAATCGTACTTTTCACTCTTTTTTTGCACATGATTAACTATGTTATACGTATAATACTCGAGTACATATGTAAAACTGGTACGTATTTTCAGGAAATGTCCTGTAGTATGTGCCGAACTTAATGAAGTATGGTATGCGGGTTTTTAACATGTGCTAACTCACGTACCATATTTTTCAGGTGTTTTTAGTACTTGAGTATGTTATAGCTCCTACCTACTAGTACGTGACACTTGCACGTGTTTTCCCAAAATGTCCTCTGAATAGTGGTATATACAAAACAATACAACATTTCATGAATATAATAGTATCTATTAAAAAAATGATTATGAATTCATTGATTTTTAGGCAATTATTTTAACATTTTTAGCACCATTATGTTATAATTTTGAGAGTGTTTAGCATCTACAGTTTTTAATCATAATCACACCATATTGTGCATAAAAATAAAAAATTGAAAAAAAAATATCAAAAAAATATCAAAAAATAACGACTTAAACATGTTGTGAACTATTAATGAAAATCCACCTAGCAAAACGCAAAATATTATTATTATTTTTTTAATCCATAAAACTAGGCTGAATTTTTAAAATGTTCGCTTACAAAAAAAAACAGGATAAATTTTCTCCCGAAAATAGAAACTTTTGTCCACTATCTAGTGTTAACTTTATATTTTATAGCAGATCTTACGGTATTTTCGTCGGCCAAATACGGTGCCTCGAGCAGTCCGGACAGCTTTCTATGTAAGCGAATGTAGAAGAACAGTACAAGGGTGTACTTTTCACTTCCAAATGCCATTTTTCCATCGGCCATTTTGTTCTCCTTTAGATGCTCTTCAATACGATTATCAAACATGAAAGTGCCCAAAGTCATGTGTAATAGAGCTCTTAAAATTTTCAGTTTTTAAAATTTTACAAAAGTGCTAAAAGGTGGTTGAGAATTGGAGAAAAATAGGAAAAATTAAAATAAAAAGAATAAAAATCGAAGAGTTGGCGGGCAAATAGAGTCCCGGGACATTATTTTACCAAAACTAATTATTTAAAGTTAGTAGCAACTTAAGTAGGAGTTATTTCATTTTTATGTTATGAATCTAGCTACATATAATCCACATTAAACGGTGTGCCTTCATTGATAACCCGGTTGAAACAAAGCCTAGAGAAAAGTGTTTGGTCTCAAAAATTGAATAATAAATTAACTATAAAAATGACCCTAACTTGTAAGCCCTTTAAAATTGATCCACTCTAAAAAGAATTTAGGGTCAAAATACTGTGAATTTGGCCAGAATCATTATTCAGACCTAAATTTATACATTGATCCTATTCAAACGAGCTTATACTAATTTTGTAGCTAATTTTTAACACTATTTTTGACATCATATTTATTTCTCTAGGTTTGATTTGAAACGATATACATAAATAACAAGAGCTTCAAATATCGGGGCCGCAAAAGTCGCATAAACTTGATATTTCAAAACTCGCCCCAAAGAATTGCGTCCGAACAATTCCATTGCTTGCTCACGTATTTCCTTGAAAATTTGCTGAAAAGTTTCGTTCCGTCCCATGGTGATTATCATCAGCGGGATGATCTGCAGGAGTCTGTTCTTGGAGCTGTGCTCTTGGAGTTTTTTGATCATCAATTCGTGCAGATCAATGATCGGTTTATCACTAAAAATATTATGCGTATAAACTTTTTTTCAAAGACTTATTAGATATTCTAGTAGTTAGTATTTATATACCCTATAGATCCGCCGTTTCTCAAATGTGCCATTGCTCGATCCACCATGCTCTGCAAAACACCGGATGCCACCACACTTAGCCCAAAGAGATCGCCAACATCATTCACTAAATTATAGGTATGGAATGTTTTCAATGACATTACACTTGTTAATAATCGATTATGCTTATTATATAAATCGATAATCAAGGTCATAAAAATAATTTTCTTCTAATTATTAAATGAAGCTTGTTTATTTAATTGGGTAAAATTACAGTTTCTGTTTACAGTATAATAATTCTTGCATAATTAATACAAAACTAGGATTTATTTAAATTCAGTCTGGCATGGATGTAATTTATTAAAAGTGAGAATATTTTTATATGTGTTTTATAGGATCCGAAAATGCATCCAATTTGGTCATACTAGTAATTGTCTCTTAAACTATAAAATAGTCAAATAAATTTAATAAAGAATCATTTTAAAATAGATTTTTTAGTTAAAAACATCTAAAAGTAGGATAATAATAGAGTTTTATTTTTTCAACTATACCGTATCCACATAATACTTCAGAAGTACTGCTTTTTCGTGCAGTTTCTGGCGCTTTCCCTTTGTCAGACCCATCAACATACTTCTCCACTATTATGACATCACTACTGTTTTGCGAGTGTGGCGACTGTAATGACAGATGTTGCACCTGTCTTACTGGAGTGTCTACTGTAGTACTAGTTCCAGGTACAGTATGATCTCTTGTGAAGTTCCGTTGTCGTACTGAGGACTCTGCAGGACTTTGTTGTATTTGTGCAGCAGGATTCACAGTGTGAGTTTGTACTCTGGATGGTAGTTGTACGGTAAGTTGTTGTGCCATGGTTTCTTGATGTCCTCGCTGACGTTTCCGTCTATCCATCAAATTGCTCCTGCCCGCTATTGTCATAGGTGGATCAGCTTCTACCGTAGTATTATGCCCTGTAGCTGAACTTGTTACCGGTACTGTATAACTTCTCGGACTTCCGGATACCGATGGATGTCTTGCTAAATGAGTAGCATCCGGCGCTGACCGTCCAGTTGACTCGAATGTATTACTTCTTGAGTATTTCTTTGATAGCGGATCTAATGAATACGGTACTCTATATGCTCTCGAGTGGCCATCGGTTTGAGTTACAGGTGTATTATACCCGGCTTTTGCTGTTTCCTGTCCATTATACCCTGTCCCCGTCGGCGGTTGGCTATAGATGGGTGAATGCATTCGTGATACAGTATGCCTTTCTGGGATAGCATTGATTGTTGACGGTGTTTGCAATACCGTAAATCCTGGTGGGGCATCATTTGAGATTCCAGCAGATGTCATGTTATTCATGGTAAACAGATTAGTATAACCAGTCGAGGATGTTTCTGCTACAGTATACCTTGCCGAGGATGTTTCCGGTATGGTATCATGCCTTGCCATTCCGGACATTGTCATGTTGTTGTACTGCGTGTTTCCCGCCACCGTATGCTGACTAGGTGGTGTTTCTGCTACCGTAGGTGCTGTCGGATATCTTTCGTCCAATGTACCGATTGATGAAGGTGCTTGTAGCATGGCCAAATACCCATTTGGCTGTGTATTTATCATCGAATACCATGCAGATGAGGAACTCGGTTCCGCTACCGTATCCCTTGTTGATGGTGTTCTCTCTGTCGTATGTAACGTTGAAGAAGGTTCCGCTATCGTATGCCCCGTCCCCGGTATTTCTGATACTGTATACTCTAATGGATAACCAGTTGAGAAAGGTGTTTCTGGAAAGCTTTGTTGTGAAAGGGTTGAAGCATCAGAAGATTTCGCCAAAAACTCTTGCCAATTTCGCATTTCCAAGGGAGAATCTGAGAATTAGAGATTTTCGAAATGAATATTTAATATTATTTATTGTTTAAAAAATGTTTGTTTTCATAAGGAAAATCAAAAAACGAGTTACGTCATTCGGAAATTAAAAAGAAGATTTTAAATATTTTATAAATTAATATTACACAATTTTTTTTCGCCTTATATTATGTAAATATTAAATTTCAAAAATTGCAAAATTATATTTGAAATTTTTTTATTATAAATATATTACCCTACCCCCTCCCTAATTGGAGATTTTTTCATAATTTTTGCTCATTTATCATAAATTACAAATTTTACAAAATATATATATATTTGATTGAAATAGTAGGAAAATAAAGTTTTTATCAACATCATTTATTTGTTTTTTTTTATTTTTTTTTAAAGTAATAAGTTAGTTTCGGACGTGTAAAATACCTTGGAATGTTTGCCTTGCGCACCCTTCAAAATCAAAAAATGAATCCATATCATGCATCTGTCCATTATTCGTATTAACATCATTATTATTTTCATTCAGTTGATGGCGATTTTTGGTTGCTAACGATTTATTTATTAGCAGAACAATTACTATTAAAATATTTGTAGAAAAATTGTACAACATTATAAAAAATAAATATTGAGATATCGAAAATCTAAATTTTATGAATAAAAATGATAAATTCGCAAATATTTTCTTTATCCCTTTGTCTAAATAAAACCTTATTTAAAATCTTTATTAACCTTTTCTTTCGGAAAAAGTTAATTTCTGAAAATTTTTTTATTGAAGGCACAAAAATGTTTTCGCAATTATAAATTTTCTGAATTACTTATATAACTCATAAAAATATGCAGCCATTTATTTTTAATTGTATTGATGTTAAAGCCTAATAATTTAAAAATAAACTTTGGACCGGATCCTTTTTCATTCGTAATTTTCATCATTTTTTATTACATTAAATAGTTGACTAAAATATATTTTATATACCTACATCATGTTTTGTGTATGCTCAAGGAAATGGTACAGCGACGGTTGACTTCCGTCTGGTTAACCATTTTTTAATCAATTTTTTCGTCATTAAGGTTGATGAGTCATTTTTTAATTAATTATCAAATAAATATTATTTTGGAATCAATATTTTCTATGGCTTTTTTAGATAAAAATTTCAAAGTTATGAAATAAATCAATCGATTTTCGTAAAATGGGTCAATTCCAAGAAAATCTTGAATTTTTATCCAATTTTTTAAAAGTATGATTAACCAATATTAATGACAAAGCGTAATAACCTTGAATTTCGAGAAGAATATTTTGTTTAAAGAGCGAGAAATTATAACAATAATTAATTTTGGCAATTATTAATAATATTCAAAATAGTAATCAACTAAATTTTTGGGTTATATTTTAATATTATTTGCCATAAATAAAAAGTTGATTTTGGTAATAATTTATTTACTATGTCTCAAAAACTATTTATATAAATAATTAATTAGATTAGAAGACTGTATTTTATGTCGTAAACACTTAAACCACCAGAACAAGTACTTATAAATAAATATATTTCCCGTCGGAAATAACAACTTGCAAATTAATTAGTTCCCAGTAAAAGTAATATTACTAATGAAACGTGTGATCGTGAATTCAAATCAATAAAAATTATATAATTTCAGCAAATATTATGAGATCAATTTTTTATTAGCATCTTTATTGGTCTGCAAATTTTTGGTCTCTCATTTTAAAATACCAAAATAACTTTTGTGTCAAATTCAATTTGATATGAATATTGCATTAACATATATAAAGTTGATGCATAGATTTTTTGTGCAATAATTTTATATGTATAAATGCAAAAATACATGATAATTAATTGCTTTTCATAACAGAACAGAAAATATGAACTCTATTTTATGAAAAAATGATCTTATAAAATTAAATACACCCTTTAAACTGAATTTTTTAGAAATTTGTTCATTAAATTTTCGATTTGTCATATGAATCATTGAAAAAATTGCTCATTGGCCCTTTGCTTTACGTTATTAAAAAAATCTAAAATCCGAATCAAATATGCCACATGAAAAATGTTTTGGAGGACAGGCATCTACTTCACCCTCTCTGATGTACATTATAATTTCAAAAAAAATCAATTATAATACATAACAAATCTTATAATGTGGCCATATTTGGCCACTAATATGTTCCACCTATCAATTCTCCTGCTAATAAATGTCCTTGATCTTCCAATGATACTTGCAGAACCTATAATGATAATAATAATAATAATTAGAGATCGAACAGTACAGTGGTACTGAACAGTAGTTGCCAGTAGTACTGCATACCGTCTACTGGTTTTTTCGCTGATCAGTAGTAAAATCAGTACAGTAGTTTTTCAGTGTTTTTAGTACTGAGTACTGTGTACTGGCATACTCGACTACTGATACTGTGTACTGATACTGGGGTTTGATACAGTACTTTACAGTACTAATTTTTGCACCCCTAAGAAAAGCAAAATTTACCACTAAAACGGAAAATTTTGACTGAAAACCCCTAAACCATCTATCAAAATAGGCATTTTTCTTAAGAAAAAATTAAAAAAAAACTATTTTCGTTTTTCGGCCGTCATATGGGCCGTCATAAAAGCTATTTCAGAAAAATGTGGAAATCTTTCTAAGTTATTTTTTGAAGCAATTTGTACAATTATTTGCTTGCATTAGGATAAGTCCCCGCGCGAGAAAAATTATACTTTTTTTAATACTAATATCGCAAAATTGAATGAATTTTTTTGGTTGAATTTTGCCTTTTTTGTTCTTATTTTTCTCAATTTTTTCTCATTTTTCCCCCGCCTCTCATTTTCCAGCACACCTACCTTTTTTGCGTTATTAATTTGAAAATCACTGATGAGATATTATTGATATAACATTAATTATATAAAAAAAGTTAATTTAATTAAATTAATACCTTTTTTGAGTATTTTTCATTTTTTCTTAACACTTTCGAAAAAAATTTGTTGCTTAAAAAAGTACTGGTACTGGTAAAAACACTGATAAAATGCGCCGTAGTACTGATAAAGAACAAATCAGTGGTAAATCAGCACAGTAGTTTTCCAGTGTTTTTAATACTGACTACTGTGTACTAGTCTACTCGACTACTGGTACTGTCTACTGATACTGATTTTTTCAAAATGTCGATCTCTAATAATAATAATAATAATAATAATAATTCATTCAAAAATCGGATATAAAAAACTTCGCCAAATGTAATACCGTATTTCCACTAAAATAAGATACCCTCTAAAATAAGACCCACCTCTAGAATGAATCACATCAAATATAGAGCTTTTTTTGTAATTTAATAAAAAATATTCGTTTAAAATAATTTAAAAAATTGATTTCTGCTATTCCATTATGGATGAATCAAATAAAGCAATCAAAAAAAACTAACTTCATGGTAGGGCATTAGAATAGGGCGGTTTAATTATTCAAGGACTTTCTAAGGATTTTTTAAACTATTTTTTCGGAATAGCTTGTATTTTGAATTTAGTTCTTAGTGTATTCTTTTTTTTCTTTTAATATGGGTACTTTATTTTGTCAGAATTGGACATCCATATTGGTAGAAAATAAGGTACAGCTCAGAGAGGAGTTGAAATAAAAATAAGGTATGCCCTGTTTTAGAGGAAATTGAATATTTACAAATTAGGCGCAAGGGTCAGCAAGGACTTCTAGTATGCCAAATCATTTTAATCAAATAAAAATTAAATTTTCCATTTATTAAGTGAATCAAATTCGGCGTTTGTTCGAGCTGAGTCTAACCGGAGCCGATGTTCCCCACAAATTGTTGGACCAAGCAACGGCACATTTGGGTGCCGGTGGATCTTTGCGCGACCCTCCGATCACTGATCTGAACGAATCGATGATCGGAAAACTGCAGGAGTCATATTCGAACAACAGAATCCTACAGATCATCCCACTGATGATAATCACGATGGGATGCAGCGAAATCTTTCAACAAATTTTCACGGAAATAAAGGATCAAGCTAATGCTCTATTTGGACACAATATATTGGGGCAAGCTTTATTCAAATAAATTATGGGCATTGAAGAATAGTATCTCATTTGGCCAAAGCCCCCAATAAGCTAAACCTAAAATTAAATTAAAGCTTGCGAGACCAAATCTTTAAGAATAAATTAACTGCTGAAATCATGACAGATTTTTTGACCTGTTTAATTTATCATTAGGTTTTCCACAACTTTAAATTTTTTTGTTAATAAAATATGAAAAAATTGCAAGTAGTATCCGAGATCAGAAAATCAGATAAAATTTTTTGCATTTTTTATATTTTTATTCTCTAGCATGACATTGAAGTTCTTATAAAGAATTCATCATTTATTTAAGAGAGAATAATCATAGCAAGATTTTAGGCTGTTCATGAACCTCCCGGTAAAAGCAGTCATGTTTGATAATTGGATTGGAGTTTCTGCTGAAGGAGCACAACTTGGCCAAAGGCAAAATGGCATTTGGAAGTGAAAGGTACGCCCTGGTAAAAAAAAAAANTAGTATAAGCTCGTTTGAATAGGATCAATGTATAAATTTAGGTCTGAATAATGATTCTGGCCAAATTCACAGTATTTTGACCCTAAATTCTTTTTAGAGTGGATCAATTTTAAAGGGCTTACAAGTTAGGGTCATTTTTATAGTTAATTTATTATTCAATTTTTGAGACCAAACACTTTTCTCTAGGCTTTGTTTCAACCGGGTTATCAATGAAGGCACACCGTTTAATGTGGATTATATGTAGCTAGATTCATAACATAAAAATGAAATAACTCCTACTTAAGTTGCTACTAACTTTAAATAATTAGTTTTGGTAAAATAATGTCCCGGGACTCTATTTGCCCGCCAACTCTTCGATTTTTATTCTTTTTATTTTAATTTTTCCTATTTTTCTCCAATTCTCAACCACCTTTTAGCACTTTTGTAAAATTTTAAAAACTGAAAATTTTAAGAGCTCTATTACACATGACTTTGGGCACTTTCATGTTTGATAATCGTATTGAAGAGCATCTAAAGGAGAACAAAATGGCCGATGGAAAAATGGCATTTGGAAGTGAAAAGTACACCCTTGTACTGTTCTTCTACATTCGCCTGCACAGAAAACTGTCCGGACTGCTCGAGGCACCGTATCTGGCCGACGAAAATACCGTAACCTTTTATAAACTTATTATAACAATCTACAGGATACTACCTATCAGTTGGCACCAATTCTATACACGATTTACAATTGAACTTGACAAAAAGGATACACGAATTTAGAAAAACCTTATAAGTAGTGTGCTTTTCATAGACCTTATTTCCAAAAATAAGGATCACCCAACCATTCAAAAGAAGATAAGGATTTTTTTAATTTTCTTCTTCCAACAGTTGAAGAGTTCTGAAGGTACTATGGCTTTTTAAAAAAATGCCATAATGGGCGTCTAAAAAAGTGGCAAAACCCAAAATGTTTCCATAAAAACTTTTTTAAAAACATGTAGGCGAAAATACAAAAAAACCAAATTGTATAGAATTTTTCCTTAATTTTTTTGGTATTTTTAGCTTTTCGAAATTCTAACAAAAAGTTCAAAATTTTAGTGAACTATTCAATCTCGATATTTTCGAAAATTTTCGAATTTTTTTTCAAATTTCGACACCGATGAATTGTAGCCATATTGTAAAAAACGTTCATTTTCCAGGGTGCGAGGTTGTTATGGGAAAATGCCAAGTTGGGCTTTATAATTTTAACGCAATAAAATCTACTATATTTATTTTTTTAACAACAGGCAAATGAATTTAATTGGCTGCTCAATAACTCTAAACCATAATTATTAAACCAACTCATCTGCTGGTGATGATGAAAATTGTAGGAATCTAACTGTATCGTGTCTGGACAATTCGACAGTGGACAATTCGAGAGTGAAGATAGATTGCAGGGAAAATTTTATTTCAAACCTCGTTAGACAAGAGAATTAAAAAGCAAAGTTGTGCAGAATTTTATGCTCTATCTTCTGGTATTTTTAGTTATTCGAAATTCGAACAAAATATTTCGAAATTTTGGCCAAAAACATCATTTTTTTGATATTTTCGAAAAATTTCCAACTTTTTCAGGGAAATACGAAAAATTGAAACGATCTAGAGCTTAAAGTTCTGTACAACTTTGCCTTTTATACTTTTGGTCTAAAAAGTCCAAAAAAAAGTTTTCTCTACAATTGTCGAATTGTCCGGGCGCCAACTGTATTAGGAAATGTAGCATACTGTTTTTATACATGCTATATTGTTACACTTGCAGAGGACTCCGGCAAAAACTTTGGTGCTTTTGATGCGAGCAATGATGAAGCGTGTCAATAAGGAATTTGAATCATTCGTGGTGAATCATGAACTAGAACATTACGCAATGGTATGATGGTGATGATTGATGAAAATTAAATTTCAACTCAAAATTAATAATGATTCCTTTAAAAATAGCATAATAAGTAATATCGTGAAATATGTAAAATGCGTATAAATAAAAAAGGTGGAAATCCCTTTAAATTATAATTTTTTGAAGCTATTTTTGCTTGCATTAGAATAAATCCCCGCGCGATAACACATTTTTGAGGAATGAGCAATTTGGGCAATGGTGCTGAATTGCGGTCCCGCGGAAAAATAAATAAAAAGAGTTGAAAATTCGCAGCTTGGGGTTTTTTGGGGTGCTGATTACGAATCTGAGCTCAGATTTTGTCCATGATGAATCAACTCTATGATTTTTCATCAAGTCTTGATTTTTCGCCAATTTTTCATTTTACGGTTTTTGTGTTAAAAAATCAGTTATACAATTGGATATTTATTTTTCATTATTTTCTAATCAAATTAATAATATTTTTGGGTTTTTACTTCATAAATTATTCCCACAAGATCGTTGAATATGCAAGTGTCTAAATCTCTAATTGGCGAAAAATCAAGACTTGATGAAAAATCATAGATTTGATTCATCATGGGCAAAATCTGAGCTAAGCTTCGTAATCAGCACCCCAAAAAACCCCATTATGTGAATTTTCAGCTCACAAGTCCAGCTTATAAATTTTTTGGTTTTTCCGCGGGACCGCAATTCGGCACCATTGCCGCAATTTGGATGGGATGGGATATTTATTAGGACTAGGTGGAAGGACACGCCCACTCCAATGAGTAACACGCCCACTTCGATGAAAAAGAGCAAGGCGAGGAAAGAGGAAGGAGACGGCAAAGCGCCACCAACCAATCGCTTCGAAACATTCTGACTCCAAAAACGAAAGCCAGATTTCCACATTCTCCGACGCGGATTTTACCTCATCCGTTTTAACTCGGTTAAAACACAACTCGGAAAAATGAATTTGGTGTCAAAAAATAAAGCAAAAAATTAGTTACAGAATGAGCCTCAGACATTCGGTCGCCCTTTCGATACTGTGGAAAAAATAGATATTTTGGCCAAATTCGATTATTTTATTGATAACTTTTTTGCACATTTATCTCGATGAGCATAAGTTCATTTTGTAGTTTTTTTTTACACCAATTCGTTTCTTTAGGTTACACTCATTGCAACAAAGAATGTTCCAAAACTCATATGTTTGAAAAAATGATCTATATATTGAAGCGAAATCTTTTATCATTTCCTATTGGATTTTTTATAAAAGCGTTTTTTTGTCAGCCATAATTACCACAAAGGACAGAGGAAAAGTGAAAATAGAATGCAAAAAAGAGAGAACACTCACATAAATTCGCTTCAAGTTATAGATTTTTTAAACGGGCTGATCGCTTTCCGAAGGCGACGAGTGTATGTTTGAACCGAGTTATAATAATTTAACTAATAATTCTACACTGATGGACAATCGGATTTTTTTCATCGATTTTTTGCTATTTTGGATAAATAAAAATTCAATTACAATTTGACCACTTTTTTGAGATAACAATTTAAAAAATACTATCTTTTATATACTTTTTTACTATCTTTTATTAAGCTTTTTCAGTATCAAAAAATCTTTATTTTTTAAAATATTTTAATTAAATATTTTCTAATTTTTAATAGAATTTCTCATAACCAGACCTAATAATAGATCAATAAATCATTAACAAGAAGACCAATCTGATTACAAAATAAATAATCATGTACTTCTAACTATTTATAAAATAATTAAACCTATCAATAAAAATAAATAATAAATTAAGGGATTAATTAATTAAGCACGAAATTATGATAAAAACTGTTTAGGTGAGATCTGTCATGAAATTGGACTATGTGGACACCTGGAAGGAGGTGCTGGGCACAGTCGAGTTGGGCATCCGGCTCACCATGGCACCACTGATTGGCCAGGAATTTTTCGAATATGGAAATTTCACGAAAATTTTGCAAGAATTTATTGGAAGAAATTTTGCAAAATTGTTGATCCAAATTGGCGATTACAGCATCGACCATTTGATCGAAGTGCCAGACACCCATAAATAGTGAGCAAATTATGGAAAATTCATTTGCATTAGAGTACGGATTTTTGAGAATGTGCGGGCCAAAATCCCAATTTTTTTTGACTTTCCTTAGAACATCATATAAAATTCAACAATTTTTTATGACCATTAATTTTGAACTTACTATAAAAATTCGATTTTTTATTTTCAAGAAATTTTAACTATAATTTTCCCGAATTTTCAAGCTAATGAACTCGTATTCGTTTTAACTAAATAATTTCGTCGGCACTACTTGGAAGACTGGCTATCTTGAAAATCCACTAAAAGGGTCTCCCCCCTTTTAGGAAAAAATTGAAATTTTTTTTTTGGTTTTTTGCAACTTTTTTACGCAAAAAGTAGTTAAAAAGTAAAAAAATTGAAAAAAAACTTTTTTTTGGTTTTCAAATGAAAAAAAGGGTCCCCCCTGTTGAATTTTGGATTTTCAAGATAGCCCGTCTTCCAAGTAGTGCCATTTCGTCTATTTGGATCAATGGCAAAAAAAATTGATAAAAAAAAATTTCTGGCACAGATATATTTATTTTTGACTCTCTATAGTAATACATTATAAGCTGTAATTATTAAATAAATAGAAAACCAATATTTTAATATTTTTGTTTGATTTTCAGCTTTGGCAATACCGTAGTTTTCAAACAAATTCTACAAGAGTCCAAGGAGCAATTGAGCACTACCAAGTACGGAACTCAAATAGACCTAAACTCTCTACCATCAGAGGCACAAGTAAGAACAATGTACAGCTTTGATTTGTTAATCTGAAATTAGATCAAAATCCGTTTAAATATTTTATATTTTATTAATGTAATTTTCTGTTTTTTATGGCAGTTATCGTATATATATAATGTTTTTTTTATTGACTATCCTGTACTAATTGACCACCCTGTGATAATATGGACAATAATTTTTTTGCTAACTTCTGCTTTTGGACATTTTTTCGAATTTCTGCTATTTAAACCTCTGATCAAAGCTGATTTTTTATTATTTAATTGGTTGTGAGTTAAATTCTGCCTCATTGTTGCTATTTTTGTACGGTTCTGATCAAGTTCTGGTTTTCAATTTTCAGAACACCTCCCCTCCATTGGTCATCCGCAAGTTGGCCCTGATATGTCACATCTTTGAAATGATGATGGGCCGTTTGCTCGCACCCCAACTGGAATCAATCCTTGTGAACAATGAACCACAGCTTCAGAACAAGTTGAAAGTAATGAAAGCATTTCTGACGAATTCCGTGGCACAACTGCAAAAAGCTCTCTCTGGTTCTGGTGATGGATCTGCTGTTGTGGAGAATCATGCCAATCCATAAAAAATCGACAGAATTTTTTCGCTTTGAAATTTCTGCTTTCTTCGCCCACTTCTGATTTTTTGTTAAATTGCGTGTCAGAAGAGTCCGGAAATCCCTTTTGGAAAAATGGTATTAAAGCGATTGTTTTCTAGAATAAATTTCCGCGCGATCATAAATTGAGAGGAATGAACCGGAAAAAGCTACTGATCCATTTATTTTTTTACCTCGAATAAGGAATGAGGCCAGTTTATGAAACGAACAAAAAAATTATCAAAGAAAGAGGAAAAAGACAGATCGCCAACACCAAAATACTTTCAAAAATTGAAAACTAACAACCGATCCTATCCTATACTGAAGGAAAGTTTTCGTTGTAATAATTTCCGATATTCCCATGCTCAAACGATTTGTGGTAAAAGAAATTAATGGACCAGTATTTATGACTAGGTGGAGGGACTCACTCGAAGACGGAGTGGTTTTTGGATCCAATGAAATGAAATGAAGGAACAGAGGCAGGGAGAAGAGAGAACAAACGTGCCAAACGCATTCGACAAATCGTTTCAATACCAAATTCGAAGATAAAGGAGTCCCAGATTTCCGGATTTTTCTGACGCACATTTAAATTGTTTTTATTTTGTTGATAAAAATGCTTTTTCTTGATAATAGAAGCTCTTTATTTTAAAATTTTTGAAAATTTCATACCCTAATAAAAAATTGCAATAAAAAAAATTCAAAGAATAATAAATATTATGTAATATTTCATGCCTTAAATTTTGGAAAATTAAAAACATGTTTTTCTTTAATTGTTCTAAAGCCCTTTTTATCATTTTTATTCGAAGCTTCACATTTTGAATTTTGAGATCTAAACACGCGGTGTAAATAGCAAAAATATTTATAATAAATGAATGAATAAAAAGCTATAATTATCACAATTTCCGGGAAGTTGTAAGATGCATTTTAAATAAATTTTTGCTAAAAAATATAATAACAACCTATCTCATTACTCAAATCATAAAAAATAACTAATGCGCATATGGATTTTTGTTCGGGCTTCTTGAAATAATAGCTTTTTTCATTTTATTTTCTTTCATATTTCTTATTAATCTATTTCATAGACCACTATACAATAAAAATAATTAATACCACATTAATAAAAACACAGTTTATTATTCTGAAAGTTGATTTTTTTAAACAATAAAATTTTAATCAACTAAAAATTATTAAATAATATCCCACTAATCTTTTATGAAGAATGGGAAATTTTTTCCAATAATCAATAGATCCAAAAATTCAGTAACCATCATTATATTTCCATTACATTAATATGTTTTACATATATCCATTTGAAAAATGAGCATAAAATTTTCGTGCAAAATTTTTTTCCATAATCGATAATATCGTCAATTATAAATATATATTTCTTTATTTACAGTTAACAGACATTTTTTTAAAATGGGAGCAAATAATGCTACGAATATTTTGCTAGCAACCGTTCTGCTAGCACATTCATTGCTAGCAACTAAAGATGGCCATCAACAATTTGATGAAAATATTAATAATATTGACAATAATAATGACCAACTAATTGACGACTTATTTGTAAGCACAGACGGAATGGATTGGTATTTGAATTTCGATGATTGTCCATTGACAACTTTCGAAGGTTCCTTTTTAATTTTAAAAATCCACTAAAAGTTTAAAATAATAATTATTAAGAATATTATACATCAAGAGTAGTATTTTAAAAATATTAATATCCGAATAAATAATCAATATTTTGATTTTTTTTCAATGTTTTTGAGAGCATAAATTAGAATCCGTTAATATCTGTTCTTATTATGAATGTTTTATCATTGGAATATGATTATAAAGTATATAGAATTTTTAATCAAAAAAGTATTTCTATGCAATTATAAGAGATAAAATTAGAGCCTAAAATTACGGCAAAATTTTGAATAAAAAAATGAAATTTCTATAATAAATTTCTTATAAATGTTTGAATATTTATATTTTAAAAATTTATTATGAGAATTGTTTAGATTCTTCACTTGAAATACAAAATTGGCAAGAAATTTTAATGAATGATAATTCTGACACTTCGTTCCCTTCACAACAAAATCCTCCAGATACACCCTCCTCAACAGGGCATACGTATACATTGTCAGAAACCCCAAGTTATACGGTATTACCAGAAATGCCTTCGACAAGTTATTCCATCAGACAGATACAACCGACAGAGTTTATCATGATACAAACTCCTTCTACAAGGTTTACTGTATCGGAAACACCATCTACAGAGCATATGGTAGCAGAAACACCGACAGAGAATACGGTAGCTGAAACACTTTCGACAGAGAATACGATATCTGAAACACTTTCGACAGAGAATACGATAGCCGAAACACTTTCAACAGAACATACGGTAGCAGAAACATTTTCGACAGAGCATACGGTAGCTGAAACATTTTCGACAGAACATACGGTAGCAGAAACACCTTCGACGGGTCAAACCGTGCATGATACATATGCATCGATACCCAATTCGTCATCATTTAAAGTGCCGAAATCTGTACATTTTTCGAAAAATACTATGATACCGAAACAATATTCACGACCTAATACTGTAGCATCAGTGGGTCGGAACGTTTCAAAAACAACCAATTCAGCAAAGCATACGGTTTTGGAAACCCACCAAAGAGGTCACACTTCTGTAACACAACGATCTTCGGGAGATACTGTAGCGGGATCTGAAACTGTAGCCAATTTATTTGAAACAAGGCATATGGTAATAGAAGGATCTCCTTCAGCAGAATATTCCATTGCAGAAGAAGCACTTCCAACAACTGAATGTACACTAAATTGTACGGCAGAAATACCGATGGAAGCAAATATTTTAGCAGAAGTGCATCCTACAGAATTTACAATACCTAGAAAGGAAAAATTGCCCGTGAAAAGAAAGCAAAAACGCCAAAGATCTGGTGTAAATGCAACAGTAAATCCTACCATAGGAAGACATACGGTAGATAATCAACAAGATGCTACTGTGAGCTCTACAATAGGCAAGAGGCAGACTGGAGTAGGGAAAGCATCGTTACCACCATTAATATCCAGAGTACCACCGTCGCAACGTAAAGAATCTACAGTACGACAACAAGACATGTTACAACATCACAATGTACATAGTAGGACAAGTATACATACTGTAGACCATGGAACAGATAGAAGATCATCTGCAATTGGCTCTACAGTACGACAGAAAGATACTGTAGCCACTACCGTACGACAATTACTACCGTTATATCCACAGAAAAATGATGGCACAATAGTAAAGTATGGCAACAATGTAAATGACAAAGGGAAATCGCCAACCACTACCGAAATGGGCAACAATACGATATCATGTGCTTATGGTATTATATACTTAGGGTGTAACATAAGTTCTGTCGCATATTTATAGCGGCTTATTAAAAAATTCATAACTTTGTTATTTCCTTACCAAATCAATTTCTCTTTTTTATTTTGTAGAACAAATTGTTTTCTATCATTTTTACTAGTAAAACCAATTCTAATCCACAGATTTAAAAAATTATGATTTTTTAAGCAAATACACCCAAATTCGACAGTTGACCATATTTTTTCGATGGTCTCAAAATGAAAGATTTCATAAAGATGGAAAATAAAAAATTCTGGAAAAAGATAGGCCAAAGGACCCTCTTTTATGGCGCAAAAAAGAAAAATTTTAGAAAAATGAAAAAGGGGTAATATGAGGTCGACAAAACCCCTCAAAATTTATGGCATTTTTAGGGTCAAAATGAGAATCTCAGCTATGAGACCTTTTCAGATGACCAAATCATTATGATTCAATATAATGGTGCATAGATAAGTAATATATATCGGAAATTCAATTTTCCTTGTTTGTTTTTATAACTTTTCTGAAGGAATAATTTTTTGGACGTTTGTCTAAAAATCAGTTCTTCCAAAATTACCTAGAAAAAAATAATGAATAGATAGCTTATGAAGCTCATTTTTGCTAGGAATACTAAACAAAATATGCTCTATCAGAATAACATATGAATGGATTCTTTAGCCAATTCTATTTTATAGAAAAATTGAATCCATTTTAACCATGTCAAAAATGACATCAATTTGTATTTTGCTTTTTAGCTCTTTGAATTTTAAGCCAAGGTCTCTGTTCTTTTGCTCAAAAAGTTGCAACATATCATTGATAATAATAGTGGATATATCAATATTTGGTTGGAATTTACTTGATTTAAAAAAAATATTTTTATGAGATCAATGAATATGCGACAGAACTTATGTTACACCCTAAGTATTTAATATTTGCATATAAAAATTATTATTATGGAAATGATAGTCATGCAAATACATATTTTTTCTTGATATCAAAAGGGCTAAATAACTATGAAAAACGCATTTTCAACATAATCAGAAGCTTATAGAGTGAATTTAATTCTCATGTTTTATCTTATTTTCCAAGTTTTGTTCATATTTACATATTCCATATTTTGTCAATTGTATTTCCATCACTATCAAATTCCTTATTATTAATGGACCAAAATGAATGAGAGTAGCTTAATTTTTTATCTGTTTACTCCATTGGTTTGACCCCAATTTGAACTTATTTATTATTTATTTTTTAATCTTAAAAGTTAGAAACCAGATATATTTTTGGGGCATATTATAAATTTTGGGCATACCCAAAATAAATTTAATATGACAAATATATTTTAACTTGGTTTTGGTTTACAACTAAAATGGCCGAATCAACTCAATTTTAGTGAATCAAATTCGACGTCTGTTCGAGTTGAGTGTGACCGGAGCCGATGTTCCCCATAAATTATTCGATCAAGCAATGGAACATTTGGAAGCGGGTGGTTCATTGAGCGACCTTCCGATCAGTGATCTGAATAAAAAACTGATCAAAAAACTCCAGGAAGCTTGTTCGATGAATAAAATCCTACAGACCATCCCGCTAATGATGATCACTATGGGACGCAGCGAAATTGTTCAGCCAATTTTCAAGGAAATCAAAGTTGAAGCTGAAACACTGTTCGGACGTAACATTTTAGGGTAAGTTTCCCATAGAAGAAAGACTCAAATTTTATTATTCAAAACATCTTTAAATGCTAAATTATTTTTTAACCCATCAAGATATAAAAAATAATTTTTTAGACGAGCGAACTTTTTGGGTAATAAACAACAAACTTTTAAGATAATAGCCATTTTAACAGGAAGTGTCATGTAGGAATGACATCTTCCGAGAGGTCTCACTATAATATTTAGCGAGATCTATTCGAACCTAATTTATATGCAAAAACTGGAGGCACATGTATAGAAAAGTTTCGAGAAAAAATCATTTTTATTTATTTTTTCACGTGCTTTAAGGGCGGGTCATCGGTGGTTCTACCGCTATTACGGTCAGCCAAATTTCTAAAACCATGTTAGGGTAAACCTACAAAAGCGTAAATATGCAGAAAAATTAACTTGATTTTTTAGCCTTTTTATTTTTTCGAATTTGCTTCAAAAATTAATTATTTTTTTAATTTTCAAAAAATCAATTTTTACACATACCTTTCGAAAATTTTAAAAATTTTCAAGAAAAGTTAAAAAATAAAATCAAGTTAATTTTTCTGCATATTTACGCTTTTATAGGTTTACCCTAACATGGTTTTAGAAATTTGGCTGACCGTAATAGCGGTAGAACCACCGATGACCCGCCCTTAAAGCACGTGAAAAAATAAATAAAAATGATTTTTTCTCGAAACTTTTCTATACATGTGCCTCCAGTTTTTGCATATAAATTAGGTTCGAATAGATCTCCCTAAATATTATAGTGAGACCTCTCGGAAGGTGTCATTCCTACATGACACTTCCTTGTTAGTTAAAAAAATATACCAATTACCTATTTGGAATTTTCAATATTTTACTTTTTTATGGTTTAAAATTGGTCGAATCCAAATATTTAATCTATTGATTTTTTAGATAAAATAATAACCAAATTATTTAAGACACTTAGTACATATTCCGGTCAAAATTTTCACGTTTGATAATCGCGTTGAGGAATATATGAAAAGAATCAAAATGCCGAATGACAAAATGGCATTTGAAAATGAAAAGTACGCCCTGGTACTCTTCTTCTACATTCGCTTGAATAGAAAGCTGTCCGGACTACTCGAGGCACCGTATCTGGCTGACGAAAGCACCGTAATATTCTACTACAATAATATTATATGCGTTAATAGAATATAGGTATTAGCAGGGTAGAAATTAGCAGGAAATTATCTTATCAAATTTTATTATTTCTATGGGTTCTTGTTTTTTTTTTGGATTTTTTGATTATTTAGTTGAATGATGCCGCCCTTATTTTCCCAAAATTCGATTCCAATTCAGAATTTTTTGATCAATCTGGTACTAGAAAGTCATTAAGAAAATTTGCAATCCATGAAAAATTTCAATGGATTAGAAATACCTCGGACCCTAATGTAAGGGCCTTTATTTTCCAATCTTCGGCTTCCAACTGAATTTACTTAAATCATTTATGATGCAGAATTTTTATATATTTAAACAAATTTTTAGTCTAAAAGTATTTATTTATTAACAGGGAAATCCGGGCAAAAAACCGACACTAAGAAGGACATTAGTGCTCTTGATGCAAGCAGTGATGAAGCGTGTCCAAAAAGAATTTGATGCATTTGTGAGGAACAATGAGCCCAAACATTACGAAATGGTATGCTAAACATTTAAAAAATATAATAAAAATAATTTTATTTTTTAGAAATTATTCAAATGAATATTTAAATTTAGGTAAGATCGGCTATGAAAATGAATTTTACGGACACTGCAAACGAAATAATAAAAACTGTCGAATTGACCATTCGGTTAATCATGGCTACTTTGATTGGCCAGGAAATTTTCGAGAATGAAAATTTCACGGAAATATTGAAAGAAATTGTCGAAAGTAATGTTGCAACTTCGGTGATCCAATTTGGCGATTACCGCATCGATAAACTGATCAAAATGCCAAACAATTTGAACATTCGAGAAAAGTGAGTCGCTATAATAAAAATTATTCAAAAAGATACAAAACAAAAATAGAAAATTTTTGAGATATAATCGTGTTAACGAAAACAATAATATATAGTAAAATAGCTTTTTTTTTAGTTAAATTATTATTATTATTATTACTTAAGCTTTGGCAATATCGTCGTTGTTGAACAAATTATACAAAAGTCTATGTGCCAGATAAATACCAAATATGCGGACCCTAATGGACAACCATCTTCAAATGCACAAGTAAAACAGAAATATCAATTATTTGATTAAAGTATAATATACATATAATAAGTTTAAAATCTGCTTTTGATTCAATTCATTTTTGTATTTTTTTTTATTTTTTAGATCATTATAATTAAATAAATATATACTTCGATTTTGCTTCAATCATTGATTCATTAAAAAATTCTGTCAATATCGCCTTCGAAAGTTATGGAATTTTTTCGTTAATTATGCTCAACACATAAAATTTGGTTCGAATTCTTAATATTTCTTTAGTTAGTTTTGAAAAATTCTATCAATAAATGTCTGCAAAAAATTTAATTGATTAATTTTTTATCCCTTTTTAAAATTTATTTCCAAAATCAAAAGGATAAATATTTGTTTTCTGATAATTTTCAGGAAAAATACTCCACTTTGGTTGTCCGCAACTTGGATCTGATTTTGCACATCCAACAATTGATGTTACGGCGTTTACTCTCTCTCCAGTTCGAAGTGATCCTTGGCAACACCGAATTGTTGCTACAGAACAAGTGGAAAATAGCGAAAGACTTTCTGGAATGTACTGTAGCACAGCTACAGAATGCCCTTTCTGGTTCTGACGATGGTTCTACAAGAGCAATATGCACAACATTCAATAGGAAATATTAATAAACCATAATTTTCAGAATTCTGATTAATTTTAATGCAAAATAAAATTCGGTTTTATGGCAATGATAAAACTAAATTTTTGTTATATTTTGTTAAAATATTTCTCTTAGTACATATATTTCTTATTAAAATTTCTGACTTTCAAGTTTGTGGATGACCACAAATGACTTAATTTAAATTAAATAATTAATTAAGAAAATTTTAATTTTAAATTAATTATTAAATAATTGGTTTGAAGGAGGTAATGCCTGGCGTGATCTTGTCATCTTTTTCTACTTCATATGTATAATCGGGAACCAAAAAATGTTGAATTTAATTTTCCTTATAAAAAAGTGTAAGAAAAAGAGTAGTCAAAATAGGTAAATTTTTTGACCAAAACACAGAATTTTGACCATATCTTTTTCACAAGGGGCTTTCTCATAAGGACATGTCCACGATCATATATTTGGACCCCATTCAAAACTGAACTTAAATAAATGAAATTAAAGAGCAAAAAATGCTACAAAATTAGCTACATTCAGGTTTGCTACTGACAAAAAATTAAGGAAAAATTAAATTTGGTGTAAACATTTTTTGGTCATATTTTACATTAAACATTGAAAATGTACTTATGTAGAGCTCATTTTGTAGCAAATTTTTTGCTCAATTTTTGATAACAGACTCATTTCATTAAGTTGGGTTTGAATTTATAATGAATGGCGTGCAAATGTCTCGCACGTAAATAAATAATTACTCTTTTAATATCTTGGCTTATAATATTGATACAAGGATTTAGTACGGACTCATATACAAGCTGTACCATATTTTTCGGAAAATAATTTTTACTACTCAAATAGTGATTTGGTGCATATCTGTTAAATATTTCGAGTTGGCTTTACAATTACAAATGCAACACTCATTAATAGTGTGATTTTATTGTAAAATCTAAGAAAACTTGAGAAGTGTAAAATTTTTTGCTGTCGATTTGTCGCCTACTACGGAACTATTTGGTCACCATCCACAAATGTACTACATATTTGTAGTTTTCCTGTAGTTTTTCCCAAATTAATGAGTAAGATTTGTTATGACAAAAAGCATCGAGTCGAAAACGCGAATTCTGTAATGAGACCAAATGGATATGACCATTAACAGAGTTGATGTTGACATTAGGGTTTACGAAACCGGAAGTTTTTCGGAACCGGAACTGGCTAAAATCAGAGGAATCGGAGCTCGGAATCAGAACCAGATTTCTTACAGGAGAACCAGAATTGGCCGTAAGTAGCCTTTTATGTAAGTTCAAAAATTAAAAAATATTACTTATGAATGAAAATGAAATGAAAAAATGACATGAAAATAAATGTTTCCTCAGCTTTTTCTATTTATTTTTAAAATTAGTATTTTTTATTTTCCAAAGTTAAAAAGGCTAGTTTCCGACCGGTTCCGGTTTTGGTCAAAAATCTAGTGAGTTCCAGTTGCTCTTAATTTCCGGTCAGTTCGGCTTCCGGTTTTGCAAAAAAAAAATCCGATTCCGCTCAACCCTTGTTTTTCCCGAATTAATGAGCAAGATTTAATTCTTTGCTGAAAACATATTTAATGGCCAAACCATTGAAGTAGAAACGCGAATACTAATGAGTACACTCTGTCCATTAACAGAGCTGCTTATGACCTTCTTAATCCTAATGCTCGTTTTTTGAAATAAAATTGTATAGAAAATGGACAAAGTAAGTGCAATTTTATAAAAAATATAAAAATATATTGTTAAATTTCAGTTCTATGAGTTGTACAAAGATGCTGGATTGGTCCCGATCGAAATTTACATAACTGGTGTGATGACTTTAATTTGCTATGTCGGAATTTGTCTGAACACAAGTCTGATCTATGTGACGGTTAAGACCAAGTAAGCATAACAAAAAGCCATAATAAAAATTCAAAATAAATTATTAATTTCTAAAATTTCATAAGCTGAAATCTGATATCTGTCGGAATTTTTTTGTACTTTTTGAAAATATTAAAGAACTCTACACCGGCCCTGAAGTCTTATTAATCGCGGAGTGTATAAGTGTTAGGCAATTTTTCATTAATTAATTTTTTTCATCTTTTATCATTAAAAAAAGACCGGGATCATGGATTATTTCATTTATTAAAAATAAATAAGATTAGCCTTCATTATTTATTTTACTAACCTTTTTTGGGGGTACAACCAACTCGATACCAAACCATCTCGATATCCGGCATCAAGTTGGTTTTGCCATCTCGATACCACCAATACCACCTCGATACCAACCATACCATCTCGATACCGCGTGTTAAAGAAAATTCCTTTTCGCAAGAAAAAAAATTCTCGAAAAAGAAAAAAAAATAAACTTCATGGTATCGAGTTGGTAGGCAGTCCTTTTTTTGTAAATACATTTTAGAACCCTTCACCGGCCCTGCAACATTATGATCGCTCTGTATGCATTTTTCGACTCCTTTATTTTGCTGCGATACACCATCAAATTCTACATATTTTTGCTCGGAATAAACTTCATCAATCTCCGCACCTGCTTCATCATACAATTCATCCCTCAGTTCGGCGCTTCTCTTGCCATAATTTTACAGTTGTGCATAGGAATTGATCGACTGATCGGCGTCATGTTCCCGATTTGGTAATACTTACATATTAATGTTAAAAAAGTATCGTATTACGGTATGTTTCTATATGTATAGTTATGCTGGTTCATCTGTAAATGTAAAAATCAGTACCGTACTTTTTCAGTGTTCTTAGTACTAGGTACTATCTGCTAGTAGTATTCCTCGACAACTGGTACCATAGGTGTGGGACTTTTGAGGCCCAGATGTTTAGGGCCCAGATTTTTGCAGCCCAAAATTTGCAATATGGATGGAGATGAAGATGCACGTTTTTTATATTTAATTTCTTTTTCTGTTATTTTTTTTTGATTTTTAAATTTTCTTTGGGCCGCAAATTTTGTTTACTCCGCAAATATATGGGCCGCAAATGTCCCATAACTGCAGCGTATAGTAGTACTAATTTCACAAAATTTTGAAATCTAATACATACCAATGGCATAACAATGTTAGATTACGAAAAAATGTAATTTACTAGGTCGAATAAAAATGTACACCTAATGCTCCAAAAAATTAATCCCCCCACTAAATAAAAGTTGTTTTTTAGTTTTTTAACAATTATTTTCTATGCAAACCTACTTCTGATTAAAAAATTTCCATAACGAATTGGGTTAAAAAGGTTACAGTTGATATTTATATTTCAGGTATAAATTGCACAGGAATAAATTGAATAAATATTTTTTCTCCATCAATTTCATTGTATCGATGATTGTCACATGTGTTCAATATTATGGCATAAGTTTACACTGGGACAAGTTTGTTTTTTGAATAATATTTTAAAGAATGCAGAAAATTTATGGAATTGTGAATAAAATCGAATATTGATCAAATGAATTTATTTTTAAATTTGTTCGATGGATATCATATCGCAAATATCGCATTTTTGACCATTATTGTTATCGCATATCGTTATCCCTTTTTTCGTCAATATCGCATTAAATACACGCAAATACACACCTAGAATCATATTTTTGCCAAAAAATTAAATTTCCAAAGTAATAAAGATGAACTTTTCTTAAAAGATCTAAATTTTTATCACCAAAAAATATTTAAAATTTTTAAGAGCGCGACTCTAATTTTCCAAAAAACTTTCCGGCGACCACCGTTTCCCAAAAAATACATAGAAAAAATTTATAAAAATTATGAAAATGTGAATTGAAATTTATGAAAATTGTGAGTTTACGAAGATTATAGAAAAATACTCTGAAAAGAGGGTTTTAAAAATATTTCGTAAAAATTAAGTTTATATCTGATTAAATTCTTGAATGTTATTTAAATTCTTACAAATTATTATAGGCCGGTGATGTGCGATTTTGCAGACACACTACTTCTACCCGAACTAAAAACTTTCAATGTTGTAAGAGGAGACTTACTTTACATCGCGGACATTGTGTGTTATTCGTTGATTTGGGTTGTCGTTTTTTTGCAAAAAAGCATCATCACATGGTCAGTTGTTTTTTATAAATTAATTATTTAATTAATGTTGGGTCACAACCCAATAAAGAATTGGAAGAATGGATTTAAAATAATTATCGATCATTCTGACAATTTCCATTCATGATATTGTGACTTTAGATCCTTCCTTCATAGTTCTCACTTCCCACTCATTCCCTCAAATTACTTTTCAAAGTCGCTTCCCCAAATTACCCGCTCCCAAATTTCACTGTTATTTTGCTCTAATAAATAAAGTATTTATTTATTGCTTCGGTCCTATTTTATTGTGTCATCAAGGCACAACAATTAATTAATTTATTTATTTTTTGTTTTAGTATCCGAAAAGAACAAAAGGTTGATGCTTTCGTTGAGCATTATTATGGGATTGGAAATTGTTGTTGTTGTGGTATGTTATATACCTTAATTCCTCTAATATAAGGCCCCTCTATTAAGATTAAGACCTCTCCTTTAATATAAGGACCTCTCGTTTAATAATATCCCCTCCCCCCAGTTAGTAGTTTTCTATCAAAAAATTCAAGCACCCACCAATATTGACCCATTTTTATTTCTTTTCCTTTGTAATTCTAGCTTAAAGGGAAGATTATTATTATTGAAATTAACATTTTTCATTATTATGTCTTACAAGTTCGGTCCTCCCTCGGTTTGAAAATTTTGTTTCGGTGATAGGATGTTAAAAACCGCCAAATGCCCAAAAGTTGTGCTTTTCATATTAATTATAACTAAAATAAAATTTAATAATTTTGGTCTAGAAGCTTTAGAGAATTTAAGGTTCCCTTCTATTATAAGGCGGGATTGTTTTCAGCGGGGATTGAAAATTATAAGATAGGCTTTATATTAGAGGAAATATGGTATCAATTTTTAGCAAAATATGCTGTTAAATTACCTTTTGACTCCTTTGCACTTGGACATTTTCACCATTGAATATGTGACCACACCGATAATATTCACAATCCACATTATTTTCAACAGCAGCATTACCCCGGTACTTCTCATTTGCAGGTGAATAAATGCTACTATGGTATTAAAAAATAAAAATATTTATTGATTCTTCTAAATAAATCAACAATTTTAAAAACTATGTAGAATTTTATGTCCAATTTTAACCTTCTTGATTTTTCGTATTTCCATGAATTTTTAATTTTTTAACTATTCAGCAACATGGTTTTATTTTTAAAATTTCAAAAACATTAGTAAAATTTAAAACGAGTTAGCTAGTTATATAAAATAAAAGTCCTAGCACCGAATAAAACGATACAACAGTAAGTTAATCATGATAATCCATGATGCTTTTCGTTCAGCAAACAGTATTCCAGCGCCTTTCGTGTATGTTTCGGATTGCCTACAAATGTTGTGGCTCCGGCGAATCCCGTACAGATCATCACCAGATAATTCGACTTGAAAAATCGACGAATGTTCACTCTCTTTAATCGTTTTTAGTACAAACTTAAAATTTTATAGCTCTTCTCATTCGCAACATTTATTCATTAATGTATTTCCGTTTTCTTTATTTTTATTATTTAATTTTCGAATTTTTAAACTCTAATTTCATGATTTATTTTACATATTTTCATACGTAATCACAGGAAACAATATTTTTACCCTAAAAATGATACTATAAAATTTTATTTTATTTATTTATTTCCATTTTTTGAAAAACTGAAAATTGAATCGCATAAAAATTTTGGCATTCGAGCCAATTGAATAATAAAAAATATGGAATAAAATAAAAAATTAAAATTAATACATAGTTGTCGCCAAGGAATGGGTTTGGCGACTTTTTCGTGATCACTGATCATCAATTCCCATCCATGCTGTGGGGTGTTTTCTCTATCCATAAGATCGGGGAGTTTTCAACACTCCTACCCCCTCCTGTATTTCCTGTCACTTTGGGGGTGCCCTTCCGTTTTCCGTTCTTTCACAATATTTTTGTCCCCGTCATTTTAATTAAGTCTTTGCACTCATTCCGGCCCATTCGCCCCCAAAAACCAATTATGTTCTTTTGCCACATCATTTATTGGCCCTTTCGGCCACTTCCGCTCTTTCTCTCTCTTTCTCTCTCTCTCTCTTTTCCCCGCACCCCAATCTTGCAACATTCGCCATGTTTTCGCTCCAGATTAATCATCCCGTTCCAGTCCGTACCGTTTCATAATATTTTGGCCGATCCATTTCTTAATTGTTTTCCGCCCTCTTCCCACCACTATATAAACCCCTCGGGGATCCTCTCTATTGTCTTTTTGCTTCACCAGTCATTTGCTTCAACATTGATGCCATCTAAGTCCATTCCCCATTTCCGCGCATTTTTTGCTTCATAAACATATTTTGATTCCTGTGTCCATTTGGGTTGGGCCAGCCAGCAAAAGACCCGAAAGGGAAATTCGCAATTGGGTTGGGCTCTTCATCGCGACTCGATAGTCGCCCCCTCCCTTTTTGTCTTCGTCATCCATCCCCTTTCGTCCCCTTCTCCTTCCTCGGCAACATTCGTCGGTTGCCTCCCCATCCATTCCAATTGGCCTCTTTGGTCTTTTGTTTGTGTTCGACGCCACACTCAGTGGCGACGACATGGAGCCCCCTACGGGTCGTTAAGTACTTGACTTAACGGCTTTCGGATCGTCTGATCCGACCTCCATTCTCCTCTCCTCCCTTCCCTCCACCTCGTCCACCTTCCTAGTTCACTCCCCTCTCCACCCACCTCTTCCTCACCTTCCATCTCCTTCCACCCTCACTCTCCTCTCTCTCCTCTCAAGATGAGTAGTATTGCTCTGAGGTTCAAAATCCTCCCCTGTCTTCCTCGGTTGAAGGGTTACATTGAGTCCGCCAGGACCGATCTCACCAGAGACCCTACCGAGGATGGTGTACTGGCCGACTTGGCTAGTGACAGGCGGAACTTAAACAGCGCCATTACACTTCTCGATGAGTGTAATGAACAATGGGAGAGGATGATCGGGAGATTGAGCGGAGACGCTCTCACGGTGGAAGAACACACCTATGAGGATGCTCAATTCGAGGAACAACATTTCCTCTTCTGGGCAGATCAAGCCCGAGGGATGGTTGGAACCATCGACGGTGTCCTAGGTGTCACGGAAGATAATTCCGTAGTGGGAGATATCCGTCTCCCTGACAATCCGCCACCACCAGCACCTGTCGAACTCCCATCCCGAACCGATGTCAACCTCCCCGCTATCACCCTTCCCAAGTTCTCGGGTGACTCTCGAGAGTGGCCAGTTTTCTGGAAGCTCTTTGAGAAGTCAGTCGACCGTCTCCGCATTGATGGCTTCAAGAAGCACATCTACTTGTTGGGATGCCTTCCCTACAAGTCCCCCGCGAGACGAGCAGTCGACCTATACCCACCATCAGACGAGAACTATCAGCGAGTGGTTGATATCCTCAAGAAACGGTTCGGAGACCCAAGAACCATCGTGGAATCCCTCCAGGCTGAACTTCTCCATCTGTCCAAGCCAGGAGATTCCATTGCCTCCCTCAGAGCATTTGCCGAATCCATCGAGCGAATTTGCCTTCAACTCGTGGATTTCGGGGAGAGTGAACAAAACAAGTTCATGGCCTCAACCATAAAGTCCAAACTTCCCTACCCAATCCTTACACAAGTGGTAGAGAAGGAACTGACCGCCGGTCGGGACTTCAACTGCCTTGAACTCCGTCAAACCATCCAATCTGTGGTGGATGTGAAAGAGGAAGTCCAGAGATGTGCTCAGGTCTTCCGTGGCGAGGAGAGAGCCAAATTATTCGGACCCGGACAACCAAGTCCGACCCCAAGAGGAGGACATTCATTCCAGTCCCGTCCTCAACACTCATATTCAAACCGTCAAGGTCAACCTCCGAGACCTTTTGGCCGTGATCAGCAGGGAAGGAATTATCCAACCGACAGTCGTGCCTTCCCGGCCATCGATTCCAACTCAAATCCAAATCAATCAAGCCAACACAAGAGGAACTCACCAAATCCAAAGTGTTCCTTGTGTGACCAATTTGGGCATCTTCCTAGTCTTTGTCCCAAATATCCAATTCCCGGAGCGCGCAGAAAGCGGCTTGCGGAACAAAACCGATGTTTCAATTGCCTATTCAAAGGGCACAACTCCGAACAATGTTCGTCCTGGCGACGATGCCAGAAGTGTGGTGAGAAGCACCATAACCTAATCTGCCAAATGGAGGGTCCACCTCGTTTCCAATCAAATCAGAACCTTGCCAGTGTCAAACCGATGGAGGAATCATCCCCGCGAGGGAACCCATCGAAGACTCGTGACGCATCCAACCAAAAGAGTCACGGGAGAAAATTCCAATCCAAGCAGTGAGAGCAGAAGTCCTCTCAAAGTCACCTGCTCACCACTTCCGATATGGGTCCAAATCCAGAACCGACAATGACCCATATTCAAATCCAACCAATCCAGACCGAATCAATTCAATCAACCATCCCAGAATCCAAACCAGAAACCGAAGGGATGGAGGCCAACCCGGCCAACCCGACCAGTCGAATGACGGCGGTGGCTATCTCTGGCAAGAAACCACATGCATTCCTCATGACTCGACGCGTGATGGTCACCTCAAGTCGTGACCGTCGAGTCTGCTTCCAAGCCCAATTCCTATTTGACCCTGGAAGCCAAACCTCATATATCGCAGACTCACTCCTCAAGAAACTGCGACCTCCAAAAGTGACCTCTGAAGAGATGGAGGTGCACGGATTTGGAGGAAAGCGCCAGGAACCAATGCGCTTTCACTCACCAGTTTATTCCGTACTTTTCCGCCGGACGGACGGAAAGTGGGAAGAACTACTCCTAAATCGAACCGAACAAATTTCAACTCCATTCGGAATGGCCGAATGGAATTCCGATGAACTCGTCAGCGAAGACGAAGGAATCCGCGACGCCATGTCGTTCACACGGGAAGAACCCGAAATCCTTATCAGTGCCAGACACTTTTGGAAATTCTTCCGAGGGAAGAGAGAAGTGTCTCCTGGCCTCTTCATTATCCAAACCACGGTCGGTCCTCTCGTGAATGGAGAGACTACCATCGGGCCTATCCAACCCAATCCAGGCTTATCCATGATGGTGATCCATGAATCCAACATTTCCCAGATGCCAACATCCAATGAAATTGAGCACTTTTTCAACCTCGAATCCCTGGGGATCAAAGAAGATCCCGCCGAGGAAGATGACGAGACAGCGATGAAGCTGTTTAACCAATCCATCCGAAGAGAATCCGATGGACGCTATAGCGTCAAATGGCCATGGAAGGAAGTGAATCCAGATCTTCCATCCAATTTCAAGATGGCCCACACCCGTTTGAATTCGGTGGTTAACCGACTCCGGGACACACCCGAAATCCTTGAACAGTATGACGCCACAATCCGAGAGCAACTTGAGAAAGGCATCATCGAACCAGCGGAGAGAAATCCAAGTCAGCTTGAACACTATCTTCCACATCATGGAGTAGTACAAAAGAAGTTGCGCATCGTGTATGATGCGAGTGCCCATACCAAAGGGGCACCTTCCCTCAACACTTGTCTCCATCGAGGTCCTGTCCTCCTCCCGGACCTGGCGGGAATGCTTCTCCGTTTCCGTTGTCCAGCCCTTCCAGTTCTAGCGGACATCCAAGCCGCTTTTCTGAACATCGCTCTCGAACCGGAGGACCGAGAAGTGGCCAAATTCCTATGGTTGAAGGATGTCAACCAGCCACTGACTCCCAAGAACTTGGCGATTTTCCGTTTTCGCCGTGTCGCCTTTGGCGTCATCAGCTCGCCTTTCCTTTTGGCGGCCACCCTCCAACACCATCTCAAAAATTTTGCCTCGCCGCTGGCGAGAGAACTCGAGGGATCATTGTACGTGGACAATCTCCTGATCGAGAGCGAAACACCCGAAGAAGCTCTTAGTAAGTGTACTAAGGCCAAAGTAATCTTCAAGGATGCTTGTTTCAACCTCCGAGAATTCATCACAAATTCCGAAGTGGTGATGGATGCCATTCCCGAAGCAGATCGGCTCGACAAATCCAAAGCAAAGGTCCTTGGACTCGAATGGGACACCGAAGAAGATGAGATTGTCTTCTCTTTCCCGACCACCGACCCATCCAAACCAGTTACCCGTCGGCTGGTCCTAAGCCATCTTGCATCCCTATTCGACCCTATCGGACTCTTATCACCTTGCACAGGAAGAAAGGCATCTTTTTCGCTCTGGCACCCCACATCCCAAATTCGGGGCCCAATCAGAGCCACAACCTCTCAAGGATCTGGAATTCCCAGACTGGGGACATGGACTGTCCAAGGATCCACCCATCTCCCCACCTGATAACCCTCCGATCATCCGCGAGGCCACTGAAGGGACTATCGTAGACCTCTCCGTCCCCAACCAGGATGTGGCTCCGGAGGAATATGAGGGTTCCATCCGCCTCGACCTTTGGATTTCGACCATACACGGAGATCTCTGGTACCGCGAGCCGGACAGTAGAAGAGCGGTGGAACTGCGAATACGAGTTGCCCTCCAGAGAGAGGCCATCCTCGTGACCTCCCACCTAACCCCCAATAAGATCCTTGCCTTTGATGGCCTTTCTCGCAACGGCTCCGGTCGATGCGAAGTCATGACTGGAGTGACCGTACTCCAATATTTCGAACGACGGGGGATAGCCCATCTAGACCCCAGCCTCCCTTGTGTACAAGAACTTGGAGGTTTCTCCCCCCGCCTCAAATCCATTCACATGGATCTGTTTCCATTGGAGCTCATCAACCTCCGTTTCCGTCCCGAATTCAAGGACGGCCTAACCGATCCGATCGGCAAATTGATCGGCCCTCTCCAACTCCTCAAACTGGAGGACAAACCGAACAAAGAGAAGGAGCAGGAACCTGTCCCGTCTTCTCGACCAGGTCCAAGTACTCGTCGTTCCCCAAGTCCTCTAATCATTCGACGACCTGGCCCGAGCAATCGTCGTTCTCCAAGTCCTCTAATCATTCGACGACCTGGCCCGAGCAATCGTCGTTCCCCAAGTCCTTTAATCACTCCTTCCTCAAAGAAGCCACGACTACAGTCAGTCCGACCTTTCATGGACTCGAATCGCTCCCCGAGCCCCTCCTTTGTCCGCCCCTTCCGTCTGGGTCCGGGACATCACCTCAAATATGCCTGGAAAAAGGTGGCCGAAAAAGGAGTAGTCCGTCCCAAGGACAAATCCGTCCAACCCCACCCTAAGAATGGAAAGAATGAAAGGAAGGGGTGGGTGATACCAAAGAACAGCCCTGCCGGGACGAGACTCCTTAAAGTCGAGGGAACATTACTGATCACCATCATTCTCTCCACCCTTCTCTTCACTCCCACCCAATCGGCTTTTGCCGTTTTTTCCACTATGGCCGCTCGCCATTTCATTAACGTAGCGACCTCCCCAGTCCCTGGGGACCACACACACCATTTTCTTCATAAAATGGTTCAACCCCCGGGTCGTTCTCCGACCCAACCATCATCATTCAACCGCTGAATATGTCCAACCAGCATCGATCTCGTTCTCCCTCCCTTTCCACTCTCTACCAACCCAATATTCCCTATGCCGAGGTCCTATCCCACGATCGGAACAGGATATGTGCCTGGAGATGATTAGACCCATCATCATCCAGTGGCAAGGGGATACTCCTCCAGAGGGGGCCAAACGCTCCATTCAACCTCGCGACCTGGCCAACTCCTCCTCTCCCCCTTCTCAAAAACCTTCCACTTCTCGCGTTCCACCTCCTCCGCCTCCTCCACGTCCTCTCCAACAACTCATCGACAACTACTTGGAGGCCCAACGAGAACTCCTGCAAGGACTTGCTGGCAAAATCGCGACACTGGAAAGACAACCGCGTCAACAGAAGCGCCCGCCAGCGAAGCGCCCGTGGAAAGCTGGGAAAGACAACAGTTGAGGTCGCTGGGGGCCGGGAGTGTCGCCAAGGAATGGGTTTGGCGACTTTTTCGTGATCACTGATCATCAATTCCCATCCATGCTGTGGGGTGTTTTCTCTATCCATAAGATCGGGGAGTTTTCAACACTCCTACCCCCTCCTGTATTTCCTGTCACTTTGGGGGTGCCCTTCCGTTTTCCGTTCTTTCACAATATTTTTGTCCCCGTCATTTTAATTAAGTCTTTGCACTCATTCCGGCCCATTCGCCCCCAAAAACCAATTATGTTCTTTTGCCACATCATTTATTGGCCCTTTCGGCCACTTCCGCTCTTTCTCTCTCTTTCTCTCTCTCTCTCTTTTCCCCGCACCCCAATCTTGCAACATTCGCCATGTTTTCGCTCCAGATTAATCATCCCGTTCCAGTCCGTACCGTTTCATAATATTTTGGCCGATCCATTTCTTAATTGTTTTTCCGCCCTCTTCCCACCACTATATAAACCCCTCGGGGATCCTCTCTATTGTCTTTTTGCTTCACAGTCATTTGCTTCAACATTGATGCCATCTAAGTCCATTCCCCATTTCCGCGCATTTTTTGCTTCATAAACATATTTTGATTCCTGTGTCCATTTGGGTTGGGCCAGCCAGCAAAAGACCCGAAAGGGAAATTGGCAATTGGGTTGGGCTCTTCATCGCGACTCGATAGTCGCCCCCTCCCTTTTTGTCTTCGTCATCCATCCCCTTTCGTCCCCTTCTCCTTCCTCGGCAACATTCGTCGGTTGCCTCCCCATCCATTCCAATTGGCCTCTTTGGTCTTTTGTTTGTGTTCGACGCCACACTCAGTGGCGACGACAATAGTTAATGGCATTATATATACCGTAGCAGGAACAGAATAAATAATACGCAGTAATTGGTTTAGTGAAATTATATGCGTCATACAGTAGCAGGGACACCGAATAAATAAGTCGTAATAGTTGGGTTAGTGATATTATGTGCGTTACACAGTAGCTTGGACAGAATAAAATTATAGTAGCGTGTTCCTAGTTGTGGTGTATTCCTAATAATTACTAGAAAGTAATTATTGGCGTATTCCTTTCCATTCTAATTGGAAATTATTTTTATAAACTTTTTTGAACCCTATAAAACCATTGATTTTTTGTATATACTCACAAAGATTCTAATTAAAAACCCTTTATTGATTATTCTTTTCATACAATGGATTTTTATACTTTTACCTTATATACCATATACATATGCTTTTCCTTCAATCTACAACTTATTATGGAAATGAAATCGATCGAGAATATTGCATTTCCAATCTAATGAATTTTGATTTAAATATAAGTATCGGATTTCCTCCTAAATTGCATCCACGTGTAATTATTATATTAAAATAAATTTTATTTATTTTTTATGAATCCAATAATGATGAATTATAATATAATAATATATAAGTATAATATAAAACCATACCCATGGGAATTTACATGAATACACATTTAGGCTTTATTTTTATGTATTAATCGGTATGTTCCTTTAATACCTTTTCATATTCCATCTGATGGAATATTAAATTAAAAAAAATTATTCCTTTTTATTATGAAAATTTTATTATAATGCATCGGCGCGCATCGGGCGCCTCCATATTATTAGAATACATAGAGAAAATGATTTTTTTAATTAATAATCAATTATTTTATTGAGGAATTATCTTATTAATTGGCAGTTTATTTTATACAAATAATGCATTACTGTACCATTTTTTATCTTATGCCTACCATGTTATTGTATCATATAACGGTGTCCAAAGTTTTGAATGTTTACGTAAAAATGGGCCCGAATCATGGCCATTGTGAAGTACGAATGCTTTGCCAACAGGGGACCATGATCAAAAGTTTTGGTTCTGGTCAAGTACAAAAAGTGCAAAATTTGATTGAAGACGATCAAAAGGGCCAAAATAAAAGGAATAACTCAGATCAGAACAAAAATGATAGTGATCGGAATCGGATGAATGGTGATAAGAAGAATACCGAACAGTCTTATCAGAATTCTGGCGGTGTGGCCATTCTGGAATATGATCAGAAGGCATTGGAAGTATGCTATCAAAACAAAGTTAGTCTGTCCATCGCACAGGTCAAGCAAAATGAATGACATTAAATTTGAAACAAATCTTAATAAATTACAACCTATACATCATGATATAAATATTACGATATTTTTAGTTTTTTGGCATTAATATTAATGAATTTTTAGGAACTATTGAACAACCAAAAATACCCATGGGTTGATCGTTATACCACAGTACGGAGCGTGAATTTCTTTGGACCCAATTTGGCAAAAACGGATTTGCTGATTTTAGGGCCACAAATGGAGGAGGAGGAGGAGAAAACTGAACGAGTTCAGATCAGGGTCACAATAAACATAAAGATTGGCATTCAGTACAGTATTCTGGTGAGTACATCCTATAATAATCTTGGAACTAAATTATATTCATATCAGGCATATTGTACCAAGAAAGTAATATCGTATAACAAGCATAGAGTATTCTATAGTATTTTGCCAAAAGTTTATTGTACTACAATGGTGATTTTCTTTCATAACAATGGGTGGGGTTATGAAACGAAATCGCTGATGGTCGAAATTCAAATTTTGGGAGAAATGGACGGTTGTGAGGATGGTAAATTTGGTAAATTGTACATCGATATGACAGTTAATGGGAAATGGGTTAGTTTGGAATTTAAAATTTTTTATAGCATTCAAAATTAAAGAATATATATTTTTTTCAAAAATTTTTGATTGAAATAAATTTAGAAATGGATGAAAATAAAAATAGCCGAATAATTACATCATCATCGATTTTATAATAATTTTGATCTATTAATTGGTCATTAAAAATGCATACTATTCAATTGATCTGCTGATAATGGGCAGAAAATAATAATAATAAAATCTATTTATGAAATTTATTCAACATATTCAAAAAGGACACTTATTAATATTTTTATAATTAATTAGAAATAGCTTAATGAAAGTCTTTTTATTATAGAAGATGGATACAATACAAATTGCCGATTTTGTTGCCATTATTCAAAGCGAAAACCGCTATTTGAAATTGGGCTTCGAGGGAATGCAAAATACAAAAAGAAGCCATAATTATTGAGATGTTATATTTTAAAACATTTTTCTTTGCATCAAATGTAAACCAGAATTCGTATCGGTCATTATTTATAAGGATTGTCCTTATTTTGGGGGTCCCAACCTTCCAAAATTTTAATGTCCTTATTTAGAAGGATTGTCCTTATTTTGGGGGTCCCAACCTTCCAAAATTTTAATGTCCTTATTTAGAAGGATTGTCCTTATTTCAGACTAACCTTGTCCTTCCGTCCTTATTTTTGGATTTTGAGAAATTTATTCAAAAAATGACCGATTTTCTTAAGAAAAAAGGTCTAAATTTTCAAATTTTTCTCCGGCCGTCCAGACCAATTTTTCAGAAAAAGTCTAAATAAAAATGATCATCTTCAGAAAATAGTCGAAAAATTCCAAAAATTTCTCCTATCGGGGACTGTCGCCTCCCCCCCCCCCCCCCCCAGTAAAACAATTTTTGTCACTTTGCTCTGTGCAATGGACCGACAAAAGAAATTTGCCAAGTAAAAGTCAATTATGATCTCTCATGCGAAGAATTTTATGATTTTCTCATTAAAAACAACAAATTGCTCATGGAAATTGTCGGTGGAGAAAAATATAATGCACAAAATTGGTTATCACTTCGATTTATTTCGTTTTTTTTAAAGTATACTTATTTTTGAGAATTTCCCCCAGCGAAATCCTTATTTTTTGCTCTTTATGTCCTTATTTCTGAAAATTTTCGATACGAACTCTGATGTAAACCATCCTAAAATCGAGTAAAATATCTTTTCAAATTGAGTTATGTTTATTTTTAAATTTTATTCTAAACAAAACAAAATAATAAATATAAAGCGTAACAGTTTTTGTATGGTTCCAAAAGATTCTGACATTGTGAATAAAATCTTCAGGATAGTCAAATCTAAGCATGTAAAAAAACATAAAAAAATCCGAATGTTTCATTCTCGAAATGTTCAAGAATATCATTTAGAAATTTTCTAAGGTTATGCTTTTATTAGAAAATGTGACTAATTTGCGAGTTAAACAAATTAAAAATTTTTTTGGGCTTTTAAAGAAAATCTTAATTTATACAAAAAAGTTTAATGCATATTCATTTTATTAAAAATTGAAATTACAATATCATCATTTTACAAAAAGCAAAATTCATGTAATAATCATCGAAATATAATTTAATCATTACCGAATTTTTAGATGGTAAAATTTCTCAAAATTGAGATCTTATTGTTAGTTGGTTTTAATCAAATATAGATTCAATACACTAACAAAAATTCGCATTTTGTTTTAATGTGATTTTTTAATAGGAAATTTTGGACAAAAAGTTTAATTACATATTTATGTAATGCTCCAATTACATGCTTCTTTAAAAATATTAAACAAAACTGATTTTACCACCGAAAAAAGCGATTCCAAATTCTTACAATTATTCCGAAATTTCCCAAGTTTTGCAATTCACCCAACGTTGCATATGCAAATCGTAAAAGCACTCCATCAGGTTGTCTTTATCCACGATAGCGTCCACCAGATACTGTTCCTTTTCGTGGTCGATGGTGTAAAGTTGCACCATGTTGCCCTCCCGGTGTGTCACATTCTTCCCATCTTCGGTATCCGAGGCGCCCAAAATGGCACCGTCGAAGCGGGGCACAAAGAAGTTGATACCGTAAGGGCATTCATATTGCAGCACATACAGCCCGAACACCACGAACTCGGTGGGCTCTTCATAGAGCGGAAAGTGGATTTATATGGATTGGAAAAATAATGGGCTAGACTTTTTGAAAAAGAGTACAAACCCTTGAATATTTTTTTACAATTTACATTTCTGCATTTTTAATGAATTAAGCTGAAAATTTCTGTTCTATAAGATGAAAATACCGTAAACTCTCTACCGTAAGGCCTCCCTATAATATAAGGCTTCCCTCCGATAGAGGTTGAAAAATATAAGGCCCTCCCTCTATTATAAGGCCTCCCTCTATTATAAGGCTTCCCTCCGATAGAGGTTGAAAAATATAAGGCCCTCCCTCTATTATAAATTATAAGGCCTCCCTCTATTATAAGGCCTCCTTAGATGGAATTGATTCTATAGAGAATATTTTAACAGTATTTTTAATAGTTATATATTTTTATTCCATCATTCTGTTTTTAATGTTATGGATTTTTGTATATTTTATGAAAAAATAATAAAGAATTTTCAGGAAAAAATGCTTCTTTAGCGATTTTGAATAAAAGATATAGTATACTTTTTTGGCCTCACTCCACCCCGAACCCCGACTTAAGTTGAGAAATAAAAGGCCCCTCTAATATAAGGCCTCCCTCCATTATAAGGCTCCCTTCGACCGAGGTTGAAAAATATAAGGCCTAGGCCTTATATTTAAGAGAATACGGTAGCTGTAATTTGTGTGGTTTTGAAGTAATTGAAGAAATAAGTAGAAAAATAAATGACCAGGATTTTGGTCTAGAACATGAGGAAATATTTTTTTGATTTTTCAGAATTCATATAAAGAAAAAATTCCAAAATCCTAGCATATTTTCAATAAAATCTATCCATATTCTAGTAGTCCCCATTTTCTTTTTTGGCTTTACTGTCACATTTTTCACTGTGTCTCATTTTTCAAGATGGGAGGGGAAATATAAAAGCTGATCGGGTACACTGAATTAAAACTAAAATATAAAATTCAGTTATTCAATCAGAAATTTATACAGCAAAATATTACTTTTGCAATATTCCGTTGCGCATTGGGTCTCAGCGTGTTTATTAGAACATGTGAAATCTTTCTCCTCATAATTAGCAATGTCATCAAAAGTGACAAATTCCTTGGTATTCCAACATCTTTGGCCTAAAAATAAATATGATATTTATATATACGTAAATCAATAACATTAAAAATAATCAGGATCTATCTTTTTCTCGGTACTAATTTATTTTTATTAAATTTTGAGATTCATAAGACCTACTATCCTGATGTTCAATTTTTTTATTTGTTTATTAAATAATTTAAAATAATATAAGTAGTTCTAGTTTTTCGTAAATTTTCAAAGCGAACTGAGCTGTCAAAAAGATAAAATTATTAAGATATTCTTTTTTTAGCAGGACGATTCCATTATTTTCTTACGGTAATACGAAACTTGCGGACCAAATTTTGTGGACGGCAAACAAATATCGAAAATAAAATATAAATAACAATTAAATAAATTTTTTTTTAAATATTTTTACTATGGGTTTTCATGGGTGCTGAATCATAATCTGATGTTAACTTTATCATATCAAAGAAAAATCTATGATTTTGAAAAACTGTTGATTTTTCTATCAGATAATAAAATCATTTTCAGATTAAATTTTAGGGGTCAATAAAGTAACATTTACAAGATAGAACTAAAAATATACTTAAAAAATTAATTTAATTTTTAATTGAAAAATTCCGTTTTATTATTGGTAGTTGGAAGTAAATATAAAAGCTAAGGTGTCATGCAGCTTGGAGTGAAAATTATTTGAAAAAATCAATGGTCTAACAGAAAAATTCAGTGAATTCCAAAATCATAGATTTTTCTTAAAGATATGATAAAGTTGACGTCGAATTCGGATTCAGCATCCATAAAATTCCCCAGTAAGAATTTAAAAAAATTATTGTTATTTATTTTATTTTTTCGATTTTTGTTTGCCGTCCGCAAAGTTTCGGTCCTCAAGTTGCACATCACCATATTTTACAGCTCGTTTAGGAATTTGTGAACTTTTCGGATTCTTCTGAATGAAAAAGAAAGGTTAACCGACATTTGCGCGCCAGACATTTGCGCGCCCAATGTCAATCGACATTTGCGCTCTATTTTTTGCGCGCCAGACATTTGCGCGCTGGACTTTTGCTTTTGCGCGCTGGACAAATGCGCGCCCAATACGAATCGACATTTGCGCGCCCTATTCAAAAAGACAATTGCGCGCCAGACATTTGCGCGCCATCATCAAAAATCATTTTCGTCGTAAATAAAATGGGCTCTCAACCAAATTAATCGAAGACACAAATAAATAAAGGCTTTATTCTCTTTTATAAATCGCACGGAGACTTAAATCCAAAATCAAAAAAAGTGAATGAACAAAGGAAAATAATTTCTTAACGGGCAAAAAGGTACAAAATGTCTAAACGGGGGGATAAAACGCCAAAGTCACTAAAATTCAAAAAGGGAATCAGATCACTTAAGACATCCCGCCCCTCTGAGAAAAGGCGTCCCTGCCGCTAAGTCACACGGTTCGGCCTCCAAACGCGATTCGGCATCCGAAAGGTCGGTGGGGAGCAAAGCCTAGTACCATCGCGCTGCTCATCTCCCTGCTCGAATCGGGACCGTGCAAGTGCAGTATGGTCATGACCGGGATACTTGTTGACACGAATTGGCGATTGAGATGCAAAGTGGTCTCCGAGACCCAACCCGGACCTTGGAGACGCATCAAAGCGCTGGCGGAATGGCAAATCAAAATCAATTCGCTGGCGTGGGCAGTCACCGAGACTCGACCCAGCCTTTCCTCGCGCAAGGGGTGACTTCCAACGGACGGTACCCATTCGCTCGCGATCATCAGGCCTGGTCAGCATCAGTTCCTTCACCCCACCACCCAAAAATTCGATTGTCCCCAATCGATTCGTCACTATTTCCGAATGTTCCTCATATTTCCCATTCCTTCTAGCTTCTTTCTCATTTTTTCCGGAATTTGACTTCGAAATTTTATCCTTTCTTAATTTCCTGCGTTCTTTTTGTCTCCTCCGCTTTGCCCTCTTCCTAGCCTTTTTATGTTCCTTGCTAGTGGCATTTGACTCAAAATTCGGTATCAGCGAAGCCAACTTCTTTTCACAAGGCTCGATCGCTGGCGGAAGTTTTACACTGTATATAACATGCGGTTTCCCCGGGGATGATTCTTCTGGGCTCACTCCTTTGAATTCGATAACTTTCTGATTTATGGCGTCAAACAGTTTAAATCCCAGTTGATTAAAAGCATTGGTTCCAAACATTAAGTCGTAACCAAAAGGTGCTTGAGTTACATGCATTTGCACGCGGGCGAATTGCGAATAACGAGAAATTGGAAGTGAAACGACGCCATAATAATCCACAGATTTCCCATTAATATCCACAACACGTCTGCCAGAATCAGGAATCACCATTGCGTTCTTATCCACTTTCCCTTCGCGCACCAGTCGCAGAAAGAATGCTGCCGAAATCAACGAAATTTGAGCCCCACCATCTAGCATAGCATTAGTGGATTCACCGCAAACCGCGACTTTTACCATCACTAAATTCCCGATCGAAGACCCATTTCCATTCAATCTGGCCTCTTCCCCGTTTTTATTCGACTTGCTGAATATCTCAGCTAGTTCCGATGCCCGATCAGAATTCAAAGCACCAGCGAAAAGTTCGTCCTTAACCGGCGGTGCAGAATCCTGTTCTACAAGAAAATTTTGGCGCAAAACATTTCTCGACGGCAACTGCGATTTATTCTGCTGTGCAAAATTTTGTTGGAAGTGTGTCGAATTCACCCCTGTGGTTGGCAGAATCGTGTCATAGCTTTGGCTAGTTGGGCCTCGCTGCTCCCTTCGTGATTCCTTGCACTGACGGGACAGATGGCCTGACCGGTTACAGTTATAACATACAATTTCTGGTCGATTAATATCCCCAGGAAAACCAAAAATTGGCCTTGAACTTGAACTGCTAGAATGAGGAGCGAAGTAATTCGAATGCGCAAAATGGCTGGTATTTTTGGGAGAATTCGGCCAAAAGCGTGTCGTATTCCTGGCTGCCTTCTGGGTAACTTCGGCGCGGGCTGCTAATGCAACAAACTCATCCAAAGAACACCCTGCTCTTCGATTTAGTTCCAAACTTAAAGCCAACTCAGGATTCCCAAGCGAGCGGATGAGGTGTTTGATCGAGTACTCATCGTACAGGTGCTGTGTGAGGCCCGGATAGGCACGATGGACAAGCGCTGCAACTCGGTCTGCCAAATCGTCGATGCTTTCATTTGATCTGCGACGAACACCAGACATCAGCTCGTCAAAAGCTCCCATTTGCTTCGCATCTGTCTCTTCCAGTTGTTGTACCATGGCCCTTTTGATTGGCTCGTATCTGAATGGATTGTTCGCGACTGCCACGTTAAAAGCACGCTCCGCGCGACCCGAACACTTCGACTCCAATGCACTTAATCGCTTGCGGTCAGGCCACTCCTCTGTAGCGACATCAAACTGCTTAAAGAAACTTTTAATCGAGTCAATTCCCACATTTCCCCTTAGATTTGGCAAAGTATTCAACGTAATTGCATACGAAAAACCATCAAGACTCTTCATTGCCTGGGCCGAAAAATCATGATGCCAGTTTTCAGACTCAAATCCGATGTCCCGGTGATCATTGAATCGCACATGGTGCTTGTCTGGTGCTGGACAACGCCCATACAGCAGCCGATCATCGCCGAATTCGCCTGGTTGTTCTCCCGTGTTCGGCCTCGGATGACAGTGTTGACTCACATACTGCTGGCTCTCCGCATCGCCATAACCAACAGACTGGGTGTTCTGTACTACATTCGAATTTATGGGCACTAAATTCCACGTAAAACCGGGTGGCGGCTGAGGGATTCCATTAAAAAGTGGTAAATTCGGAGTTGGCTGAACGTAATTTGGCGGCAAATAGTGGGAATTTATTGCTGGATTCGCATTTACTTTTGCAGTACGCCGTCAGTAATCTGCTGCTGACCTTTAGTACTACCTGTTTCACCACCACTTTCTCCATTTTCACTGGCCTGCTGCAGTTGATCCATGTTGACGATGAGAAGCCGGTCACGGATTTGCTGATCTAAATTCTGGCCAACCTCTGAAAAATCATCCATGTTCGGGTTTCGATGGTCGCTGTGAATTGGAGAGGTCGGATTTGGGTGATTCCGCGTGTACTCGAATGCAGCAATCGATCCCTGATCCTGCTGATTTTCCCCAAATCTCATGTTAAATGTCCGCTGCCGCGTCATTGGTGGCGATCTGGTGATTATCATCTCTTCGAGCCACCGCCTAGGTGCAACTCGGGTCGGAGAATGCAAGTGAAGAAAAAAAAATCGATGAAATGGCGAAGAAGTGTAAATAAGCCTCGACCGACGAGCTACTTATTTACCAGCCAGTAAAGTCTCGGCCGACGAGCACTTTACTATCGAAGAATGAAGAAATCTGCGTTCAGTATTCCCTGACCGACAGGCAAAACACTGAACCAAAAAAATCCAAAATTCGTTGCTTTAAATCCGGTCTCTTCCTTTTCCTGGGCAATTCCCGTTTTTCGCTGGCACTAGGCTTTGCTCTCCGCAGGAAGCGCCACGTCGTAAATAAAATGGGCTCTCAACTAAATTAATCGAAGACACAAATAAATAAAGGCTTTATTCTCTTTTATAAATCGCACGGAGACTTAAATCCAAAATCAAAAAAAGTGAATGAACAAAGGAAAATAATTTCTTAACGGGCAAAAAGGTACAAAATGTCTAAACGGGGGGATAAAACGCCAAAGTCACTAAAATTCAAAAAGGGAATCAGATCACTTAAGACATTTTGACTTTTTTTTTGATATAAAAATCCAAAAAATACATTTCTGAGCGGGCCTCATCAGCAAGGACTCAAATTTCTGAATAAATGCTGTGTTTCTGCCCTTCCCTTGGACACAGCAATTATAATAATAACAATATGGTTAAAATTTGTTATTTTCTCCGATGTTCAACGCGATGCCCCTTGTCGGATCCAATTCGTATGACCTAAGTCTATTTTGCTGAAATTCCTCTTCTTTTTTCATGGCTACATTGTTCTTTTATGCTTTGAAACAAGGAAAACTTACCCTACTTGTTTGCGATGATTAATTTTATTGTATTTTAAACAATTTTGATGTTGGCATTAAATTATTTTGTTATTGCTGTGTCCAAGGGGAGGGCCGAAACACAGCACTTATTCAAAAATTTGAGTCCTTGCTGATGAAGCCCGCTCAAAATTGAATTTTTTGATTTTTTGGATTTTTATTTTTATATCAAAAAAAAGTTAAAAATGATTTTTGATGATGGCGCGCAATTGTCTTTTTGAATGGTCGATTCGTATTGGGCGCGAATGTCGATTCGAATGTCGATTCGTATTGGGCGCGCAATTGTCCGGCGCGCAAATGTCGTCGCGCAAAGGTCTGGGGCGCAAATGTCCTGCGCGCAAATGTCTGGCGCGCAAATGTCGATTTACATTGGGCGCGCAAATGTCTGGCGCGCAAAAGACTGGCGCGCAAATGACCGGACACGAAAAGAAAATGGGACTTATGTAGATTATACATATTAAAATAAAAGTATAATGAAGAAGATCTATGTTAATAATAGAATTTTTTAAAAACATAGGCGGAAAACCTCATTACTTACGTGGAAATCCATTGCAATAATCCAGTCCTTGGCACAATTTACAATCATAGTACCCATCCCATTTTTTTTCACACATGTTTCTTGCTGCCGTGCTATTTTTGGAGTCACAATAATCCGCCTGCACACATCCCTTTCGAACCAATGTATTTTCATCTGAAAGGGTGAATTGTGTAAATGCAATAAGGGTACAAGGGTGGACGTAATTACGGATTAAGGATTGCGGATTACGGAAATTACGGCCTTTTTGGGTTACGGATTACGGTTTACGAGTTACGGATTTTTGCAAAAAATTCGTAAAAAATCCATAATTTTAAGCACCCCTAAGATCGAGAAATTTTGAAAATTTTTATTTATTTTTATATTTTTTTTGAAAATTTTCATAAGACTCACATTGTTGATTTTGTTTAATTTTCAAAAATTTTCACTGGCGGCCCCTATCGGGACCGCCGATACCTTTAATACTTATATCATGTCTTGTTTTCTCGTTGACGTTGATATCTCTCTTGAACTCACAAGAAAAATATTTCAGGTGGTCGTGCGATTTTGAAAAACGGTATCTACAGATCGATAGAGCAGCTCCGATTGTGGAAAAATCCGTTTAAAATTTGCTTCGCCGAGACAAAAATCTCGCTCTAGGGGGCCAAACAAACTTTCTTTAATCCCTTCTTATTCAATATTTGCTTCCAGAGCAATTAAACGCACAAATGATCTAATGGATAAGTGCTATGTACATGTACATCCTTCTTTTCTAGGGAGTGTGTCGGTTCGATTCCACCGGTCTGCAACTTGCCTTCTCCTTTTCTTATGCAATTTTTCATGCATTTAAACGATTTAAACTTTGAAAAATTATTAAATTTTTATAATTTTTTAAATGATCAATTTTCTTTCTCCTACATCTTTTTAAATGCATTTTTGGGGGGACAACCATTCACCACTCATTGTGAAGGCAAAAATTAAAATTTTCAAGAGGTGACGTTTCAAGGGGTCAAGGAAAAAATTTGAATTTTCATTAAGATAAAAGCCTAAAATCCTAAAAATTTCTCCAGCACTAAAAATTTCTCAGGCCACCAGAATTCTTTAATTTTGAAAACGTAAAAAAATTTTTCCCAATTTTTTAAAGGTGATCTGACATTCCTTTTAAAAATTCTAGGAAAAAACTTTCATCAGAATATTTAGAAATGTTGCTTTTCCTACACTACTGTATTATTTTTTCCAAATGTTTGGTTATTTTGATCAGCAAATAAAAAAAATTGATTTTTTCTATAGAAATAAATTTTTTCCAAAAATTAGGGATTGCGGATTGCGGATTACAGAAATTACGGCCTTTTTTGAGTTACAGATTACGGTTTACGAGTTACGGAAAATTTTTTCTTGTTACGGTTTACGGATTACGAGTTACGGATGAAAAAATTCCGGTTACGTCCACCCCTGGTGTGGTACCACTACTCTCATACACTCTGATACCTGTACTCAGAGTGCGTATTAAAAACACGTGAAAGTACGGTATGTGAGCAAGAAAAGAGAATCAGACAACAATATGTTTTAATGCAACATGCTTTTGCATCATAAAATCGAGGAGCTAAAAAGTTGGAAATTCACTGGCTTTTCTACACCGATTACTGTATTTCCTCTAATTTAATGTATAACATTAAATTTTTCAACTTTCTCTGCCTGCTGGCATTACGGGGTCAATCAAAATTGAAAATCAAAATTTCAGGGCATCCTTATAAATTGAACATCGAACAATTGAACAAATGATAAACAATGCAAAATAAAAGTGAAAATTTTTTATACCATAGGGTCTTTAACTGTCATTTTTCAAAGATTTTGTTTTTTTCTATTTTGTGAAACGATTCAACGTAGAGTCCATAGCCATAGAAAAATTATGGTCGATTGTGAATTTTGGGTCTATTAGCTTAAAAAATGATAACTTTCTGGGAAATAAAATCTCTTTCAAAAAATAGGACAATTTTTTAAAAGACAATGAAGGGGCTCAAAACTTATGTAACACTCTATTACTTACAAATACAACTTTTTACTTCTTAAACATACAATAGGTTCGCCATATGGATTTATTTTGGTAGAACTTAATTAGGTAACTAACGAATCTTTTTCATATAAATTATATTATGCAAAAAGGGAATTATTGAAAAAATATGAATATTAACAAATTAAAAATTATTTAAATTTTACCGGGAATTACCATTAAATTAGAGGGATACCATTAAATTGGAGGGGTACCATTAAATTTTTTAACCTACTCCAAACTATACCATTAAATTAGAGGAAATACGGTATACTATTGTATAACGTGTCGCAACATTTGCGCCCCCATCCGTTACAACTCGATTCAAACATAGTCTAGAGAAACGAGTTTGGTATCAAAAAATAGAGCAAAAAATTAGCTACAAAATGAGCCAAAGCCTACCCAAATTGCTCAACTGTGCAAAAAAGTTATGGCCAAAATACTGTGAATTTGGCCAAAAAATGTCGGATAACCATATTATAATTCCCCATTACCAGTGTAACAGATCTCTGTCAGACAGCGACTGTTTGGCGCAAACAGCGGGCACTCGAATAGTTGACTTCCATCGGATATTTGGCTTTCATCGTCATCGTCTGCTGGTATGTATCCAACCTCTTCCGTTTTTTCCGTCCGTTCAGAATTTTCAAATTTAAAACCCTCTGTGACCATACATTTGAGAGCTGAAAGAAAAACAAATCAGTCAAACTGGATTTTAAGATTCTAAACTTTGATTAGACGTGCAACTTTACAATAGAGCCGGGTTAATTCAAAAAAAAAAATAAGAAAAACCCCTAATTTTTTTGCATTTTTATTTCAGTTTACTAGATTTAATTAAAAAATTCTATTAACGCAAAATTTGCACTTTTAATACTTTTATAACGCCCTAGCGTCTAGCCGAAATCGCATCAATGCGATATCGGTAGCCGAAATTGCACTGATGCGATTTTGGGTAGCCGTATGCGTATTCGGCTGAAATATGATATCGGCTAAAATATACATACCAGGGTTGGATTGAATTCCGGATTCCGAGTTCCGAAAATTCCGGAGTTTTTTTCGCATCCGAATTCCTAATTACCTTTTTGAGAAATTGAAGAAAATGTTTTTTGGTTTCCAGATTCCGAATTCCGGAAAATTTAGAGTTTTTTCGATTCCCATTTAAGGTTTTCGTCTCCGAAACAAAAATTATTTTTCGATTTCCGAGTTCCGGATTAGATTTTCCGGTTCCGTCCAGCCCCCTGATACAGACTGTTGCCGAATAGTCGTGGATCCGTGCAATATAGTGCAATTGTGCCCAACAACTTACGCCTTGGTCCCCCATTGCAGAGGTCCTTTTCGCACAGATGGCATCGATAGTCCTTCTCACATTCCTTCTCCACCTTCGCACTTTGTTTGGAATTACAGTGAAAGGACCTTGCGCAATTGAGCGAGACCAAGAAGCTGTCATCTGGAATATTCGGGAGCAACTAAAAATTGCTCAAGCGGCTAAAAATGGCCAATATTTTGAATGTTAAAGCAAATTCACGTACTGTACTTTTCACGTTCTTTTACAGGGTGACACAAAAGTCCTGTTTACAATCATTTCACTGCCTCTAACTTTTTATTGAGAAGGGGTATTGTTTATCATTTTTTATTTTGTATGCCATCAAATGCTCTATAAAAACTGGTCATTGAATATCGGAAATAACATTACCCAGATAGAGAAAAAGTACCTCTAAAGTTACAGCTCTTTTTTGAGTTTCAAGATGGAAGAAAAAATTGGACCATTAAAATATTCAGAATAAAGTTGAGAATGAATGTTTTAAAAAATCCTTTTTAGCATTTGTAGAGTAATAAGTTGTGTACAATATACACTTTAAAAATTACATTTTGGTTGGCTGGTAAAAAAGTTACGAAAATGATACTGATCCTAAAGCTGCGTGTTTTCATCAAAAATTTTTATCGATCCTCTAACTTTCTTTTATGAAATTAATTTAGAAGCAGTTTCCACAGATTAGATATCGATTTATTTCTCTATCTATGATAAAAAAGACTATTTCACTAGCTTTAGAAATAGCCAAATTATAAGCGTTAGAAATTAATGACCACCCGATTTTTGCCCCTAAAATCTGATATTTTCCAAAAAAATCCTTTCATTAATGTCTGTATTTTTCCTCATTATTCTTTTGAAATAATTATTCTCTCTTAGCTATTTTGAAGGCTAGACCCTAGGCTACTTTTCAAAAAAATTTGGAATCCCTCAGTTTTGCCTTTCCTAGAGATTTGGCCAAAATAGCTAAAAAAAGCTAAAAAATTATAAAAAATAAAAAACCTTAGAATTACAATTTCAAAATGCAAGATATTTGAAAAGTTTTTTTTGAAACTTCTAATAAATTTAAACTTTATTTTCAATTTTTTGAGATCATATGTAGTCTTTGAGTTCCGGAGGCCAATTTGAAATTTTAGAATCGAATCATATGAAAATTTTTATAAATTTATAGCTTAAGTATAGCAAAATATATTGGAATCAAAAGAACATAGTCTCAAAAATTTTGAAAAAGGTTGATCTTCAAAAAATACAATAGAGACAAAATATTTTTTACTTTCGAAAATTTAATAAGCCGAAATTATAGAAGTGAAATTTCAAAAAATTTCAATACCTTGGATTTTGAAATTTTAATGCGAAGGGTTTAATTTTTATAATTTTTATATATTAGATAAAAATATTTGTTTTATTATTTATTAATAATTTTTAGGCATTTCGTGGTTTCTCCTATCCATCCCTCGTTCTGACCCCTTTCGCGCAATAACAGGGCACCAGTCCAATTATCAAAATAAATTAGGTAGTCCAGCACCAACTTTTGGTTCTGCAGGTCTCGCTGAGACAAGCTTCTTGTTTTTCATCACAGTATTTAAACGATGCACTTAAGATTCCATTTGCTGATGGCACATAGAAAGTATCGAGGGTTGAGTTGTCCCTGTTGCGTTCAGGGGTACTCATACAAATGCGCACTTAAAATAGGGCAAAATCTCTTCAACAAATAAAATAGCAGTCACAGTTTTTTAAAATTGTTTGATGCTTTTATAATTTTTCTTTACAATGACAAAAAAGCAAAAAAGTATAAGAAGAAGAAAACAATCGCTTCAAAAATTTATAACAGAAAATTAGAATATCAAAATTCAAAATTTTTCTGGCCCCAATTATAGAAATGTCGAGCAATGGTTGCCAAAGATATGAGGGTTGGATCGTAAAGGGACCAACATTAAATTATCATATCATATTAAGGGATTTTTATCTATATTATTTTTAATCATACCTAAAAAATTAAATTTTCTATTAAGAAAATATTTTGTATCTAAAGTATGCTTAAGGCAGGGTTCCCAATTCCCAACTCCCAAGACCACTAAATAAGGACACCAGGGTCAAAATCTAAGATTTTAGTATCAAAAATAAGGACACTTTTAAAAACGCAAATTTTTCATCAATATCAAACAAAAAATCGAATTCTTTATCAAATCAATGAGATTTCTCAACGGAAAAAGAATTTTTTTCAGCAGTTTCAATCACCAATAATTCAATTTCTTAAGAAAATTGGTCATTTTTTGATGAAATTCACTAAGAGGTGTGCCGTGTCGGCGGACCCGATAGGGGCCGCCGGAGAAAATTTTGAAAATTGGGCCTTATTTTCTTAAGAAAATCAGTAATTTTCCGAGATTTTTTTTTGAAGGAATCATTATATTGAGGGGTGCGGGCGGACCCGATAGGGTCCGTCGGAGAAAATTTTGAAAATTGAGCCTTATTTTTCTAAGAAAAGCGGTTGTTTTTTGAATAAAATATTCCAAAAATTTAAAATAAGTACAAAATAAGTACACCGGGTCAAGATAAGTACAAATCTTAGAAATAAGTACATTTTATTTTTCTAAGATCGGGACCCCTCAAAATAAGTACAAATCTTAGAAATAAGTACATTTGGGAACCCTGCTGTAAGGCTATTGCATTTTTTTAATCAAAATTTTATGCATCTTCTTATGGAAGTTCTACATTTTTCAATTTTGATGGATTTTGAGGAAAAGCCCATTGTGATGGATTTGGGAATGGCATAGCACCATGATTCCCCATCCTTAGGGCTGCACGTAATCGATTTGTCCACAAAAAATGCCTAAAATATATTAATCCCCGTAATACTAATACGTAACTCGAAAAACTCCGTAATTTCCGAAATTCATAATTATTATGGTTCGGATAGTTATGCATTATAAATAGTATGTTCAAAAAACCAAAATATGCACCAAAATATGCATAAAAAAATTTAAAACAATGAAATATTTAAAAAAATAATAATAATTTTCTACAAGCGACTCAGTAATTTTTACGAATAAATTTTCACTTTCAAATTTAAAAATTACATGAAAGGCTGAAAATTGAAAAAGAAAGGCATGATTTGACTAAAATTTCATAAAATACACACGAAATGGTGAAAATTATAAAGTAAATAAGAAATGCCGAAAATATATTAAGTATTTTTGACCATCGTAAAATATGTACAAAATATGTTCTAAAATGCCAAAATATACATAAAAATATGCAAATATACAATATATTCTAAAAATTGCATAATAAACAAAATTAAATTCACTCTAGAAGGTTCTAATCAAGTGGAAAATGGGTTTTTTAGTTATTTCAGCGTTCTGATATCAGGGCAAAAATATGGATTTACATAACTATCCTTACCTAGTACCGGTATTTCCTGTATTAAGTCCCCTCCCTGTAATAGACCCACCCCTCTGAAGTGGGTTTGAAAAATAAAACCATACGGTAATTATATGCAGTCCTCTCCATGCAACTTACAGATTAGTCCGTTGCAGTTGTCCTGGGGACATGTGTAGCACTCGTAAACACCATTTTCTTCTTCTTCACAAAATTTCTTCCCCAAACTGTAATTACAATAATTTACATCTGCACAGCTCTTCTTGATCAGAATTTGGGAAGCTAAAATTGGACGAAAATTGTATTGTGCTAAACAATAAAATTCCAAAATAACTTTTTAACAAGTTATCAGTCAATTTTCTCCATGGTCTTACCGTTTTTTAGTATTTATAGTCTTTTACTTGTTACTTTAATGTTGATCCAAATTTTTTAAATTATTTTTTGAACCATTTAGAAAGAGGTTTTCGATATTAAAAAAAACTATTATTGCTATAGAGAGTTCCCAAATTTACAGCTCAAAATTTTGAGATAAAACCAGTGCCAATAAGTAGCAGAACCAAAACCAATAATCGAGGAATATCAGTACACAGTACTAAAAACATTGAAAAACTGTATGTACTGATTCTAACACTGATAGGTGAAAAAACCAATAAACAGTATCCAGTAGTACTGGTAATACTGTAGTTTACTCTTACTGTTCTATCAAAATTCACAAACCAACATTTCTCCTAGTTTGTACAGTTTCCTAGGAATTAGTAGGGTTGAGCGGGATCGGGATCCCGGCCGGGATCCCGAAGCTTCGGGATCGGGATTCGGGATTGAAATCCCGAAATGGCCAATCCCGATCCCGAAGCGGGATCCCGAATCCCGAAATTCAGAATTTCAATCCCGACCGGGATCCCGAATTTTTTTAAAAAATATTTAATATTATTATTATATTCTTAAGAAATCGGACAGTTCCAATCTTCGTTTGAATATAGCTCAACATTAAGCCAAATTACCTTTTGTATTCTAACCTTTTCTCTTCTCCTTTTTTGTTCTATCACCACTTTTATTATGTTCTCTAACCATATTTTTTGTTTGTCCCTTTTCCCATCCACCCTATTTGAGGGTGTCATCCCATAATATCACCTTCCAAAATATCACCACCCGAAATATCACCGCACACAAAATATCACCAGCCAAAAAATCGACAGCAAATGCAAATATAAATAAATGTATAATGAATTGTTTTAATTTTGTGTTATGTATTATCAACTACCATCAAAGCGTAAAAACGATTTTTTCAGAAAAAAAAATTTGCAAGATTTTTCACACAATTCAGAATTTCAAAAAACCGTCGAAACTATTATTTCCTTATTTTGTCCTGATTATCAGTTTAGGTTTTTTCTCTCGAAAAGTTTAGGTTTTTTTCGAGTATAGGTTTTGCTCCAAAAATTACCTGTGAAATTTTTTGAAAACCTTGTGAAAAAAATTTTGAGAAATTAAATTGCTTGTTTTTAGAGAATTTGTAAAGAAAATTTCTAAAAAACATAAAATTTTTCTTGAAAACCATAGACCTGATTTCTGAAATTCTGTTTTGAATCTTTTTTGGGACTCTTAGGATAATTCCTTAGGANCCATAGGCCTAAAGTTTTCAAAATTTCAGAGGCTGTTGCCAAAAATTTCATAAGCCTTGGAATTTTAGTGAAATTCACAGGCTTAAAAAAGTGTCATTCTGTTGGGTGTCGGTCTGTCACATATATAATAAAATCATATATAATAAAAAAAGGAAGGTGATATTATGGGGTGGACCCCTATTTGAGATAGAGGCATTTCGTTAAAAATTATCTCATCTATGCAAATACACTAAGAAACAGGTGAAAATCTAGCCAATATTATGAACAGAAATTTTATTTATTGATAGATTGTCTGCCGAAATGGTTGACAACATTTTGGTCATTAAAGCAAATTTGGACCAATTGTTGATGGGCCCTTCAGCAGAACCAGTAAATGAAGAGATGCTTGATGAAATTGATGAGAGTAGTTGAGTTCATCCAAATTTTTATTGAATTTTTGTTCAATTCATTTAAATTTTTCGGCATTTTGAAGCTTTTTACCAAAAATCCGGAAAAAAAATTCGGGATTTCGGGATAATCCCGATCCCGAAAAAAATTCGGGATTTCGGGATCCGGGATCGGGATTGACTTTCGGGATATTCGGGATCCGGGATCGGGATCGACTCTGGCAAATCCCGATCCCGAAAATCAGCCGGGATCCCGATCCCGCTCAACCCTAGGAATTAGAATCAAAAAGTTTTAACAACATGCGTAAAAAACGAAAATAACAAAAAAAAAAATAAATAAAAAATCCATGTCCATATTAGAGAGCACTTATTAGTTTGTCATTTGTATAATAATTATCAAATTTTATGTTCAGAATTTACAATGATAATTTCATTTGTCCATTAAAGTTGGAATTTCCACACAATAATGAATTGTCAAAAATCCAATTTCCAGTTTTTGGCCTCACTTTATGTTCCATTGTTCTGGCCATATTTATTTTTATTTTCCAAATCTCATTTTTCTGTTTTTATGGATCATAGGTTTTTCGAGTTTTGAAACATTAATCATTTTTTTTTAAATTTCCAATCCTTTTACATAAAGTTTTTGCTGAATAAAATATTCAAATAATAATATATATTTACTTTACCACTATTATCTCTTCTGGATGTATGGTTCTTAACCATCTCGGCGGTAATTTTAATAAATTTTGCTTTGATGGATTGGAATGTTTGCGGCTTATACGCATCAGGATCATTTGACAAGAATCTGCCGAAAAGCCGCACCTAAAAAGCGTAAATGAGGAATAAATCTTTTGTAAATATAAAAAATGGACAATATAACAAATGATTCAATTGTCAGAAAAAAATGAATAAGATTTTACAGATGGATATCCACTCATAAAATTATAAAATGCATTTATAAAAGCATATAAAATCACCATTTTTAATTTATTTTTGCCCAAATTATTTCGTTTTTTTTATTTGGCATAGGTAATTTATAAAGTTATCCCTTGATCCCCTTTAGAAATTGAACTTACCTTCTTGTAATTGTCTGCGGTCTCTACGTTGGATTTACGGCCGTTGAATTTGTACTAAATTATGAATATGTATTATGCAGATTTTATAATGGGGGATTTTTTAGGGACTTTAATCAGCAGTCTGTTATGAGACTTGTTCTTGAGGATAGTCTTTTTTATTCTAATTATTCTAAAATGGTCAAAATAGGGGGAAAAATTTCGTTGGAGCTAAAACACGTACAGTAGTACGTACATGAACTTTATGGAGTACTGTTCATTTGTCAAAAATGCAAATGTGCTCGTTAGTTCAAAAATGCCAACAATGGAGCATTTATAATTAAAAGTAGAGTTGCAGGAATTCCCGCGGGGACGGGGACTGGCGACCTTCGTGGGGACGGGGACGGGGACAGATTTTCGCGGGGTCCCCGCGGGGACAAGAATTTTTTCTGTCTTTTAAATATTGAAAAAAAAATTCGAAATTTTTTTTTCATCAATAAAAATTAATTTTAGATCAATTAAAAACTTTTATAATTATGTATTTTTAAGACAATTATGAAATTTTTCTAGAAATCCGAGAACTATGAAAAAATTTTCGAGTTCTTCTTTGGTAAAAAATTTAAAAATTTTCAAAATTAAAAATTTTCAAAAATTTAAGAAAATTTTTTTCAAAGATAGGAGGCCTATGAAATTTGGATTTTTTTCAAAAATCTCAATGACTAAATTTTTGTAAATTAAAAATTTCTTATTTAAGCTAAAGCTAACATATAGGGCAGGGGCGGATCTAGGATTTCGACTTNCCCCCCCATAGATCCGCCCCTGATATAGGGCTATCTATATCAAATGGACTGAGCCATTAACAATCCTTATGGAGAAACAAATGACCGATTTCGAGTTTCCCAGTATACACTATTGGTTGTGTCGGCGGCCCCGATAGGAGCCGCCGGAGAAAAAATTTCAAATTTCGAACATTCCTTATGAAAAATTAGTATAGGAAAAAAATTTCTTTCCCGTCATTTTTCCTCATTATCTTCCAAAAAATGATTAATTTTGTCTGATTTACCCATTCTTAGGGGTGCATTTTGTCCCCGTGTCCCCGAGGGGACAAGGCCCGCGGGGACGGGGACCCCGCGAGGAGCGGGGACCCCGCGGTAACCCTAATTAAAAGTCTCAATGAAAGACTAAAAATATAAAATATATATTTTATATTTAAATTATTTAATTTAATGTAGTGGACAATTTGTTTTTCCTCCGACACCCAATTAACTAGGCTTTAAATAACGTCTTTCTTCAAAATTTTATATACAATATCAGTTACATTTTTTGAGGTTTTGGAGTAGTGTCGAAATTCGAACTTCATGCAGAAACTCTCTAAAGTTTATCAATTTTTTAAATGCGCGGTTCCTATAAACAATTTACTTTTTCCATTCCTCGAACCAGTTTACAGACCTTTTTATACACGCAAAGTTGAAGCATGAAAATTATGAATTTTATTAAAATCTAGAGTTCAAGCTTCCATTTGACACCAATTTTTAGGTATATAATTCCGAAAAAATTCCTGAAATTTACATAGAGAAAAAAGGATCAATGAAAAAACTTTTTACTCACCTGATAAGGATACAAAAGTAACTAAAACAACTTTGGCTCACTTATTAGTTTGACGAGCTCAATAAAATGAGAAATAAAATTAAAATTTTTTTGGAGAAGTTGAAAAGTTCTGAAGATTCATGATATGAATTTTTAATATATGACATCAGAATTTTGGAGGATTTGTGAGTCTATCTGACATTGTACATTGCATAAAATTTTAAGAAAGACATTATTTAATGCCTAGTTGGTGCTGGGTCGTTTAAAAAAATATCTATAATGGGCGTTAAAAAAAATCAAAACTCAAACTCAATAAGTCCTCAAAAAACTTTTTTTGTTAGACCTGTTAGACCAAATGGATAAAAGGCAAAGTTGTGCCGAATTTTATGCTCTATCTGCTGATATAATTTTTTCGAATTTCGAACTAAAATATCGAAAAATGTCAAAAATATCGAAAAATAGAGTTTTTTCGAATTTTTTCGACTTTTTTCAAAATTTTTGTTCGAAATTCGAAAAAATTTTATACCTGCAGATAGAGCATAAAATTCTGAACAACTTTGCCTTTTATACATTTGGTCTAACAGGTTTAATAAAAAAGTTTTTAGAGGACATATTGAGTTTTGGTTCTTTTTTTTAAACGCCATAGCACCGCCTATTTAATTTGGTGTTGGAGGAAAAATAATTTGTCGACTGCATTAAATTAAATAAATTAAATACAAAATATATTTTTAATCGTTCTGTTATTGAGGCATTTGAGGACGGATCACTGCGGGGACAAAGACTGGCGACCCTCGCGGGGACGGGGATGGGGACAGATTTTGGCGGGGTCCCCGCGGGGACAAAAAAGTTCTTAATACAATGAATTTTTTTGCAAAAAATATTTTTTTGTTACAAAAATTAAATTTAAACCAATTAAAAAATATTCCATTTTAAATTTTTTTTTAGAAAATTTTGAAGTTGTGTCAGGAGCTTAGGGGTCACACTAGGGGTCGCCGGGGAAATTTTGAATTCTTTTGATTTTTTTTGAATGATTTAAGGGAAGTCGGCGGCCCCCGAGAGGGCGAGAGGAGAAAATTTTTTCGAACTTTTAACACATTTCTTAAGAAAAATTGACGATTTTTTGCTCAATTTTATTCTTTTCTTCCTTATTTTCCTCCCTGATTCCTAAAATTTTTATTCAATATCTCCCGATTTTTTCATTCTTAAGGGTGTATTTGGTCCCCGTGTTCGCGGGGACAAGGCCGCGGGGACGGAAAACTGCGGGGTCGATTTATCACGTGTTATACATGTCTCACCCAACTACTAGGACGTGAGGGTCCCATGCATGCTTACTTTGTATGCCAATGTGACATTGTCGGTAATTATGTTTCGTTGTTCTTTGCTTAAGCCAGTCATAATGTTTTTGGCCTCCAACACGATGTGGTCCCACGAAGCATGGGAAATGTTCACCGTATGTCGGACCAGCAACTTTTGTTTTTCTTTGCATTGATTGACAAGAGCAAAATCCTAAAAAATAATTGAATAAATATGGGGTACAGTAACTGATGTGAGAAGGTAGTTGTTATTGCTTAATATGTAGAGATCAGTGCTGGGTCTTAAAAAAAGGCCCAACGTGGCCAGTCTGGCCTAAAACTTTTTTGTCAGACTTGCTAGGTCGAAAATAAAAAAGCCATTCTGCGGAATTTAATCTTCTATCTTCTGGTATTTTTAATTTTTCTAAATTTTTCCAAAATACTGAAAAATAGGGTATTTTCTAAAAATTTCTAATTTTTTGTTCGAATTATTTCGAAAATTAAAAATACCAGAAGATAGAGAATTAAATTCTGTAGAATGTCTTTTTTTATTTTTGACCTAGTATAACAAAAAAGTTTTAGGCCAGTCTGGCCATATTGAGCCTTTTTTTAACGCCCACATTGGGATTTTTTTTAAGACCCAGCACCTTAGGAATCGAAACTTTTAAAGAAGATGTAGCCGTATTCTGTATCCTGTACCAGTTTTTTCTGTACCAAAATACAGGAAAAACAGGTACAGGAAAAATATTAAATCCCTAATAATGCCTGTATCTGTACTTTGTATTTGTATACAGGAAAATACGGTCTGTATACAGGTACAGACCCCGATATCTACTAATAAGTCTTATTAATTGAACTGTACTTTCCTGTTAACGCAGGGGTGATATCTAAAATTTTTCAAAATTAGAACATCAGAGTCAAAAAAAAATTTCATGGTCAAAAATCAGAACATTTTGTAAAAAGCTTTAAAAACTATCATAAATCAATTTATTTATGTAAAATTATTTCAAATATCGCATTTCTAATCACTCATGATCAATCCCAATATTTTGCGAGAAGTAATGTGTAAATCATACACGGTCAGTGGTATAGCCAGAAAAATTTTCAGGGGGGAGGAATGGGAGGAGGAGATCCCCGGCAGCCCTGATAGGGGCCACCTGGGAATTTTTTTTGAAATTTTATGAAATTTTCTTAAGAAAATTGACCATTTTTCTGCCTTTGTTGAAAAAAAAATTCGCGTTTTTAGTCCATTTTCTTATGAAAATTGATCAATTTTTTGTGTTTTATGGAGAAATTTGACGTAATATTGTGGAGCCGGTGGCCCTGATAGGGGTCGCCGGAGAAAAATTTTTTATTTTCATGTTTCTTCCTTAAGAAATTTGGTCATTTTTTTTAGCATTATACAGTTTACTGGTTTTTGTGTCGGCGGTCCCGATAGGGAACGCCGGAGAAATTTTTGAAAAATTAGTCCGTTTTCTTAAGAAAACTTATTAGTTATTTTTTAATGTAATTTCAGTAAAAAATTCGAAATCAGGACAAATCTGATAAATCAGAACCTTTTAGTTTTGTCAGATTTAGAACCTCAAAACTTTAAATAAATTCCATTACAAATTGGAACATATATCACCGCTGTGTTAACGGGAGCCAGAGGGGGGGGGGGGGGGGNCATTTATCAATCCTATAAAAAATTTAATTCAAATTAAAATTTGAAATCTCCATATTATAATATTTTTTAACAAATTTTTGTCACCCAAACTTCCTAATTTTCCGAAAACTGCTCGTCTTAAAAATGTTTAAACTTTATTATATTATGGTGGCTATTTTAAAATTTTATCAAACTTTAAATAAGTTCCATTACAGTGATGCCCATTAAAGTCCGATCAGAACGGTACAACAACCTCCTTGGTCAGACTGATCAATATTTACCCTAATAAATACCTTGGACCAATCCAACATTGGGTGGACTGCTTTGGGTTTGCCAAGCCTTCGTCGAACCCTCGTGCTAATTATGTAATTTGTGCAGTTGAAGACAAATGCTTCCAGCCGATCCACGGTCATATTGTACAGCTCCAAATCATTTTCGAGGGATGCGTAATGGAATTCGCCGAATGGGAAGTATGCCAGATGGGTGGATAGAAAATCCTTAAAATCATAATTATAATAAAATAAAAATACTTAATGACCACTTTCCAACATAGATAATTTATTCTTATTTGGAACAGATAATCGCAGAAAAAAAGCAAAATGGACTTAAAACTAAAACATAAAAGGTAAATATATGCCTTTTATTTTTTTAGATTTTCTTAGAAATTTTTTGAAAGTTTCGGTTACAAGTAAATAAAATTAAAAATTTCAGGGAACTTCTAAAAAGATAAATAAATGCCAAATAGAACAAAAACCTGTCAAGCAAAATAGGTCTAAACCTAAACCTAAAAGTTCCATTGCAATTTTTTTGCTCGTCTAGCATTTTTTGGCTTTGTCGTCCTTACCAAGGGGTACTTGTCTCGCATCAATGTTTTCCGATATTCGTTCCAACTCAGTTCATCTTCATCATTTTCTTCAAAGACTTCGAGGAATCCGACGCGGACAACCAGCTCCGATCCGTACTGATCCGTTAGGTTGGCCGCTTTGATCGGCTTCCATCCAATACCATTTGGGCAATTGTTTATAAAGTATTCGTGAATGTCCTGGAATTGTAGAAAAAATAATCATTTTGCAAGAGTTTTCTTATCAGGAATTGTAGGAAAAATAATTTCTTCATAAAACGCAAAAAAGTAATCGCTTTTTTTATCTGACCAAAAGGCGATTCTCAACCGCGACATTTTCACGAAAAAAATCTAAATACAATCTCGAGTCCACCTAAATGTCTTGTTCTAATCCTTAATTATCGGGTCCTATATGTCTGGTATTTATATTTTATCTATCCATTTTTAAGAGGTGAGGGAATCTCCATAGAAAAGTTCATTTGTGTTCCTTATTATATTGAGAGATCCAAATTTTTGAGGAGTTTTCTTCTATTCTTCGGTTAGTATTTTGCAAGAGTTTTCTTATAGTTTGATTTTACTCACCATTGTGTCATCTTTGTCTGGACAGATGTCTTTGTTGGTCGCTTCTGTTTGCATTCGGTCAAAAAACTGTAAAAATAAAAATTATTTTAATTTTTATCATTTAAAAAATATTATAATATGGAGATTTCAAATTTTAATTTGAATTAAATTTTTTATAGGATTGATAAATGAAAAAAATTGGCCAAAGAGATTTTATTCACCCTAGGGCATAGTCATTATTCAAATGTTAATAAATTGTCAAATAGATTACATAACGTTATGCTTCTATAGAATCATATACCGATCATTCTAATTATATGATAAATTTTAATATTATATTACTTACTATAAGCTAATATTTAAAGAATTTTTTTCACGAGGCTACAATGTCTACGCAACTTACAAAAACACGGGTGTTGCATGTCGCATTCACATCGTTTACCATCCAAATGTACAATTTTTCATCATCTTGGTCCAACTGGGTCTTCGGCAACATGTCCCAGGAAAGGCGGAATAGATGTTGAAAATTCTAAAAAATTGAAGAAATCTATTCGTAAATATGCTATAAGATATCTATAGAATGATATTTTAAAGTCAACAAGCGTTGCTAGGGCGCTAAAAACCCACCAAAAAATTTTAGGGCGCTAAAAACCATAAAATTATCTAAATTAATCCTAAAATTTTTGAAATCTTGTTGATGGAATTTTTTTTATCACAAACTCGCTTTTTCTATTTTTGTTTTAGAATTTAAATTTAAACTAAATATCAATGTTTGTTTTTGTTTTTTAATGCCACAGCAAGCCTCCCTAAAAAGTTCAATAATTTATATATTTATTTTGATTTTGGTGTGTAGGCTGAAGAGATTCAGCACGATTAAGTTTTTCGGATTTACGTAAAATTTTTAACCAAAATTTCAAGAAATTTCTAAAAATTCTATGAATATAGAAAGTTCAGGTTCGTGTTAAGCGCCTTAGAAAACCTCAGAATGCATATTTTCAAAGAAAAAATTTTAATTTTTGGGATGTCACCCATTGCCCCAAAATGTTTAGGAATAATTTTCTGCATAAACATATTCGCCTTTTATTATTTTGACCAAATAAGCTAAAAAAGTTTGTTTAAAATTTGGTCATTTCGAGGTTTTTTAACTTCCTTGCAAAAGGCTAAGTAAGATCTTTGATGAGAAAAAATAAAGAAATAAAATAAATGCGATTATTTAATATATTAAGATGGTTTTCACATTGCATACTGTACTCAACGTACCATGAGTTTGCCATCTTGTCCAACATTTTTCTTCCATTCTGTGTATTTTGCCTCGTTGTCGTGCAGTGGGATCTTGATTACGACCGGCTTACTCTGCCCAGCGATCGGAAATACATCTTGTTTTATGCAGAGATCTGAACATTTTCTTTGATTTTACATAATTAGAAAAATCAAAAATTTATTATAACCCGTTTAATTAGACCAAAATTCTCCAAAATTTGAAATTTTTGATTATTTTCGAATAAAAATAATACCAAGGGATTAGATCGTTTTGCCTAAAAGGTCTTAATAGGAGTTTTATTAAATCGGTCTGAAAGGCTAAACCCCATTTAGAAACATTTGAATGCCTTGATTGTCGAAGTCGTTGACCAAAAATGCCGCCGGATCCGCCTCGTCATGCACCGCGTTGTTGTGGAGCATCAAGGTGAAATTGGTCAGCGGGAATGTGTAACTGAAGTGAATTAAATAGCGAATTCTTTTATTTAAAATTTTACCTATTTCAAGAAAATACTACCTAGATTGTTATTATTTAGAGCTTTTCAATCAGATAGCCTTAGTCTACATCTACATTCTATTTCTTTCCAGGTCTAATCTTACACCTAGGCATCTCAAGAAATTTGAAATTATGCCCTATACTTATCAGTGATACTAACTATTTTGATTTTCACAATTTCCCAAATTACGATTCTTTAAAAGTTCCTGCTGTATACGATATTAGATTTAATGAATTTTATTTTTGCGCAACAATTCCGAAATAAAAATACAGTATACTCATGATGCTACTGGAATTTTTAAGACATGCCGATCGATTTCTTCAACTGCCGTCGTTTTAGGAATTTCGTTGTATGATTTTCAAAAATTGCATATATAGTTCCTGATCTACCTATCTTTTTTTGTTTCTACGATTTATCCAGTAATGTTGGGTCAATGTCCTTATTATATCATTGTATAAATATACAAAAATTTATTCATGTCAAATATACTGGTGTACTAGGACGTTAATAAAGTTGATGCAGCGACAAAAATAAAAAATATATATAAACATGGATTCAAGTTTTTTTAAACTTACTAGACCACTATCTGGCTTTTTTGAATTTTTGCATCCCGTGTTTCTTCCCCTTAACATGTTTCTTAGCATTACCCTCCGCCGATGGACAGCTTGAGCTCGATCTGCTCTCCACCATCATCAATTTTGATCTGGATTCCATGCCATGGCGTGTCTTGCATTTCGCAATCATCGGACTTCCCATGACATTCTTTCCGGCGAATTTCATCGCATTTTTCAGCGATCGAATTGCTGGTCAAGTTCCGGATTGCCCAGTGAGTGGTCGGGATTGATAGACCTGACGCCTTGGCAGGATCCAGCTGACCCGGATAGCACAGGAAAATGCTAAATTAAATAAATAAATAAATAAATAACGTAACTTTTATATGGGTTAGAGATGTCATATAAGTTGCGTGCAGGGTGGCGATTTTACCCTGAAAACATGGCATTTGCCATGAAAAAGGGGTCTTCGCCATGTTTTTGCCATGATTTTCTCAGTTGCCATGATTTGCCATGATTTTAAATTTTTCCAAAAAATTATTGCTTTTTACCAAAAATGGTCAAATTTCTTAAGAAAAAAGGGCTCAAATCCTCAAATTTTTCTCCGGCGGCCCCTATCGGGGCTGCCGAGACACCTCTAATATCATTCATGAAATTATACCTGTCGCCATAAAAAATGTTTCAATTTATTTCAAGTTATATCCTGAAGCGAAAGAATATAGAATGCAAAAAGAGAGAACAGAAAAGAAATTATTATAGAAAATAATTTTGCTTCAAAATAAAGTTTCAAAAAAATTTAAAGATTTTTATGACAACAGGCATACTTTTGATAAATTTTTCTAAGCCAAAAATGATCAATTTTCTAATGGGAAAAAGGTCTAAAATTGCAAAATTTTTCTCCGGCGGTTCCTATCGGAGCCGCCGACACCTCCTCTATGCTAAAATTTAATCCAAAAAAATTACCGCGAAAACGTTCACAAAAAAAAATTAAAATTTCTCATCCGGGAAGCATGAAGTATATATTTATTTGATGAATTGGACCATTTTTAAACCGGTTTAAAAAAGTATGCCATGTTTTTGCCATGATTTTGAAAATTTTTGCCATGATTTTGCCATGTTTTTTACTGCCGGCGCCATGTTTTTGGAGTTTGGAGATCGCCACCCTGGTTGCGTGCCGATTGTATAGAATAAAAATCTCAAATGGGATGGATTAAATTAACAAATTAGGGACTAAAAATTCAAAAATATAAACAATTAATTAGCGATTTTTTCATTTTGAACTTTAAAAAAATTTTTGTAAAAAATATATTTAAGCATAAAATTGCATTCGTATTCGTATATAGTCCATTCTTCGAATGAATTTTTCCCTACTCAATTTTTAATCTTATAATCTGATTCTTTTGGCAAACAAAAAAAACGAATTAAATTAAAGTTAATTTCCCTGGAGAGATTCGAATCTTCCCCCTGCATCGCAAGAAAAAATAGAAATCAAGAAATCAAAATCTGTTCCTATAGTGCGTACCTTCCGTTGCATTCTTTGCTTGCGTTCACCAAAAATTTGAATCGCATGGCTGAATAGTAACGCCCTTGTGGCCCAGTTTCGGGGTTGGCCATACATTGGTCAACCAGGTTGACTTCCAAATGTGTTTGGTTGTTGTTCCCGAGTTCGACCCCTTCAATTGTTGTTGGGCCGATTAAAAAAAGAATGGACAAGAGAGAAGTTAACAAAATCATCTGAAAAAATTGTAACAATTGTAGGAAGGCACCCAAAAAATTTGACAGCTAGCTAATAGGAAAAATTCCGAACAATTAAACAACAGACATTTTGATAGGAAAAATTATTAAAATAATGGAAAAAAACTCTGTTAAAAATAATATGGGGATAGAAAAAGGAATTAAGTTGGCGCTAAAGAGAAATGAAAAATTCTTACTTACAAACGATTTTTTAATATCGTTCCAAAATGACTAACTAAGCAAAATTTGTTAATTGATAAGGATGATTAAATTAAATTATTGCGATTTTATTGGTAAAATTGAAAAATCTTTCTCATATTACGACGTTTACTTTTGATGGACCTAACTAACAGGTTTAGTAGTCACTTTTGCTAATATACCTATGTATAACTTTTATTTTGCTTACAATAGCATAAGGTATGCTTGTACCTTACAAGTTTAAGCCAGATTTTGTTTCGAATTCATTTTTAAAAAATTATTTTATTACTGTCGAATTGTCCATTTTGAGTTGCCCTTTAATTTCCAATGAAAAGCTGTAAGTATATATCGCAAGTATAATAAAAATGTAAATTATTCCAAATAAAAGTAAAATGCGTTAAAAGTCACGAAACCGAATGATCGGTGTTAAATGTAAATGCCCATCAACACCAGGGACACGTCATCATCATCATCATCGTAGTCAAATATATTTCTATATTTTAGTACATATTAACAAGATATGTAATTTGAGCAAGAATACTGTATATGCATCAAGATAGATAGTTTGATGAGATTGAGATTTCTATCATTCTATCATCTTTTATCATTAGATAGTTTCAAATACATAAAAAGTAAAACCAAACAAAATCGTTTAATCATTATAAGGATTTTTTAGGAATCGGATTTTTACATGATAAAATTTCCCAAAAACCATGTCATCAGGGTGACCAAACAGACACATTTATGTGGCATTTGCCACATTTTTGACCATCTCGCCACATTTTTTCCACATTTTTGACTTTTGCCACATTTTTGAAAATTTAGAATTTTGATAAAAAAAATGATCAATTTTCTTAAGAAAATTACCTAAATTTCAAAAAAAAAAATTCTCCGGCGGCCCCTATCGGGGCCGCCGGCACCCTTAATACATTGAAATTCCCTCATAAATAGATGTTCATAAGCAAAAATGGTCAATTTTCTTATGAAAAACTGAATTATCAAAATTTTCTCCCCCGGAAAAAATATTTAAATTAATATTTTATTCAAAAATTAAAAAAGGAACTAAGTTTTTAAGGGAAATGCCACATTTTTTACAAAATTTGTAATAAAATTTTTCCTATATTTTTGCAATACGGTAAATGTGGTAAAATTTTTTTTAATAAAATGTATAACGGAAAATAAGTGCTACATTCAATTTGGAAAACTTTTTCTCAAAAATTTCTCAACTATTTCGGATAATTTTTTCTTTAATTTTGAAAAATAGAAAAAAATATTTTAATGTCATTAAAATGTGGCAAATTGCTGGGCAAAGTGAAAAGTAGTGATAAATATACCGAATAAATGTTTCGAAATTTTTTTTATACGGAATAACTTTTTTATTCAAGATATAAAAATGCCACATTTTTTGCCACATTTTTCAGAAAAAATGCCACATTTTTGCCACATTTTTCGGGTCAAAAAAAGCATATGCCACATTTTTGTGGTTTGGAGATGGTCCCCTGCCGAAACAGGACGTTTGAGCGCGGCCGGTTGAGCGCCAGAGCTAGAAAAATCATTATAACTCAGCTCAAACGAAATATGGAGAAACGAGTTTGGTGTCATTAGATAGGTCTAAATGTCTTCTATAAATTTTCAAAAAGGATCATCCGGATTGGCCAAGTAGAAAAAAAGTTATGGCCAAATCAAGCTCTAAAATCGTGATTTTGGCCAAAAATTTGGCCATACCTCTTTTTTACCACTTTGCCAATCCGGATGATCTCTTTTGCATTTTTATAGCAGACACTTAGACTTATCTATTGATACCAAACTCGTTTCTCCATCTTTCGTTTGAGCTGAGTTATAATGATTTTTCTAGCTCTGGCGCTCAACCGGCCGCGCTCAAACGTCCCCTACCGTCCCCTGCATATCATTAAAATTTTTTATTGGCCAAAATAATTCAAATATTTTTAATTTTTGAGAGTAATGAATCTTTAACCAAAGATGAAAACTTTTTAGAAAATAGATTTTTTACCTAAAAATCCAATTCCAAGTAATCCTATTCTTGCTAATGATGTTTGTGTTTATTTCGTACAATCCTCCCAATCTTTCTTGTGCAAATCATAAAAGCACTCGGCCAAGTTGCTTGTGTTGACCAGAATATTGTGCTTGTCCTTGTGAGAATATACTTTGTTCTTGACAATGAATTCCTGCACCATGTTGCCCTCAATGCGCTCCGGATGCTCCCGATGTTCGGGTTCCGTGCCGTTCAGAATGGCACCGTCGAAGCGGGGCAGAGAGAAGTTGAAGTTGTTTGGGCATTCGTAGTGCAGGACATACAGCCCGAACACCACGAACTCAGAGGGTTCTGCATCAGAAGAGAGGGAGATTGATGAGAGAGGAATACGAATCCAAATGTATACGAATTAGTAGTGTAAGAGACTCAAATTTTTTCGAGATTCGAGAAGCGAGATTGGGACTTTTTTAAACAATATCAACAATAAGATAAATTTGAATTTTTTTGCTAGAATATAATTTTTGAAATGGAAGTTTCTATGTAGATATAAATTTGTCTGCTGTCTTCAGTTTTTAGTTTGTTAAAAAGTAAATTTAATCAAATGAGGCTTTGAAAGAAAATCGAGGTTCCCAACTCCCAAAGCCAGGGTTAAAAAATAAATGCAAGAATTTTTTTTAAATTGACGAAAAATGGAAATTTTAAAAAAATGGGATAATTTTTTATAGTTCATTGAAAACTTTGGAGGTTCAAGGTGAGTCGAAAAGTTTTTACTTACTTTTGCACTTTTCGGTTGCGCAACTGGTCATGGAATAATCATCACATTGGGTATCTTTCAACCCAATCTGTTGGTTGTCAGGTCCAGAAATAAAGCCATTTTCTAAAAGACCTCCTGTGTTGTTCCAATTCCAAGTGTCCCAACATCTTTGGTCTGAAACAAATTATGATTGACATTTACGGTGCCAGATCATTTTAAAAAATCACCATATGTATCATGCTTTTTTTCAAAAACTTTTTAAAGATCTGCTAGGCCGAAACTATAAAAAACTATTGTAATTTATGAGGCTTTGAAAGTCGATCGGGTTCCCAACTCCCAAGGCCAGGGTAAAAAAAATAAATGATGTTTATACTCTATCTGTTGATATCTTTAATTTTTTAAATACGAACAAAAAGTTCGAAATATTCCGTAAAAACTTTATTTTTGGCATCTCATGAAGATTTCGAACTTTCTATTCGAATATCGAAACAACATAAAATCTGCACAATGACTTTTTATACTTACGGCATAGCAAGTCCTAAAAAAGTTTTTGGTCAGATTGGCCTATGTGGCAGTTTTTTAACGCAGAGACCGAATATGCTTATACCGTATTTCATCTCAAATAAAACATATTTATTTCAATTCAACTACACTCTTAGATGTAATTGATTTTAGAGATGATCATAGAAAAAAAGGGAGATCGACCCCCCTACCATCGCTCGCAAGAGGGGCCGGTAAGGGGGGGGGGAACTTCGCAATCGGGGCCCGTATCTTAAAAAACGGTGCTATTTACCCCCGATTTACCTCGATTTCTGGGTAAACGGCACCTTTTTCTTTTTTAAGATATTGGGTAAAAATCCTATTTGATGCTCATTTACCCATTTACCCTGCCTAGGAGCAGGGTAAAAATTTTACCCCGATTTCGGGGTAAACGGCACCTTTTGCTTTTTTTAAGATACGGGGTAAATCGAGGCCCTGAAAATGGTGCTATTTACCCGGGTAAACTACCCCAAAAACCCGGGTATTTTTTAAGACATGGATTTACCCCAATTTTGGTGCCGTTTACCCTAATTTTAGGGTAAACAGAACTTTTAAGATACGGGCCCGGGGGAGGGGTGAAGGGAGGAGAAAGGATAGGGGGTAGGGAGAAAGAAAAATTGATTTTTTTTAAAGAAATGGGTACAAATGTCCAAAATTTTCTCCGGCGGCCCCTATCGGGGCCGCCGCTACCCCGCAGTCTAGGAAAATTTCCCAAAATATTGATCAAATTCCTTAAGAAAAGAGACCGAATTTTCCAAATTTTCTCCGGCGGCCCCTATCGGGACCGGCGGACACTGAATTTTTTATGTATTATAAGTAATTTTTTCTCACATTGTTTTTTTAGGTGCTATGTCGTTTGTAAAAAAAAGGCCAATGTGGGGGTTTGTAAAAATGGGCCAATGTGGGCGTTTGTAAAAAAGGGCCAATATGGACGAAATTAAAAAATATTGTAAATAGCTTTGAATTAATTGTACTAAAAAATTATAAGCTTTAAATAAAATTTCTAAAAGTCAGAAGTAAAGAATTTTTTAATTTTAAATGTTTAAAAAATAATAAATATAGGGATGGGCCTCTTCAGTACGGTGTCCCTTTATTTATTTTTTGTTTGCCTGAATTAATTGAACACATAATAATAAGTGTGTTTCGGCCCATACCATAGACACACAAAGCAAACTTAAGAACACTTCAATCAGCAATAAAATAAGAAAAGGCGAATAATATATCTTGTACGGAACAGTATGAATGGTGGCGATTGATAGCGGCCGAATGGTGGCGATCTAATTGCTAGTAGCGCGGCCGACTGTTGCCGTATAATACATAATTGTATGATACAAACCACAAGTATATTCCCATTTTGATTACGGATTCTTCGTCTGGAGGATTGAAAATAAATTCCATGTAATGCCGTGCAAGTGTGTCAATGTGTTCAACTTAATTGTTCAAATAAAAAATTATTACACTTTTGTACCATCGGATTCTTCCTTCTCGATCGAAAACTTCCCGGCTAAGAGAAATATCTTCGCCTGATAAATCACGGCTTTTCGTATCTTCTCTGCTATTCATTATATTGATTAAAGATTCTCCTTGCATTTCACTGGAACCTTGTGTATGACTTGATCCTACGATGGCTGTGATCTATCGGCTGTTGAACTATCTTTTCTGCCAACAATTCGATCGAATATCCGCATGAGACTTTCTGGGTTTTCCGCGAGAAGAGGACTTCGAAAGGGTTTGTGTCGGTTGAACTCCTTCTTTAGATAGTAACTTTCTCTTTCGCTGTAAATGAAGTCAACAAATTTGTATCTTATACCGAATACCTCGCGTATACGCTGATCCTTTATAGATGACGTTTCTTTCTCGTCTAATTGTAGCAACAGGTAAGATAGTATATTTAACTAATTAGCATTAATTTGACCAAAGGCATCCCGAAATTTCTCCATTTTCGATCATTTCCTAAAAAAACTTTAATAATGTTTATTCTAATTATTTTGCCACTTCATATTCCTCCAGTGTATTTTTGATTTTTTTTATCAACTTCTTCATATATTCTGTCCTTTGGGCGCGGCTTTATTTTTCCCAGATAGTATTTTAATAACTCTTTCATCATTTTCCATAAATAACTGCTGAAAAAATTCAGAACATTAGGAAGTGCAGCATGTCGTACACTTGCAGGATCCCTGTATGTAAAAAACAAATAAATCTGCATTTATTGCCTTTTTATCAACCAATTCCACGATTCCACCGGGTTAATTGACAGCGTCCTAATAAGTATTGAAATTGAAAATTTGTCCATTATCTATTTTGGAAATCCATTGATTGGTCATATAAACTACGAATGAATTCAATTCTTCACGTAATTCCCCATTGAAATCATTTCGATAGCTTTTCAGTACGGGCCACATTTTTTTTTATTTCTCGTTTTCTCAAGAATGGCAAGGCCAGACAACACCGGACCTTTAATCTTTATTTATTTTTAATTTTGTAAATTTTTACCCATTTATTTAATTCTCCCTTTTCTTTGAACGCGCGAAACACCGATGGAAAACGCGTTTGAATTTGCTATATCACTCTACTGAAGAGGCCCATCCCTATATTTATTATTTTTTAAACATTTAAAATTAAAAAATTCTTTACTTCTGACTTTTAGAAATTTTATTTAAAGCTTATAATTTTTTAGTACANCCCCCCCCCCCTACCATCGCTCGCAAGAGGCTCTGCTGACCCACCCTCTTTTATGTATGGAGATGATTTCTTATTTAAGAGAGGGACCTTTTTTTATTAAATTTTCCAAAAAGCACATAATAAGAACAGGTACTTGCGCGTTAGTCAAAAATTGAAAGTAGTCACGTTTGGCAAAAAATTGGTAAGTAGACGCGGTAATTGAAAATGGCAAGAGTCAGTACATTTAAAAATTATTCTCATGAGGCCTCATGAGGATCAAAAACTTCGACTATCTTAGTACATTAACTAAAATTTTTTTTAGTTTTTAACTAAAGTAACGGTGCTAGGACTTTAAAAAAACCTCCAAATGGGGCGTTAAAAAATCGCCAACTTCAATCGTCTAACCAAGAACTTTTTTAAGCTTGCTAGACCAAAACTTCCAGCGACAAAATTGTGTAGAATTTTATGCTCTACCTCATGGTATTTTTATTTTTTTTGAAAGTAGACCAAAAGGTCGAAATTTTCGTGAAAAACCCGATTTTTCTATATGTTAAAAAATTTCGAAATTTTGTGAATTTCGAAAAAATAAAAATACCATGAGGTAGAGCATAAAATTCTATACAACTTGCTTATAGCACTTAATGCAACTAGTTGCCATTTTTAACTAACGCGCAAGCACCATTAGAACAGAAGCGTAATACTCTACTGATGATGATGAGGATAGCTCCCATTTTCTATTATGATTTTTTAATTAGCTTACATAAACTGATGCACATTATAATTTATAAAATGGGTAGTGAACGTTGGTGAATCGGCTGTTAAGATTTTTCAATAAAAAATTAGCAAAATGGTCAATTCAATTTTCTTCAATTTTAACACTCTATGGTCAACTATTCAATATAAAAATCGTTTTTTAATTTTTTGTTGGTATAATAATTTTTTCTTAGGATTAATGAAACGCCATTTTGCTACTATTTATGGAAACAACATAGCAGTTCAATTGAATGTTTAAAAAATCTGGACAAACACTTACATGGAAACCCATTGCAATAGTCCAATCCCTGGCATAATTTGCACTCATAGTGCCCACCATCTTTATCCTCGCAATTGGCTCTATTTTCCACACTAATATTGCCGTTACAATAGTTTGGCTCTGCACATCCTTTGACAATCTTCGTTTTTTCATCTGATGAGTTGCATTAATAAAATATACATTAGATTTTAGGTTTTCTATATCGTATAGGCTCATTCATTTTTACAATCTAGGGTGGAAACTAATATATATAAGTTCTGATGTTATGCTAGGACGTTAAAAAAGTGCCAAATGCAAAGGTTTGGCCGAAGACTTTTTTGAACATGTTAGACCAAAAGTATAAAAAGTAATTGTGCAGAATTTTATGCTCCTCTTTTGGTGTTTTTAGTTGTTTGAAATTGTAATAAAAGTTCTAAAATTTTGTGGAAATCCTTATTTCTTTGATATTATCGAAAAAATTAGAACATTTAGTTCGAATTCCAAACAAAATAAAAAACCAGCAGAAGATAGGACATAAGACACTAAACCAATGGCTTTTTATACTTCCGGCAGGAAAAAGTTTTCGGCCAGATCGGCCCATTTGGCACTTTTTTCCCCGCCTCTTACATATGAGTTCAAAAATTTTAAAATCAAATTGAACACAACCAATTCTCGGAATATCCACGTTATGAATGAGTTTTATTTAAAAAAATTTTATAATAAAATACCATTGGCATAGCAGATCTCTGTCACACAGTGACTTTGGTCTGGCGAGCATTCAAACAATGCTTTTCCTCCTTCTTTTCCCGGTTGGATGTACACATCTTCATACTCGTCATTAAAATTCAAACATTTACGAGGTGGGAATAATTTATCTGCAAAAATGAAAATTTGCAAAAAAATTCAAAGTGGGGAATTTTAAATTACGGAAATTTCCTTGGGAAAATATTAAATTGTTTCATCGAAATTACGCAAGTCAATTGCACCATCCGAAGATGCCACTGGCAATGTGCGCTGCTGCGACTGGTTGTTGCAGTAGTCCTTTTCGCACAGATGGCACCGATAGTCCTTCTCACACAAATTCTTCTTCTTCTCACTTTCCTTAGAATCACAATAAAAGGATTTGGCGCATCCGTACATGATCAGAACTGTGTCGTCTAAAATATCGGGATATCATTTTGGTAAATGGGAAAATTTTTAAAATAGAAAAGGGAAATTCTAGAGAACTGTCTTTTTAAAAGTGATTAAGATTTTTAAATTCAATGACCGACTTCTTATAAAATGCTAGACGAACTATAGAGGACTAATTTTCAAAAGTGAAAATCCTATAAACTCTAATTAAGTCCACCCCCCAATAGGCGTTCCCCTCCATAGAATCTCTGTGGAAGGGTTGAATAATAAGACTCCGTAGCTTACATGGTATGATTTTTTTATTTCATTGACCGACTACTTATAAAGTTGGTTAAGAAATATTTTGATTAAATATTTTCTAGGAGCCTTTTTGGGATAAAAAATTGATAATCTAGAATTGGGAAATATTTTGGTCAATATTTGGAATGAAAGCATTTAAGTTGATGATGAGAGCTCATTCAGAGTACCAACTTTTCATCACGCAAATCTCGGTGAGACAAGCGCCAAATTTATTAGGGCACAGTTCCTCTGAAACATTAATAGTTCCATTTGTGGATTCCACCACTTGGAAAGCATCGAAGATGGAGCTGTCATTTATGTAAAGGTTGTTCTTCATACAGATGCGACCTTAAAGTTGGGGGTAAAACCGCAATATAACTGCAAACACTCATTGCCAGAAAGAAATTACAATAGGTGTGATTTGTTTTAAGAAATCTTTTTTTATTTGAGCCTTAAACATTACCTAATTCATACGGTATTAAGAAGCTAAGAAAACCAAAAATATGTACGCCATCAAGCTTAAACCACACTTTAAAACTTGCTAGACCAAAGGCATAATAATGTCTGATTTTTGGTCTCTTTTTTCAAAATAATTCAAAGTTTCCAAAAATGTTAAAAGTTAAAAATTTAAATAGAAATGAGAGGAATTAAAAGATTAAAATTCAGAAATAATTTTCTCGTGTATTTGCTTTTAGTATTTAAAAAACTAACATTTTTAAGCTTTATTGCATCTTTCGCGGTTTTTTTCACATCTCATTACCAATTATTTGAAATCGTTGAATTATAAAATAATTTAATGGCCATAATTTCTCTGTAAGAATCGATTTTTTTGATCTCTTTAAGACTTCTCAAGTACCAGATTATACGGTTATTACTATAAAATAAAAGCCCGCCCTCCAAAAAATTTCCCTCGAGATAGGGTTTGGAAATAAAGCCCCCTCCGCCGGTGTAGAACCAGCTACTAAATACCTACTTGAAGCCATCAACTCCAGCTTTAGAGTTGATACTTTTGACATAATTATAAAATAGATGTAAAACGATTAATTTTTGAGAAATAACGAAGTCTCCATTTTTAAATTTTGTTGCGAGAATTTTTCATTCTTTGTTTTTGCACCTAATTCGAGAGGAATTGATAAAGAGAGGTCCCCTCGCCGATATAAATCTCCCTCTTGAGGAGAGCCGAAAAAAAGCACCTGGACTTTTATTGGAAAGAATAGGTAGTTGACAATTATTAGGTCTTTTTGGCACCTAAATTTGAATTTTAATTTTGCGAAATTCATTTCGATTCTCCTCCCATTTCCCCGAATTTTTCGTTTTTCCAACGGCATTCAACTACATCTCTGTTTTAGTTGCGACATTTGTTTCCCATATAAAATTGAATCCCAAAATACAAAGTTTCGGTACCTGATTCCCACAGTGGGTTAACCCCGTTGCAGTTGTTATTTGGACATGGTTTGCATTCATAAAGAGCATTCTGGTCCTCACAAAAATCTCTCATATCACTTCTTTTACAATAATTGATGTCTGCACAGCTCTTCTTGGTTAAAATTTCAGAAGCTAAATTTTTAAATTTTATTAAAAAACCTCAATTATGGGTATAAAACCCACCAATGTGACTTTTGTGTCAATTTTCTATAAGATTTCGATTTAATTGGTTTTAGCCACTTTAATTGAATTTAGAACTTATAATTAATTGAAAAAAAACTTTTTTTTCGAATTTCAAACTTTTGTTTTTAAAACCTTATCTGTGACTGATTTCTAAATGCCATTTTTACATTTTTAAGATTAATAAACCAACCATTCATGAAAATTGTGCAAGATTTTGAGTTGATTATTCCCTTTTTATTTTGTTAGTAAATTTTATTCTCTACATATTTCCTTATAATTCCCATTTTTAGTTACTAACAATAAGTTGTTTATTTAATTTTTAGGTTATATAATAAAAAACTTTGGTTTGTGGGTTTATGGTTTATCCACCTTTACCGTACTTTTTTTCCTTTTGGATGTATATTTTTGAACCATTGACTTGTCGTTAATCTGTAATATTGCTACCATGGATAAGAATTGTTGATTCATATACACATCATGATGATTTGATATTATCCTGCCGAATTTTCTGACCTAAAATAATAAAATAAATATTTGTAACCATATATTTGCTTCATAAATTTGTATTGTTTTTAATTTTATTGTCATTAATGGCATAAATTATAAATGGTCAAAATATATCTCAAAAAGCACATGGCGTTACGATATTTGAGGACCTGATAAATGATGATCTCAAACCGATCACTCTCCGAAAATAAAATTCTAAAATGGACTCAAAACTTTTAAAAAATGTGAAAATCTTGAGGATTTAACTTAATTTCCTTTTAAAAATTTATATATTTATTTCAATTTTTTAAAGTCCTCATGGCCCTATTATGATTAGACCGAAAATGTTAATATAAATTAGGGTATCTTAATCATGGTAGAGGATTAAACTGATTTAGTCGAAAAATGAATTTCTTGATATATTGTATATAAATTAATAAATACCCTGTTGAAATTATTCGCACTCTCCACATTGTTAATACGACCGTTGAATTTGTACTAAAAATGGAGAATAAAAATTTACACTGTAATATCCATAAGATAACATTCGTTTTATGATTTTATTGTTTTAAATAGTCAAAAATTCGAAATCCCTAAAAAGATTGAATTTTACTACTGCAAATTTAATCTTGTTTGTAAATAAGTAATTTTAGTTTTTTTAGGAATCTAAGTTTTGAATATTAGTTTTTAGAAAAAATATATACTTAATGTTATACTTAATGTTTAATAAAAAATATTTTAACACTACATAATTTTACGTCCGAAATCAATTTTGATAATTATTGTGACTCTCAATCTTTTTTTACGGAATAGTTCAGCACAGTAGTAAACTATACGAGTACCGTATTTTCCCTTTAGTATGTATAATTGTGCAATTCTTACTTGGTGTGCCTTTACATCAAATTTCAATTTATCATTGTTTCGCATTTCTACGTCGTCGTTTGCCTCTTCTTTGGCCTCCCAATATCCATTTATGCCCATCTCTATTCCAGCTACTCCCAAATTGATTTGGTGCGTGGCATTTTTAATTCGCACAGTTTTTCTGATCAGCAAACGTTGTTTTTCTTTACATTGGTTGACCTGATTAAAATCCTTAAAAACCCATTGATTATTGTTTATATCAATGCCGGATCGTTAAAAAGGTCTAACAAGAAGACATGTCCTTAGAAACTTTTCAGACCTTGTTAGACTAAAAGAATAAAAGGAAAAGTTGTATATTTTTACTCTTGCTTAAGCTTTTTAATTTACGAATATCGATTTTGAGTTCGAACAATTTCATACCTTTTATTTGAAATATGAAAAACTAAAAAGTTCAAAGAAAGGGCAATTCTGCACAACAATGCATTTTATATTTTTTGTCGAATAATATAACTTGTAAAAAATTTTTTCTAAAAGGCATACTAGTCTTAATGTGCCCTTCTTTTGGCCTTTTTACGGCACTAATTTAACTGGCTCAAAATTATGATAAAAAAGGAACCGATAATTAATTAGAAAAATGACTCAAAATCATTCAAAAAATTCAATTAAAAAATAACAATAAAAAATAGAATAATTTTCTAGATTTTCCGATACAAAATATTACCGTGGACCAGTCGTAAATGGACTCGACTGGTGCGTTTTTCAAAGAACTGATAGCGTGCCGAACAAGCGTGGTAATTATGCCAACTGGGCAGACGAACACAAGTGCTTCCAGCGGTTGATCCATGGACCCGATCTTGCCAAAATCATTTTGCACTGAGGCGTAGCGGTATTGGCCAAGATCGAATTCTTCGATGAATTCCTTCAGGCTATTTGGCATGTCTTTCTTAATAAAATAAAAATGCCGTAAAAAGGAAGAAACTGTGCAAGATGCAGCGGAAATGTGGCCAAGGCCAGAGAAGAAAAGTGACAATGACAAAATGCATCAACATGCGGTCAATGCTTCACAAAAGTTTGGGCACCAAGCAGCGGGTCGGAATGATCCTGACCAGAGACCCGTGTCTAGGCCTTTCTTAAAGATTAAAGTTCTATGACTAATTCTCTAACCAGGCTGATTCGAAAAACTTGTTTTTTTTTACTGCTTTCGCTCCCTCAGTTTTTTAATTATTTGAATATATTTTGATCTTACAAGGAATCTCACTGGATTAACACCTTCCCAGAGGTCTTAGCATTTAGAGATGCCTAGTCGAGATAAACTTATATGCAAAAAATAGAGGCCAATGGATAGAAAAAATTCGAGAAAACATTATTTTAATTTTTCGGTGTGCTTTAAGCGAGGGTCATCGGCGGATCAACCGCCATTATGGACAGACGAATTTCATGAACCAAGTTAGGATGAACCTGCAAAAGCGTATATATTCAGAAAACTATGCTTGGCATTTTGATCGTTTTAGTTTTTCTGATTTCTACCAAAAATTTGATGTTTTTTTTTTAAATTCGCATAAAATTTTTTATGTGGACATTAGGAAAATTTTAAAAATTTTCCAATAAAATCCAAAAAACAAAAGAGTCAAAAGATCAAGCATAATTTTCTGAATATATACGCTTTTACAGGTTTATCCTAACTGGTTCATGAAATAGCCTGTTCATAATGGTGGTTAACCCGCGTTTAAAGCACACCGAAAAATTAAATTCAAATGGCCTCAAATGGCCTATTGGCCTCTAGTTTTTTGCATATAGGTAAGCTTATCTAGGCCTCTCTAAATGCTCTAGTGAGACCTCTGGGAAGGTGTTACCCTTCATGACACTTCCATGCTAGCTTATTATTAGGTGGCGGAAACTAAGGTGGCGGAATTATCCACATACATGTGCCGTAATACATACACGAACTTAATGAAGTGCGTTATAGGTTCCACTGGTTTTTTGGCAACACGTGCTAACTCACATATCGTATTTTCACGTGTTTTTAGTCATGAATATGTTATATGTACGTGTTCCCCTGACTACTGCTCTTTAACAATGGTATGGTATGTGTTTTTTCGAAACAATAATTATTGCTTTTTTTTGTTTTATTATGTGTCTTTGGATGATAAATTTTAAAATGTCTCCTTACCATGATCATAGGGGATGTGCTCAAATTCCTCCGCAATTGTATCCACTCTTTTGCCCCTTTCATCCGATCTTTTTCGCCGGACATATTGGTACTAATGAACCCAACACGCACAACCAGCTCCGTTCCGTATTTATCCGCTAGATAGGCTGCTTTAATCGGTTTCCATCCAGAATCTGGGCATTGATCAGATAGCGGGATCTCCTGGAAAGAAATTCAGCGTGTCACGAGAATTCGGCACCCGAAACAGGACGTTTCAGTGTGACTGTTTCGGTGTGGAGACTAGCAATTTGCTTATAACTCAGCTTAAATGCAATCTAGAGAAAATAGATAGGCGTGAAGGTCATTTATAAAAATGAAAAAGGAACCATCCGAATTGGCCAAGTGTAAAAAAGTTATGGCTAAAATAAGCCACAAATCGTGGTTTTGATTAAAATATATGACCATAACTTTCTTTTTCTATTTGGCCAATCCTGATGAACTTTTTTTGCAAATTTGTAGCAGACATTTAGACCTAACATTTGACACCAACAACTTTTTGCCAGGCTGCGCCTAAGCTTAGTTATAAGCAATTCTCTAGTCTCCACACCGAAACGGCCACACTGAAACGTCCCTTATCGTTCGGCACCATAAATTACAACTCGTTTCTATGTGTCAAAAGATAGAGGACATTAGCATTGTATTTGGTCCTTAAAAAAAGAGTTATGGGTATGGCCAAAATTATAGATATTTTCCGGAATTTGCCAATACTATGTGTGATTATTTTGGCCATTTTTTGTGATGGATCAATTCATCTGGTGAGCTTATTTCTAGTTAAATTATCTATCTTTTCACACCAATCTCGGGTACTTTCCTGTTAACGGGGGGGGGGGGGGGGCACTGAAGAAATTTGGCTGGTGCCGCCCCCGTTAAAATTTTGCCACCCCCGTTAAAAGTTTGGCCCCCGTTAACAGGAAAGTACCCAATCTCGATTTCTCGGTTACCTGTGAACCGAGTTATTAAGCACTGTGTCGAATTGTCATAGAACCATACCATTATCAAATAATTGTTTAGGTTTAGCTGATCAGTATTAGGGTTCTTAAATTCATCAGAGATATAAAAATTTTAACTAATAAGCGTTAATAGACAAGATTAGATGCAAAATTGAGTTTAGGTTCATTTAAATACTAAAATTTATTATTAAAATTTATACTACTTATAGCTTCTCTCTATACTTAAAATCTGACCCGTTTCTCATTCAGATTCTTTCATATCCAAAATTTCGATTATTCCTCATCAAACTGTATTGCTTATTAGTATATAGGAAATAGGATTTAATGCTGTTCTAGACTCTCGATCTCTATCGATCTACACAGGTTCCGAATCTCTTACAAATCGGTGAGCCAAGTCACAGATTTGATTTTCGGGTTAAGGAACTCTTCAGTCTCGAACAGCTTTAGTAGTGCTCTTTTCCAACCAGAATTCTGATTTGCTCACCGTTACTGTTGCCGTATGCGGACAGATGTCAAAATTGTTCGCTTCGCTTTCCATTCGGTCCAAAAACTAAAAATTTTCTGCTTCATTTAATATGATAGAATTATTTTAAATGGTAAAAAATTAGAATTTTATTTATAACTTTAATTGTGAGCTAGTGATTTGTGATTGGAATTTTGAGTTGATTTTAGATATTCAGGGGTTTGTCATGTTGGAATGTATGGCCATGAAGTTGAGCAGTTTTTCGAATTTTAAGGGCAATTGCTTGGATATTAAGAGTTGTGCATTCAAATTTAAAATGGGCTGAATGATGGCTTATTTGGGTTTATGAAGATGCTGAATATTCTGTAAATGTGTTGTTGATCATGTTAATATTTGGCGGGATTTTGCCTTAATTTCTAGTCTGGGTGATTTCGCGGGTGATTTAACACCAAAATTTTGCGAAATGATTTTTTTGTTAAAAACTGCATTTAATTAATGAAAAATGAATTAGCCTTGAATTATAATTTCGACATCGAAACTTGACGAAATGACAATATTTTTAGCACAAAAATTCAACTTTTCATGGATCAATGTTTTTTTTGTAATTTTTCTAATCTACATATTTTACCAGGGTTTCCAATATCCTTTATTAGCGCTCGGCCATTTTTTGATTATTATTGGATAATAATGAAATAGTACCTGTCTAAACTTACATAAATGTGGGTGTTGCATGTATTATTCATATTATGTCTCATCAAAATGTACATCTTCCCTTCATCTTCGTCCAACTGCGTCTTCGGCAACATGTCCCAAGAAAGACGAAACAGATGTTGATAATCCTTCACAGGAGAAAGAATGACCATAAGATGGGATCAAGACAACTCGACCCCTGACTGATTCCAAGCGTGATAACTCGGCTTAAACATAACCAAGAAAAATGTTCTTGGTGTCAAAAGATAGAGCCTCAAATTAGCTACGAAATGAATCTAGATCCGTATAAATTTGCCAAGTACAAGAAGAGTTATGGCCAAGATAATCACTCGTATTGAGCTTTTTCCTGACACAAGTGATTAATTTGGCCATAAGTTTATTTGGAATTGGCCAATTCGGATGTACTTAGACTCATTTCATAGCTAATTTGTTGCTCTATCTTTTGACACTAAGAGCATTTTCCTAAATTACGTTTAAGCCGAGTTATCACGCTAGGGACGAATCAGGGGTCGAGTTGTCAAGGGTCGAGTTGCCAGTGATCCCCATAAGATATTGTCCAGCAGATGATTTTTTAGAGACTGATTTGAGAGACATATGCATTTTATTTCGTCGCAAATGTATCTTTTTGAAAAGTGCATTCTAACAGAAATATTTATACCAAAGGTATCATCTTTTAATCTATTGGATTTTTGTTCAGAAAGTGTCAGTTTCAATTAACATTGTGGCTTTTAACGTCTTGGCACCACGATCTGCAGGAAAAAATCTCCTTTACAGAGTATTCTGCGCTATGAAGATGAAACAATACCGTAATGTTGATATTTAACACCGTAATGTTGATACTTCTACATATAAATAATGCATGTACCTCGAGTTTGCCGTTCTGTCCAACATTGTCCCGTTTTTTCCATTTTGTGTAACTATCATCATTGCCGGATAGCGGAATCTTGATTTCAACAGGCTTACTCTGTCCGCCAATCGGAAATGTATCCTGGTTTATGCATAGGTCTGAACATTTTCAATCATCTTGTTGAAAAATATAGGTATTTTTATTTTTTAATAAATAATATATTCGTTTTAATCTAAATTCATAATTGGAAATTTATTTAGACATTTTTGTTTTGAAATTTTATCCCTTACATAGTTAGCAAAATAATGAGTTACCTAAGCTTTTTTTCTGAGTAAATCTGGTGTTAACGAGTAATTTTTTATTGAAGCTGATAGGAGAGGGTAAATTTACCAGGGAAAAACTGTGTAATTTTACCAAATTTATTTGCTACTGTCATGGGTCAAGACAGGGTAAAGTGAGATTATCTCCAATATTGCGAAAAAAAAGTTATTCACTTCTTTTCGACGAATTATTTTGCGGAGAAATGTTCAACTAATTGGATTTTGTGCCATCGCACATCATTATATCAATTTTTCTTACATACCGTATTTCCTGTATTAAGTCCCCCCCCCNTCATCTTTAGGGGTGTATTTTGGTCCAAGACCTCATCTTTAGGGGTGTATTTTGGTCCGGGACGTCATCTTTAGGGGTGTATTTTGGTCCGGGACGTCATCTTTAGGGGTGTATTTTGGTCTGGGACCTCATCTTTAGGGGTGTATTTTAGTAATTTTAATTTTAGCTGTCCAGCATAATATTTCCCATACATCATAATTTTGAATATAAAAATTTTTTTGGTTCGCTAATGAATAAAAAAATTCTTTTTAGTATTTTTTGTCTGATAAAATAGTGTTAAAAAATAATTTCGTCCACCGGGACTCGAACCCAAAAGAATGGAGACTGCAGTCTGGAACACTATCCACTAGGCTACAAGTCAGGGCTGCACGTAATTACGGATTACGGATTGCGGATTACGGAAATTACGGCCTTTTTTGGGTTACGGATTACGGTTTACAAGTTACGGATTTTTGCGAAAAATCCGTAAAAAATCCGTAATTTTAAGCACCCCTAAGATCGAGAAATTTTGAAAATTTTTATTTATTCAAAATTTGCTTATGTCAGCTAAACGCTCAAATGATCTAATGGATAGTGAGTGCTACATCCTTCTTTTCCAACGAGTGTATCGTTGAAAGTATCGGAATATCGGGTATCGGTACCCAATATCGGTATCGGTATCGAGTATCGGAAAATTTCAGGTATCGAGCATCCCTAATAAGTAGACTATAGATAGAGCAAATTTAACTGTGACTGACCTACTGAATGACTAAAAAAGGATGCTTAAAAAATATTTAAACAATTTGGTGAGTTTGAAAAGAAAGTGAATTTATTTTTGCAATTAGTTGATTAATGAAAAAAAATTTCCCAGAAACTGGATGTTTAAGATGTAAAAATTTATCGAATTGTTTTTTATGAATCTATTAATTATGTAATTTAATTGTACAAAACTGTTTTTTATTTCGACACCTCTCAAGTACATCGATTATAAATTTTGTTGGCCAAAATTTTATGGACTGATTCGACTTTCGATTATATCAAAAATATTTTCTATCTTTTGTCCAGATGCTTTATCTTGATCTGTAGCCTTCTACGAAGGAATTTGATAGGAAGGATTCGATTAGAAGAATTCTTTCGAAGAAATTCAAGGGCTTCAAAGCAATGTTTTGTTTGATTATTTTGATGGATCATCTTAATCGATGAATAGGTTTAAAGGAAGAAATATCAAAAGATATAATAAGATAGTCGGATTAAAAATTATTATTCTAGAGAATGAGATATAAATTTTTTTTTCCAAAGACCCATCAGAGCAGGGCTGCACGTAATTACGGATTGCGGATTACGGAAATTACGGCCTTTTTTGGGTTACGGATTACGGTTTACAAGTTACGGATTTTTGCGAAAAATCCGTAAAAAATCCGTAATTTTAAGCACCCCTAAGATCGAGAAATTTTGAAAATTTTTATTTATTCAAAATTTGCTTATGTCAACTAAACGCTCAAATGGTCTATAATGGATAGTGCTACATCCTTCTTTTCCAACGAGTACCAGCTCGATTCCACCGGTCTACAATTTATCTGTTTTTACTTTTTTATGCACTTTTCATGCATTTTATCGATTTTAATAAACTTTGAATAATTTTTAAATTTTTTAAATGATCAATTTTCTTTCTTCTACACCTTTTTAAATGCATTTTTTTTTGGGGGGGGGGGAGCGGGACAACCATTCACCTCCCATTGTGGAAGCAAAAATTAAAATTTTCAAGAAGTCAAAGAAAAAATTTGAATTTTCATTAAGAAAAAAGCCTAAAATCTTAAAAAATTTCTTCTGCACTACCGGGGCCGCCAGCATTCCTTAATTTTCAAGATGATCTGTCGTTTCTTTTAAAAATTTTAGGAAAAAACTTTCACTAGAAAATTTAGAAATGTTGCTTTTCCTTCACTACTATATATTTTTTTCTTTTAGGTTACAGTATTTTGATCAACAAATAAAAAAATTGATTTTTCCTACAGAAATAAAATTTTTCCAAAAATTACGGATTGCGGATTACGGAAATTACGGGGTTTTTTGGGTTACGGATTACGGTTTACGAATTACGTGAAAAATTTTTTTGTTACGAATTACGGATTACGGTTTACGGATTAAAAAAATCCAGTTACGTGCAGCCCTGCTACAAGTGCACATAAGTGAGTGGATGACATTTCTGACTGATTGTTATGCAAATTTTCTCCCTCAAAATATTTTCTCCCTCAAAAATGGAGTCGAAAAATAGTACCCCCCTCTTCAAAACTGAGGTTGAAATACAAATCCCCCCCCTGCAATTAGTCCCCCCCTGTAATAGACCCCCCTCTGGAGGGGGGTTGAAAAATAAATCCCCCGGGGGGTCTAATACAGGAAATACGGTATATGTACCTTGATTATCATAATCGTTGACCAAGAATGCCGCCGAATCCGCCTCATCATGCACTTCGTTGTTGTGAAGCATCAAAGTGAAGTTGGTCAGCGGGAATTTGTAACTTAACAGACGGAAAATCATCAATCGAATACCTATATCTCTTATTTTTTTGTTAAAAATTAGATTTATAACAAAAAAAATTATTTATAACATGATTTATAGGTGTGTATTTTTTTCTGAAATAAAGGCAGTGAATTATTGAAGCTTTTGAAGACTGCACAATTACCGAATTTCCTCTAAAGGCATACCTTCTTTTACAAACATTTCTTCTATATATTAACATGTATTCAAAATATAATCATACCCTCTATTACTATATATAAGTATACCCTATGATGGACATAATTTCTGCTCCATATTCATATTCCAGTTTAACTCTCTCACAGTCTGTGTAAATATATTCACATATCCGACCCCTACCTTATCCTTAAACCCTTCTCACCTTCCCCCGGTGGACATGCTGAACTCGATCTGATTAGCCTTAATTTTGATCATAATTCCGTGCCATGGCGTGTCTTCCATTTCGCAATCCAATTTGTGACAATTTTTCCGGATTTTATTGCATTTTTTAGTGACATTATTGTTGGCCAGGTTCGGAATGGTCCAATGAGCGGTCGGCACTGAGAGCCCAAATGTCTTGTCAGGGTCCAGCTGTCCCGGGTAGCACATCAAAATCCTAAATTTTGAATTTTTCGACAATTATGGGACATTAGAAAGGCAAGCAAAATAACTTACTTATTAGCTTAGATGTAACTTACAAGGAACACCCACTTAGTGAAGAGCTTTTTAGGGAATGCCATGCATTCAGAAAAATAGTGCATGATATCTTCTACTCATATTCAAAATACTAAATCCCCATATACAAAAATATTTCGAGAAAAAATAATTTTAAATTTTATTTTTTCGGCGTGCTTTAAGCGCCTGTCATCGATGGGTCAACCGCCATTTTTGTTAACCAAATTTATATTAACATTGTCGCCGAACCCGGGTCCGGCGACGAGATTGATCAGTGATCGGAAGGGCAAGGTCGGAATGCCCTGGAGCGGAGGCCAACCGATGGTCAACTTCATCCCCTTTCCCTTTCTTTGTTCTCACCGTCCCCCTCCCCCAGATCACTTTACTCATCCCAAAATTATCCTCCTCCCCGTTGTACCACTTCTGTCCCCCCTCTTTATCTCCTCCCAATTCTTCCCCCCTCATCCTCATCATTTTCCCAACTTCTTTCTTATCTCCATCTCTTTGGCCTTCTACCTTGTACTTTTCTGATCGGAACCCTCCGGGGGTACCATCCTCTGCCCAACCCCTTTTTCTGACCCATTCATCCGATCTGCTTCGGCCATCTCTCATCTCCATTTTGTGCCTTTCCGTCCCATTTTTTGCTCTCCTCTTTTGTCCCCCCCCCCTTGTGTGGTCGCCCCCTTTTCTGATCGCCATCTCTTGCTTACTTTCCCACCCCCGGACTTTGCCCATCACCATTTGCCGGGCTGGCCCGAAATCACCTCTATTTAAGCTTTTGTGTCCCCTCCTATCGCTCTCTTCCATCGTCCATTTTCGCTTCTGTCCCATCTTCGCTCTCTCCCCCTCGATAAACTTTGTTCGTAAAGTTTGGTTGGGGAAATTTGAATTGGAAAAGGAAGTGAAAGTTGAAGAGCCCGGGCGGAATCATCCAATTTTCCCCCGGTCCCCTGGTCCATTTCCTGCTGATCGCCTGAGAGAAGCAGCACATCGTCGAACGGGCTCCGGCTGTCCCTCCACAGCCGGTGGTGTCACAACTCGTTTCCTCTTGTCCTCCTCCCCCACGCCCCAACCCCTTTGTGCCTAATCCCGCCCCGAGGGATCTCTTCTGGCACAAAAGTTGGTGCCACGACCCGGGACGCCACGGACCTCATCGATCATTCGACAACCGAGCATTAAGGGTTCTCGGAGAAACCCGTCCCAAGTTTCCCCCCTTCTCAGGATGGAAGAGTCGGCACGTCCCACCCCGGAGGACGTCGGCAATGAGACGGAAGAGCGGACCTCGGTGACCCTCGGAGGGGATCAAGCGCCAGAAGGGCAACTCGGAGCCCAGAAGAAGGGGCCAAGTGGCCCCTGTCCGGAATCGGGACATCACGAGAATCAGGGGAAGGGGCCAAGTGGCCCCTGTTCGGCATCTTGGCCAACTCGGAAGATGATGAGGCCGATTCGGGCGGCCAGAGAGGAGCTCGTCCAGTCGGCCATTTCGTTGGCACAGCGAATTCTGTCGGCCCGCGAGACCCGGGATCAAGCGGGAGAGACAGTCCAGGATGGGGAGGAGGCCGCCGATTTGTTCACTACAGAAATGGGTTTGTTGGTCGATGCGCACGAGAGGTTCAAGGCCCAACTCGCACAATGCGATGGAGCATTAAATAATGTCCCAGAACAGCACACAGACACGGCATATGACCTCCTCATGGCACCAATTCAGCGGGTGGCGGCACTATTGGGCCTTTTAGAACCCCCTACCCCGACAGAAGTAAACCGCTTGGCATTCGAGACCCGTGACGATCTGAAGGCAATGCTCCGAGCCGCGGATGTGCTTCGTGAACGGGAAAGTCGAACGGGAACCCGGAGGTCACGCCCCACCAGTTCGGGAAGCGAATCCCTCGGTGAGGTCAGTCAGAGACAGGAACAGCTTCATGAGATAGGAGGAGGAGAGGTGTCGCCGCTTCCCCAGGGAGACCTCATCCCTCTCCGGGGCCCAAGGGGCCTCGGACAATCCGGAAAGGACCGGCGGAGCGGAATTGACCTTCTGCTCGACCAGATCCAGGGAACTGCTCGCCAGGGCATACTCGGTGCTCAAATCGATCGGGGACAATCGACTCGCGGAGATGGCCGCCCCGGACAGCAAATGGTGGTATCGGGAATCGGAAAACCCCGGGAAAGGGCCAACTCGGATGCCCTGATCACACTCTCGCGAAATGATGGATTCGCAACCCCGGGTCCGAACCAAATCGGGCATCCAGCACTTCGGCTTCTGAGAAATTTGGGGATGCGGCCGGTCACGAGGGCCACTCCTGTTCCTTCTCATCCCCCGTCAATTCAGCGTTTCTTGGACAGTGTCCCTCGATTTCGTCAGCACCGGGGAGGCGACAACAAACCAATCCGACCGGATCTTCGCAGCAAAGGCATGCGAACGGCGTTCGGTTCGGGGCCAAGTGACCCCGATCCAACATCATCGGCATTCGAACTGATTCGGCTGCAGCCGCCGAGCTTTGATGGTACCCAAGGGGACTGGTTACCCTTTTGGACGTTTTTCAGGCGGGCAGTCCATGAGAGGAACATCCCGGCCTTCGAGAAACAACTCATACTACTCAAATGCATGAAGGAGGGATCGCCGGCCAGGAAGGCGATCGAAGTGTACGCACCCTCGGACACCAACTACCAGCTAGTGCTCGATCTCTTGCACGAGAGATTCGGGGACACGGAAGACCTACAGAGGGCACTGCGGTCGCATCTGTTGCATTTGGCCCCTGCTCGGGACAACACTGCAAGCCTGAGTGCGATGATCGACGACTTTGAGCGGACTCTCCAGCAGCTGGAACAACTCGGTGCCAATGTCAATGATGCATCATTTGGGCCGTTGCTTGAAGCAAAATTGCCGGTGAGTGTGTTGTCCCAATTGCGCATGCAAGAAAGCTTGTGCGACCGGCGATGGAATGTTCCGGAATTTCGGCGCTGATGACCATGATTCGATGCAGGCGCTCCGCCGAGAGTGCCCTGGCCGCCTTACGCCCGGAGGACAAAAAGGATGAGTCAAAGGGGGGAAAAGGGGCCAATCCGGTTAATCCGCCGAAAAAGAAGGACAAAGCAGGGGCCGATGCAGAGGTGCAACGCGTTTTCCAGGCAACCTTGTCCACCGAAAAGGCCCCGGCTCCTACGGTGAATACAAACGGTAAGGGACCTGAATTCGGATGCTCATTTTGCGGAGAGAGAGGCCATCGGCCCAGCGGATGCTCAACCTATGATACGGCGCAAAAAAGGCGGCAGAGAATTGTCCAACAACGCCGCTGCTTCAAATGTCTGGCGGAAGGTCACAGAGCGGACCAATGCCCGAAGGTGCGTCAGTGCCGTTGGTGTCAGAGGAACAGCCATCACTCTCTCCTGTGCAATGAAGGGTCCCGGGGCCCACAGGGCCCCGGGAAACCTGACGGGAAGCAACCCACGGGTCCGGACGCGGCGCCAGGGCCAGGTACAGGGAGCAATGCGGTTTTTTTCGCCGGTCGGCTGCAAGGTGAACCCGTGGACCCCCACCCGGACGATGATCGCAGGGAGCCCGAACCGCCCGCATATTTGATGCTAGGGCGAGTAAGAGTCGCGGTGAGAGGTGGCGGTTGGGTTGGGGCCGCACTTATCTTTGATACTGGGAGCCAAGGGGATTTCGTGGCCTCTTCCCTTGTTCAAAGAATTCAGCCGGAGTTGATCAATTCCAAACCTTTGTGTGTGCAAACCCTGGGCGGACAGCATCGGGAAACGCAAGCAGGGCGGTACCGCATCCGGATCCAACGCGTCGATGGGGGGACCGAAGTGATCATCGCGGCGGAAATCCCCCAGATCAGCACTGCTTTAATCGCCCTGGAGGGGCCCAATGGGGCCCCTCCCCGACGAGGCCGTCCGGTGTGCAGTGCGAACATTGTTCCTGAAATTCTGATTGGGATCAGGCCCAATGGGGCTCCTCCCCGACGAGGCCGTCCGGTGTGCAGTGCGAACATTGTTCCTGAAATTCTGATTGGGAATCATTTTGGGGATTTGTGCGGGGCTTCCACAGGTCGAATTCGGGAGCGTACCTGATCGAGACGGTGTTCGGGTCGGTCAGTGCTGGCGAAACATTCCGGTTGTGTGTGCCCGAACGGACCCGACCGATAAAAGCATTCATGGCCACCATCGAGGAGGAGCCCCCCGACTACACATCGCCGATCCCGTCATCGGTTGTGGAGCGTTTTTGGGCACTCGAGACGATCGGAATAACGGATGATCCGGCGAGAAATGACGATGAAGACGCGGTCCGGCAGTTCAAGCAATCAGTCCGGAGGATGAAAGATGGCCGATATTCAATCCGCCTGCCGTGGCATGATCCACATCCGCCACTTCCATCGAATTTTCAGATTGCATACCGTCGATTGGCCTGTGCGCTAAAGCGGTTCCAGGCCTTGCCGGAAGTAATGGGCCAAATCCAGAAGATTTTGGATGAGCAGATCCAGTTGGAAATCATCGAACCTGCGTCGGCCGGGACGGGAGAGCGCGAACATTTTATCCCCCATCAAGTCGTGATCAGCCCGCGGAAGTTGCGGATCGTTTACGACGCGAGCGCCCGCTCCAGGAACGGTCCCAGCCTCAATGATTGCCTGTTGAGAGGGCCTGTCTTGCTGCCAGACTTGGCTGGATTCCTCCTCCGCTTCCGCTCATGTCGTGTCCCAGTGGTCGGTGACGTCCAAATGGCCTTCCTAATGGTGGGCATTGAACCGGAAGACAGGGAAGTTTGCAAATTCCTTTGGGTTCGGGACCCGGGCAAGCCACTTACCACCGAGAATCTAGTTGTCTACCGCTTCCGCCGGCTGGCATTCGGACTGACCTCCTCCCCCTACTGTCTGGCCGCGGTAATTCGGCACCATCTGAGCCAATACGAGGGGGATCTGCCAGCCAAACTGATCGAGAACACCTACGTGGATGATGTTCTGATTCCGGCCGAGGACGAGGAAGAAGCAACTGAAATGGCTCTCCGCGCGAAGCAGATTTTTTCAGAAGCAAAGATGNCTGGGACACCGAACGGGATGACATCACCATTCCATTCCCGTCGGGGCCCACGGGGCCCCGAACGCGGAGAACCATTCTCAGCACCATAGCCAGCCTCTATGATCCCATGGGCCTTGTCGGACCGGCTCTTCTCAGGTCAAAACTCTTTTTTCAGCGCCTCTGGCAGGAGGGGGGCGGCTGGGACGAACCGATCAAAGCAGAGTTGGAGGAAGAATGGCAGAACATCACACTGGCAGGGACAGGAGTTCACACTGCCGCGGTACACCCTCCAGCCTGATTGGACAGAATTGGCACTCCACATTTTCACTGATGCCTCGGATCTCGCCTACTCCGCTGTCGCGTACCTTCTCGCTCGGGGCCCAAAGGGCCCCCAGAGTCGAATTGTCTTCGCCAAAAGTCGTTTGAAACCGATCAAAGCTGGCCACCCTGACAACCCCACGGATGGAACTGCTCGGGATCCTGATCGGAGTGCGCGCAGCGAAATTCATTCGAGGACAGCTTCAGCATCCGCTGGTGGGGGAGCATCTTTGAAGTGACTCGCGGATTGCATTGGCGTGGGTGGAATCGAAAAGTCCCCAGCCCCAATTCGTCCAAAACCGACTGAGGGAAATCCGGACCCTAAACTCACTTTTCATTTTGTGCGCACAGCGGACAATCCAGCCGACATTGGGACCAGGGGGGCTGATCCGGCAGTGCTCAAGCAGAACACACTCTGGTGGGAGGGGCCGCATTGGCTGACCTCGCCAGCGACAGAGTGGCCAGAGGAGCACACATTCCGAGCAGAAGGAACGGATACAGAACCGGCGGAAGAGTCGGGAGACATGGTCATGCTGGCCGCGGTCAAGGAAGACGAGAATGAGCTGGACTGGTCGCGATGGGATAGCTGGAAGCGGGCCGCGAGAGTGACCGCTTGGGCCTTCCGCTTCACAACGAATTGCCGCGAGCGGAACCGGACCAGAGGGAGCCTCACTGCGGAGGAAATCAGAAGAGCGGAATGGGCACTCATCAGGGTGGATCAAAAGCGGTTGACGTCGCATCCGCAGCGGGTCATCGGAATTGATGAGAATGGGGTCAGTCGGTTGCGGAGTCGGATCGGGAATAGCGAGTTGCCAGAGGGAACGAAGTGCCCGATCCTGCTTCCGAAAGGGTCGAGAGTGGCGGCACTGATCATCCGGGACCTGCACGAGCAACTGCAACACGGTGGAGTTGACACCATTCTCACGGAATTCTTACAGGACTTTTGGATGCCGGCAAGTCGCCAAGCTGACACCATTCTCATGGAATTCTTACAGGACTTTTGGATGCCGGCAAGTCGCCAAGCTGTGAAACGGACGCTGAAGAGATGCCTGAAGTGTCGGAAGATGCAAGCCCCAATGTTTGAGCTCCCAAAAATGCCGCCCTTGCCAGCTGATCGCGTCCGGCGACACATGCCTTTCGAGACTGTCGGAGTGGACTTTCTGGGCCCCACAGTGGCCAGGGACGACAACGGGAACAACCGTAAAGCATGGGTTTTGCTCATAACTTGTCTGACAGTAAGGGCTGTTTTCTTGGAACCAACACGGGAGATGTCAGCAGCGGGTCTTGCCAATGTGCTCAGGCGCTTCATTGCTCGACGGGGTGCCCCAAATCGAATTATAAGCGACAACGCCCCCCAATTCCTGATCACCGGAAGAGCAATGGGTCTCTTCCGGAGCGACGAGGCGGATCTCCAAGGGGTCGCGGCTGCTCGGGGGATAGAATGGCGCTTCATCGCCCAGCATTCGCCATGGGCGGGGGGCGTCTATGAAAGACTTGTCCAGAGTTGCAAGAGAGCACTCCAGCGGACATTCGGGCGTTTCGTTATGAGCTACGACGAGTTGGCGACCGCATTGGCCGAAGTGGAGGCCGCCATCAATCTAAGGCCCTTAAC
>LDKF01000010.1:166299-193610 GCA_001026735.1 Rotylenchulus reniformis
GGGAGATGGCTTCACCAACACTCCCTGGGGCCCGAGGGGCCCCGAGGAAAGATCCAGAAATGGACGGAGTTCCATGGAACAAGGGAGGGGAGAATATGGTCAAAATTCAGGGATTGGCAACCACGGGGACCAACTGGGCCATCGGGGAAGAGAAATGGATGGCAGGAACTTCGGGGATCAGAGAAGGGGCCAAGGTAGCCAATACCCTCGTCCGGGGAGCCTCCAGGACCAGAATGGCTGCGCAAACATGCCCCGAGGCCCACGGGGCTCCGAGGGAGGAGCCGGAGATGGGCGCGACGCCAGGGATCGGGGAAGAGCAGCGAGCGTCCCTCCAGGGGCCCGCGGGGCCCCGGGCGTCCGAGCGGGAACCGTGACTCAATCACTTCAAACAGCGGAGCCACTGGAAGGACAGACGCTGGCAGCATTCCTGGAAGTCACGGTTCACAGGGGATGGCCATGGGATCCATGGGCGAGGGCGTTAGTGGAAGAACGTATCCGGAGTTTGAAAAGGGAGGGATGGTCCCTCTGCCATGAAAGAACCCGCGAGGAGCTGGGGACGGTCCTGGGAACCCGTTCAGCGGGCGAACAAGTGATCATGCCGGGGAGGACAGTCTTGACACACCACCGAATGGAAGGACGAGATCTGAGCCATCCCGACTGGCCGTGTCTCTACCAGGGGGGCGGGGAAGTGGGGAGCTCCGAGAAGAGCATCCGGCGACAGCATCGAGGATTGATCCCCTGGCGCATCGGGGAGCAACATGCGTCCTGGATCCCCATGGAATGTGCAGTATGGACCCGGCGGGGCATTGATGAGGACGTGGTCGGGGCTCCGGGACCTTTCTTTTCCTCCCCTTTTCCCCGCCAAAGCANACCTCCTCGGGAAGTTCCGGGGGACAGGAACACCCACCTCCCCCTCCATATCACCATTTCGCGCGATCACCACCTCCGCCGCCATATAATCCATTTCCGCGCGATTCGGATCCGATTCATCCCCGATAAATCCCATCCCCTTCTCCTAGCCTCATGTCAACTCAATCGCATGGGAGCACCGGCGAGCGGCGAGACAGACGGACTGCGAGTGTGAGGGAGTCGGCAGAAGCCTACCAGTTCTGCGCGGATCAACTCATGCAGGGGACGGCAGCATCGTGGTCGGCTGATCAACTCGCGCGAATCGAGCAGAAAATGGTGGACGAAGCGATCTTTCTTCGCCGGAAATGGGGGCATCTCTGTTGTGGAGCTCAACACGAGATCTTCGAGCGGAACCCTGCGCTGTGGTCGTTGAACTTGCGCCCTGGACCAGGATCCCGGGGCCCAAGGGGCCCCGGAAGCGGAGAGAACGGCCGCGCATCTCAGGCGGAGGAAGAGGAGGGACCGAGTGTACCTAAGAAGCCGAAGGAAGGGGGGCCGAGTGCATCCAGAAAGCCGCCGGAGAAGGAGCCGAGTTCATCCAGAAAGCCGCCGGAGAAGGAGCCGAGTTCATCCAGAAAGCCGCCGGAGAAGGAGCCGAGTTCATCCAGAGAGTCGAGTTCATCAAGAAAGCCGCGGGAGAAGGGACCGAGTTCATCCAAGAAGCCACAGGAGGGAAAGCCAGGTTCGTCCAAAAAACTGAAGGAAGATGCTCGTTGTTCTCGTTCGGAACCAAAGAAACACCCTCGCGAGGAAGAGGAGAAAGAACACAGGGGCCCAGGGGGACCCAGGGTTAAGTCGGTGATCGTCGTAACACCGGGGTTCCAGTCCTTGGCAGGGGCGAAATCGAATTCAGATGTTCAAGCAGAGGCCCAACCGGTGGAAGAAGGCGGCAAGTCATCGGATCGGAAGAAGGAAGAGCCGCAGGCCCCGGTGGAAGCGCAGCCCCAGCCGATTGATCCAGATGACGGCCTCTGGGATGTGGACTGGGAACTGGACACCGACGACGGACGCGGCACAAACAATCGCCCTGAGCGCTATGTGATCATCGACGAGGACGAGGAGGAATACACGAGCTGTACGGAGGGCACTGGCGCCGGGGGGACTGTCGCCGAACCCGGGTCCGGCGACGAGATTGATCAGTGATTGGAAGGGCAAGGTCGGAATGCCCTGGAGCGGAGGCCAACCGATGGTCAACTTCATCCCCTTTCCCTTTCTTTGTTCTCACCGTCCCCCTCCCCCAGATCACTTTCCTCATCCCAAAATTATCCTCCTCCCCGTTGTACCACTTCTGTCCCCCCTCTTTATCTCCTCCCAATTCTTCTCCCCTCATCCTCATCATTTTCCCAACTTCTTTCTTATCTCCATCTCTTTGGCCTTCTACCTTGTACTTTTCTGATCGGAACCCTCCGGGGGTACCATCCTCTGCCCAACCCCCTTTTTTCTGACCCATTCATCCGATCTGCTTCGGCCATCTCTCATCTCCATTTTGTGCCTTTCCGTCCCATTTTTTGCTCTCCTCTTTTGTCCCCCCCCCCCTTGTGTGGTCGCCCCCTTTTCTGATCGCCATCTCTTGCTTACTTTCCCACCCCCGGACTTTGCCCATCACCATCTGCCGGGCTGGCCCGAAATCACCTCTATTTAAGCTTTTGTGTCCCCTCCTATCGCTCTCTTCCATCGTCCATTTTCGCTTCTGTCCCATCTTCGCTCTCTCCCCCTCGATAAACTTTGTTCGTAAAGTTTGGTTGGGGAAATTTGAATTGGAAAAGGAAGTGAAAGTTGAAGAGCCCGGGCGGAATCATCCAATTTTCCCCCGGTCCCCTGGTCCATTTCCTGCTGATCGCCTGAGAGAAGCAGCACATCGTCGAACGGGCTCCGGCTGTCCCTCCACAGCCGGTGGTGTCACAACTCGTTTCCTCTTGTCCTCCTCCCCCACGCCCCAACCCCTTTGTGCCTAATCCCGCCCCGAGGGATCTCTTCTGGCACAAACATACTAGGATAAACTTGAAAAAGCTATATATAAAATAAAATTAAGCTTGATTTTTTAACCTTTTTAATTTGTGATGGGGCATAAGGCATAACCCCATCACGCCTGGACACCGACAATTCCAATTGCCGGTTGATCGTTGGTCACTTCCAATGCACAATTGCACCGGAAGAACAAACAAACAAAAAAGGAAAGAAAGGACTCTGTAGAAACGGGAGAAAGGAAACAGAGGAAATAGTGTGTGACAAAGAGTCAGACACACACACGGTCATCGGCTGGAGGATGGCGTGGAAAAGAGGACCCCGTCGTTTTGGCGGGAAAGTGCAATGTCTAACCCAGCGAGGGGGCGACCACTTTGCACATTCGCAATTCAACGAACGGATTAGCGCCGGTTCCTGCACTTTCGTGCGGAAACCGAGCACTTTTCGTGTTTAAATGCGTCGGAACCCCGCCCACCCCAACGGGGGGAGACGAGAGGAGATTTAAGGCGGGCAAAAGGAAAGGAAAGGATCCTTCCCAGGAGTCATTCTAGTTTTAGTTCTGCAACGTGACGCAACAACCACTTCTATTATTTCATCATGTCTTCGATGACGAACAACCGCGCCTGTGGAGCTGAGAAGCTGAGCCGTGGGGGCTCCCTCGCCGTCTCCGAGGTCCGGGTAGGACGCTTCGAGAGTTTCGGAACGGGAGGAGAGCAGCGGACTTAGCCGAAAGAGCCATATGGACCGCGGTGCTTCGGCACTGAGCGTGAATGGAGTTTTGGAGGGGGCTAAGTGCCCGGAAAGAACGAAGACGAAGAATTTGCAAGTCGGCCTTAGGCCGGAAAGCGCGAAATCCACCCGTCCAAGGGGACCCAAACCTGTCGGCTCTAAACCAAATTCCATCTGGCCCAAAGCCATGATCACGCAGTATTACAGCGAACTGATCAAGAAGAAGGACCTGGCGCACTGGGCGGCCAGCGACGGAAGAGTCCAAGTCGATCTTAGATCGGAAAGGAATAAAATAAACCATTCATTGCCCCAAGAGGAGACGCCAATGTGTCCCAAAAAGGCCATTATGGCCGACAAGGGCCTTGGGCGCCTAGGCGAGGAGAAGGACTCCCCGTGAAGTTCAAGCAGCACTTCGGGAGTGAGGGCTTGGGATTCGAGCCCAGAGAGGACACATCTCCCCTAACAGGGGGGTGGTGATGAACCATGAAAGCATGCTTTCCAAATTCGAAGTTACAGCTCGCCCGAACACATTGGGAGAGTTGGTGAAATCGGCCACTGGGAGTGGATCTGATCAGCACGCTGATCACTGCGCGACGGATGCTAAGGACTGGGACGAGGGTACCCGAGTGTTCATGCTGTCCTCAAACGGGGGGAAACTCCCTGAGCATGGCGGACACTCGGTGGCTGGCCAAGAGCGGGTTCCTCATGGGCCCAGCGCCTGCTCGAAGCCTGGCCAAGGGATCTGGACACCGGAGACGGTGATCTCAATCCCTGTCAAGCAGTGGTTACAATGCTGCGATTGTCGCTGCGATCTGCGATAATCGCACCGCAGCGATGGTTACAATGCTGCGATTTATCGTAGCGATGCGCCGCAGCGATTTCGTCGCATCGCAAGAGTGGTTACAATGCTGCGATAGGTTTTACATCGCAGATCGCAGCGATCTGCGATCAATCGCAGGCGTGGTTACAATGCTGCGATTTACTGCAGCGACGCGTCGCAGCGACCATTTTTGGCTTGGTTCTGCCGGACCAACTGCTGCGATCGTCGCAGCGAAAACAAGAGGAATGATCGCAGCATTGTAACCACAGCTGCGATTTGGTCGCAGCGATCTGCGATGCATTGCTGCGATAATCGCAGCATTGTAACCGCAAGCTTCACCCTCGGAACCCTGACTTCCCTGGCCTCTCGGGCCTTGGAGGCACGGACTGGAACATATTTTTTTAACCTTTTTAATTTTTCGGATTTCCATCAAAAAATTCGATTTTTTAAAATTCTCAAAAATTATCTTTTATTTTAACATATCCAAAGATTTTAAAATTTCTTAAGAAAATCGAAAAACTAAAAAGGTCAAAAAATTAAGCAAATTATTCTGCATATTTACGCTTTTATAGGTTTAGCCTAACATGGGACTTTAAATTTTTCTAGCCTTTGTGGCGGTTGACCCATCGATGTCACGCGCTTAAAGCACGTCGAAAAATAAATTTAAAATTATTTTTTCTCGAAATATTTTTGTATATGGGGATTTAATATTTTGAAAATAAATAGAAGATATCATGCACTATTTTTCTGAATGCAAGGCATTCTCTAAAAAGCGCTTCACTAAGTGAGTGTTCCTTGTTAGTAGAAAAATGTTCTTGGCTTGAAAAAATAGAGTACATCTTGGCCAATCTTGGCTTTTTGGCTGTATGCCGAATTTCGGTTTGGTCGAATTTTGGGTTGGCCGAATTTTGATCTTTTCGCTGGTTGGCCGAATCTAGGCTTTTTAGCTGTATGACTGAATTTTGTTTTGTCCGAATTTTCGCTATGCCTTTTTTGGCTCAAAATAATTTTCGGTTGATACCAATATGTGTGATTTTGGCCAAATTTTTTTGATGCACCGATGTTTCGAAAATTTTGTTCAAAAAATTTAAAAGAATACAATATAACGGCCATAAGCTAAAATAATCATTTTTATGCTTTTTACATTTTATGGCTTAATAAGGCTTAATTACATTAAGTCAGAGTTTGAGTTTTGGTATAACAAAATATGTAGCATAACCCATACCTTCCCCTGCAATGTCGGCTCCCGTCTATCACAAACTTGAACCGCATGGCCGATTCGTACCTGCCCATTGGCCCAGTTTCAGGGTTGGCCATACATTGGTCAACTAGGTTAACCTCCAACTGTATTTGCGTGTTATTCACGAGTTTGATCCCTTCAGGTGCAGATGGATCGATTAAAAACAGAATGGACAAGCAAAAAGCTAACAAAAACATCTGAAAAATTGTGAGTTGTAGGGAAGCTGGCACTCATAGTCAGATTAATAAGGAGGATTAATTTTTGCGATTTTATTGGTAAAAATGAAAATCTCATACTATACGAAGTTTACTAACATGATAAGTAGTCCTTTTTACTAATATGTAAAACATTTTATTAATAGCATATCGTATTTCAATAGCTTATCGTATTTTACAATTTTTAACCAGATTTTTTCGACAATTCATAAAAAATTATTTTGGAACTGTCGAATTGCCTTTTGAATTCGTCTATATTCTTCCAAAGAAAAGCTGATAGGTCTAAATACATAAGGCTCTCAAATGTACTTATTTCTAAGATTTGTACTTATTTTGTACTTATTGATGGGATTTTGGAAGATTTTATTTACAATGGATATTCGGTGCTGGGTCTTTAAAAAGGCCAATGTGGGCGTTAAAAAAAGGCCCAATGTGGCCATGTTGGCCTAAAACTTTTTTGTTAGACTTGTTAGACCAAAGGTATAAAAAGCAAAGTTGTACAGAATTTTATTTCTATCTTCTGGTATTTTATTTTTTTCGAAATTCGACCAAAAAGTTCGAAATTTTGTCGAAATACCGAAAAATTGGGTTTTTAGTGGTTATTTCGAACTTTTTGGCCGAGAGCCCTGTCTATATAGCAGGTATTACAATATAGTAAATCAGTCCAACTAAGTAAAATATGTTAAAAGTCACGAAACATAATGATCGGTGTTAAATGCAAAACTGCCGATCACAGCAGCAGGGACACGTCATCACGTCATCATTTCGTGACTTTTAACATATTTTACTTACTTGTTAGTCGTAGTCAAAAATGGTGCTATGGCGTTCAAAAAGTGCCAAATGCAAGAGCTTGGCCGAAAACTTTTTTGTTAGACCTGTTAGACAAAAAAATATAAAAATCAAAGTTGTGCTGAATTTTACGCTGATTCGAATAGTATATTTTGTTTCTCGGAATTCGGCCAAAAAGTTTCGAATATCCCCTAAAAACCGTATTTTTCAGTATTTCGGCAAAATTTCAAATTTTTTGGTCGAATTTCGAAAAACAAAATATACCATTCGAATCAGCGTAAAATTATGCACAACTTTTCCTTTTATACCTTTTGTCTAACAAGTCTAACAAAAAAGTTTTTGTTGGGTCAAAAACCCACTAAAGAACTGGAATAGGATTTAAGATGATATATGGCGTTCTGCCAATGATCTTTCGTTACATTGTGACTTTATATCCTCCCTTCCCAGTTCGGCTACCATTCCAAATACCACCAAGTCAAAAATACCACCACAAACGAAAACTTTTTTGTAAGACTTGTTAGATCAAAAGTATAAAAGACAAAGTTGTGCAGAATTTTATGCGCTATCTTTTAGATTCTTTAGTTTTTCAAATTTTTTTGCGAAAAAATTTGAAATTTTCCGAAAAACACCGAGTTTTCGCCTTTTTTCGAAAATTTCGGAAAATTTCAAATTTTTTTGCGAAAATTTGAAAAACTAAAGAATCTAAAAGATAGCGCATAAAATTCTGCACAACTTTGTCCTTTATACTTTTGGTCTAACAAGTCTTACAAAAAAGTTTTCATTCGTGGTGTTATTTTGACTTGGTGGTATTTGGAATGGACGCGCCCAGTTCTCATTCCCCACTCATTTTTCAAATTCACTTTTCAAATAAGTCGCTCCCAATTTTCCCGCTCCCAAAATATTCCATTATTATTTTGCTCTAATAAATAAAGTATTTATTTATTCCTTCGGTCCTATTTATTTGTGTCATCCAAAGGCATAACAGTTTTAGGCCAAAATTTTGCATTTGACACTTTTTTAACGCCCCATTTGACATTTATTTTAACATCCTATCCTAGCACCGTCAAAAACGGAACAGGACGGTGTGTGGCGAAGTTCATCAAACCTAAAACTTTTTTGTAAGACTTGTTAGACCAAAACTATAAAAGACAAAAATGTGCAGAATTTTATTCTTTATCTTCTGATATTTTTAATTATTTGAATTTCCCTAAAAAAAGTTGAAATTTTTCGAAATAATCATACTTTTAAAGGGAAAATCGTGTTTTTAGTGGATATTTCAAAAATTTTCAGTGAAATTCAAAAAATAAAGATAATAAAAAATAGAGCATAAAATTCTACACATTTTTGTCTTTTATAGTTTTAGTCTAAAATGATTCAAAAAAGTTTTAGGTTTGATTAACTTCGCCACACACCGGCTCGCCACACAAAGGGGTGTACCGGTCAAAAATACCTCTTGCAAATAATTTGGGATATTAACAAGATATGCTATTTCAGCAAGTAATACTGTATAGCACCAAGATGGAAGAAATTGATAAGATTGATATTTCACTCATGATCCAATCTTTTATCATATTCAATTAGTTCAAAATACATAAAAAATAAAACAACAAAAATCGTATTTAATCATTATTTGAATCAGATTTTTAGATGGTAAATTTTTTCAAAAAATGCACCCCATTTACATTTTTTAGCCTAAAGAAAAAATTAGCGAAAAAGATTCAAATAATTTAATTTTTAAGAGTTTAATGCATCTGTAAGAAATACTTCTAAAACATATTTAATAAATAGGGCCTAAAAATCCGATTCTTTCTTTAATCATATTCCTGTCATACTGTTGTTTTCCATTTCCTACAATCCTCCCAATGTTTGTTGTCTAAGTCATAAAAGCACTCGGCCAAGTTGTTGCGGTTCACCGTGATGTTCCTCTTCTGCTCCTCTTGATAGTATACGTGGTGAACCCTGAATTTTTTCACCATGTTGCCCTCAATGCGCTCCGGATGCTCCCGATGTTCGGGTTCCGTGCCGTTCAGAATGGCACCGTCGAAGCGGGGCAAGTTGAAGCTGATGTTGTTTGGGCATTCGTAGTGCAGGACATACAGCCCGAACACCACGAACTCAGAGGGTTCTATATAGAATGGGATATTGATGAGAGTGAATTATTAATGGATTCAAGTTAGTAGGGAATGCAAAAAATTAATATATTTTTTGAGGCCAAAACTAAAAACCAAAAAGGCCAAAATAAAAAAAAATAAATATATGCAGAAAATTATTTCTAAACATTTTAGCCATATAGTTTTATCCAAGGTTCCTTGAAATATTTTGAATTTTTAGAAAATTTGCAAAATTGCAATAATTTTCTGGAATGCATAAACAGTTTTGGCCTAGCACAACTCTGGCGGTTCGGGGTGGGGGATTAAAATTATGGAAACTTTTTTTGGGGAAAATACAAATTGATACGATGTTTTTACATTATCCTTTGATAAATTATATAGAAAAAAAATTCACTTACTTTTGCACTTTTCCGTTGCGCAACTGGACATGTTAAGGTTAGGGCATTCGAAATCTTTCGATCCAATTTCATCCTTGTCATGTTTAGCAGGTAAAAAGCCATTGCCGAAAGGACCTCCTATGCTATTCCAACATTTTTGAACTGAATTTTTTATGGGATATCATTGGGTGCATGATTATTTTTAGCGTTCACATAGTACAGTAGTTAAGTACGTATTTAACACGTACTAATGTAGCCTATCAATTTTAAAATCAGTTCCGAGCCACGTAAAAACAGCATTTTCCGTATTTATATATATATTGGCACTTCTAGACTACTGCTGGTGCTGCGTACTGGTACTGGTTTACTCAAAATATTGAAATCAAGTTACGTTATTCACAGTCATATGAGTTCAATAATTTTCAGATAGTTGTGTAGTTTATTACTTTTAATGTAATGCCTATACCTAATTTAGATGCTTTGCGGTTTTTGAGGGTCCCGAACCAGACACTAATAAAATAGAGTATTTTAAATTAAGAGATATCTATTCAGTTCGCATACAATTTCATCTTTTCACTTTAAAATGATTGTTTTTAATATTTTAAAATTGGGAATCCTTTGAATGGTAAAATTTTTTATTGGTTCCCCTCACATGGCAACCCATTGCAATTGTCCAACCCATGGCACAATTTGCACTCATAGTGCCCGCCATCTTGATCCTCGCAGCTGGTTCTAATTTTCTGACTAATATTGCTGTTACAATAGTCTGAGTGTGCACATCCTTTGATAATCGTCGTCTTTTCATCTGATTTGCATTGGTAAATTGGATATTATATAGATTAACTGGATAAAATTGGATAAAATTATGAAGAATTTTTACTTTATCTTTTGGTCTTTTCACTATTTCGAATTTCCAATAAAAAAATGTTCGGAATTTTTTAGAAAATATAGAAAAACGGGAAATTTTAAAACTTTTTAACTGAATTTCGAAGAACTAAAGATATGGGAAGATAGAGCAAAAGTTGTTTTGCTCCATCTTTCGATTTATATCGGAAGATTTTTGTATTTTTGGCCTAGCAAACTAAAAAGTTTTGGCCAGATTACCATTCGTGGAAGTTTTTTAACGATTTTCATGGCGTTTTTAACGTCCTAGCACCATTCCTGGCTTCATAAAAAAATTTTGTTAAAAATCAATTTGAACACAATCAATTCTCGGAATATCCACACACACACTATAACTTTTGTCAAGAATTTAAAATACCAGTGGCATAGCAGATCTCGGTCAGACAGCGATTGTGGTCTGACGAGCAGTCAAGTGCGCCCTTCTGCCCCACTTTTCCCGGTTGGATGTTCGCATCTCCATACTCATTAAAACTATTCAAACATTTACGAGCTGGGAATAATTTTTCTGCAAAAAATGAAAACTTTTGCGGTTCAAGGTGGGGAATTTTTTATTATGGAAATTTTGTTATATAAAAAATTGTTTATTCAAAATTACGCAAGTCAAGTTCCGAATCCGAAGGAACTAATGGCAATGAGCGCTGCTCCTTTGGATCGTTGCATCTGTCCTTTGTATTGCACAGATGGCATCGATAGTCCTTCTTACATTCATTTTGCAATATCTCACTTTCTTTGGAATTACAATAGAAGGATTTGGCGCAACCGAACGAGATCAGAACTGTGTCGTCTAAAATATTGGTGCATACCTTAACAAGTAGGGAGGGACGACCGGTGCTAGGGCGTTGAAAAAAAGTGCCAAATGATATAATCAAATAGTTAGTTGTCAAAATAGTAAGTTGGCTAAGAAATATTTTGATTAATACTTTCTCCAAAAAAGTTCTGATACTTTTGGGTTTCTAATACAATTGCATAAAAATAATCTTATTATTTTATTCATTTATGCGGTTGTATTAGAAACCCTTAACATTAATGATTATTATATTTATGCGATGGTATTCATTTGTGGCAAAAAGGTCATCTTTAATTTTGACTAAAATTTTTTTTAATAATTTTAAGAGTTGATTCTAATTTATTCGAATTAAAATTTTTATATAATCGAAAAATGAAATCTATAAAAAACTTATTTTCCACCCTAAGTAAAATGGAAGTTTTTTATTCACCTCATTAGTAGTGCAAGACAAGAGGTTCCTCCGAAAAATCCTATTTTTTAACTATTAGGTCATCTTAAACTTTCTTTATAAAGCTATTATAAATACCTCCCGCTTTCGTAAAACCAACTGTGGTTGAAAATCATTACGTTTAGAGTCACTCTGTTCGAACAAATTTGTCGCCGCACAGTTCGTCTGATATATTAAGAGTTCCATTTGTGGATTCCACCACTTGGAAAGCATCGAAGATGGAGCTGTCATTTTTGTAAAGGTTGTTCTTCTTACAGATGCGACCTTAAAACAGAGTACAAAATTTTCAAAAAACACGAACCTGTACTTGGAGAATTCACCGAACAACGAAGTTTCGAGCGAAAACTCGCGGAAAAGTTCGGGTTCGTGTTTTACGTATCAGTAAAAAACTCAGAAGAAGAACGAGCAACAACATCGTCAATGTTCGTAATTATAGTCACGGATTTAAAAAAAACCAAACGAACCAGGCCATGAACAAGAACAAGAAAAGTACCCAAACAAGAAGTCACGAGCTAAAACTTCGTGAAACTTCGTGTTCGTGTTTTTTTTCGTGAGCCCCATTGTCGATATAACTCCCCCCACTCTGCTGAGGGGAGTTGAAAAACAGAAGACCTGGGCTTCTATTGGAGAGAATAGGTCAAAGGTTCGTTTCTCTAGGTTTCTTCAAACGAAACCTAGAGAAACGAATTTGTTATCAAAAGATAGAGCCAATAATTAGCTTTAAAATGAATCTGGCCCATTGCAAAAAAAAGTTATGGCCAAAATACACACCCTTTTCGGAAGTTGGCCAACATGGATTATTATCTTGGCCATAACTTTTTTTGCAGTGGACCAATCCGTGATCTTTTTTGCAAGTTTATAGCAGACATATAGACCTATGATTTGACACCAAGCTCGTTTCTCTGGGTTGCTTGTAGGCTGAGTTCAGTGTTTTCCTGACCGACCTTTTTCCGGTCACCAAATGACCTCTGACCTGACCAGAAGCCCGGTCAGGTCAGGTCATTTTAAAGTGACCTGACCGACCCTCCGATCACTGGTCATGTGACCGGTCATATGACCGGTCATCTGACCTCCTGTCAGAACAGAATCAGTCCAAAAAATCGCCAAATTTCTCAATTTCTTGGGAAAAGTTCTAAAAAATGATCAAACGAATCCAAAAATAAGTGATCAAGCAGTGAAAAGCTGTGCAAATCATGTTCATTTAGATTTTAATGTTTCGTAGTGGCGAATTATGCTTGTGAAAAGTGAGCTGATTAGACTCAATTTCCCGAGCTTCTAGAACTGAGACCGAAATAGGGCTGGGCAGGGCTCTTATTCTTAAATTCATTTAAAAAAAATTTGGACCAAAATCAAAGTACAAAAATTTTCTCACGTTTAGGTATATGGGGTCGCACCCCGATAGGGAGCCGTTGGGAAATTTTAATTTGAACTAACAAGCTTGCAATCAGTTGAATGAGGAATGGAAAAATTGAAAATGGGTGAATTGTAGTTTTGGTGAAAAATTTTTCTGACAAAAAATTATTTTTTAAAGGAAATTTCATCATTATAGGTAAATCAAAATTCTCCCTAAAAATTTCAAAAAATTCGCCAAAAATGCTATTTTTAGGAGTGCATTTTTGGTTCATTTACCCCAATTTCCGGTCATGTGACCATCTGACCTGACCGGCCTGTCCGGTCATGACCGGATGACCTGACCAAGAGCTCGGTCAGGTCAGGTCAGGTCAGAGGTCAGGTCAGAGGTCAGATGACCGGTCACTGACCGAAGCCGGTCAGGAAAACACTGGCTGAGTTATATTCATTTTTATACCCTGGGGACTCTAACGTGCGAGACTCTGATGACCCCCACCCGGATGCGTCATTTGTTTCCCATATAAAATGAATCCCTAAATACACTGTTACGGTACTTGATTCCCATCGCGAGTCAACCCCGTTGCAGTTGTCCTTGGTACATGTTGCGCACTCATAAATGGCATTTTGCTCTTCACAAAAATCTCTCATTGGTTGTCTTTTACAATAATTCGTTTCTGCACANGTAGAATACCAGTGTGAAAACGGTTCTATTCACAGTATCCAACTAAAAATTCGGCGCTAGTTGCAAAGTGGTTTCCTTTGAAAACCAACGAAAAGGGTCCCCCCTTTTAGGAAAAAATGAAAATTTTTTTTTGCTTTTTGCTACTCTTTTGTTCAAAAAATAGCTAAAAAAAAGCCAAAAAAATGTAAAAAAAAATTTTTTGGGTTTCAAATGAAAAGGGTCCCCCCTGTTAAATTAGCGGGTTTTCAAAGGAAACCACTTTGCAACTAGCGCCAAAAATTCTTTTATAACGCTTTATAGCTCATTAACTATAAAAAATATATAGTTAGAAAATTATTTCTGATTTTTCTGGCTTTAATTTTTAATTTGCTTTAAATTATTGAAAATTTTTGTTTTTTCTAACGAGTATAAATATATATATAATATAAATACTATAAATACCCTGTTGTAATTATTCGCACTCTCCACATTTGTAATACGCCCATTGAATTTGTACTTAAAATTGAGAATAAAAAATAAATTATTTTATTTATAAGATATCATTGATACATTGATCAAATTTATTTTTCTATAATCAAATTTATTTTTCTTTCCAAATTATTAAAATTGTTCAAAAAATAACATGAAAAACTGTTAAAGACAAATGCCTTTTCCATTTGTGTTTTATTCTTTTGTAAACTGAGTTTTTGGTACTTATAAAGTTTATGACCAGAATTTATTAATTTTCCCAACATTTCTTATAATTATTGTTTTAAGGGCTTTTGAGTTTCTAGGGATACTGGACACGAGCTATACTTTTTTTCGATTTGAAATTTTAGGCCAAGGGACAAAATTTTTCACCAACCAATCCATAAGTGAAAATTTTATTGCTGAATACGAATTTGATATTTCGGATTCAACATCAAAAACTCTCGCTTAGAGGCGGTGAAAGTTTTTTTTAAATTGACCTCGAAAAAAACTTTTTATGCCAAAGACTCCTAGAAAAAAATGCTAGAAAATTAATTTGGATTAATCGAGTCTCAAAAATTATAAAAAGTTATTCAGAAAATTATGGACGTGAACTGTACAGTACCGTATACTTTCTCCTTTCATAAATTTGCAATTCTTACATGGTGTGCCTTTACGTCGATTTTGAATTTACTATTTCGCATTTTTACATCGTCATTTGCCTGTTCTTTAGCCTGCTCATATCCAATTATACCCATCTCCAGTCCATGCGCTTTCAATTTGACTTTGTCCGTTGCATTTTTAATTTCCACCGTTTGTCTGATCAGCAAATGTCGCGATTCATTGCACTGATTAACATGATTAAAATCCTTAAAAATGGTTATTATTAAAAAAAAACTAATTTTTGAAGTTATTGTTGTTCATATCAACTCCCAATTTGTAGGCAACCAAAAAATAAAAAGGAGATGTTAAATAATTAGAAAGATGTCTTGGAATCGTTTATAAATGATTTAGAAATGAGAAGCATTTAGAACTGATTTTCTACATGTTTAGTAATTCTTCTTCTTTTTTGCGATTTAAGGGCTAGATAAATAAAATTAAATTTCCATGATCAAACGTTTCTTTAAAGGTTTATTATGGAGACAAAAATTCGCTACCAATTTGAATTTTCGGTCGTCTTTTCGATTTTTAGACTTAGATTTCCTAATAAGTTTCTATTTTTTTGTCGATAGACTATATATCTAGTTAGTTAAGCTGGTGGGAAAAATTTTTGATGGTATACCATTAAATTAAAAGGATTATGGTAAATTGTTACCTGGGACCAATCGTAAATGTGTTCGACTCGGAAGTTTTTCAAAGAACTGAATTTGGCGTGCCGAACAAGCGTGGTAATTATGCCAACTGGGCAGACGAACACAAGTGCTTCCAGCTGTTGATCTGCGGATAAGTCCATCTCAAAATCATTTTGCAAGGAAGCGTATCGGTATTGGCCAAGATCGAATTCTTCGATGAATTCTTTCAGTTTATTTGGCACCTTTTGCTTAAAAAATCTCGTAAAAGGGAATAAAATGCGGAAAAATGCAGCGGAAATGTGACTAGTAGAGAGTGACAAAATGGGGATCCAGACAACTCGACCCTTGGCAATTCGACTCCTCCTGACTGATTCCAAGCATGATAACTCGGCGTAAACATAATCAAGAAAAATGCTCTTGGTGACAAAAGGTAGATATAAAATTAGCTATAAAATGAGTCTTAGCTCATCTAAATTGGGCCAATACAAGACAAATTATGGCCATGATAATCACTCGTATTGACCTTTTTCCTGACACAAGTGATTATGTTGGGCATCACGGTTGGGATCAGAGTGAGGGGTTGAGTTTTCAGTGACCCGAAAAATGCTCAGCAAGCGTTCACTATATCATAAAATTATAGCTAATTAAAGAATGGAAATTGGGCACCAACCAGCAGAGGGTGGAGGCCGACCCTGACCAAGCCCGTGGATGACAATACCCGAACCAGTCTGAACCAGCTCTAAGCGGACTGGTTCGGTTTGAACATTTGTTCACCATTGTTTTCATCATATGTTAATTTATTTGTTCCTCAATTTCCATTATTTGAGTATATACTTTACACATCATAATTTTGTTTTATGCTATGCAGCTTTGGTGGATTAAATTATCTTTTTCTTCCTACCTTCATCATAGGGGAAGTGCTCAAATTTCTCCGCAATTGTATCCACTCTTCTTCATCTTTCATCCGATCTTTTTCGTTGGATTTATTTGTTGTACTAAGGAAACCAACACGGACAACCAACTCTGTTCCGTATCCATCCGTTAGATAGGCTGCTTTAATCGGTTTCCATCCAGAAGAGGGACATTGATCAGTTAGCGGGATCTCCTGGAAAGAAATTCAGTGATGTGCAATGGTATCACGGCCATTCGGCACCAGCCTACATCTCGGTTCAAGAATCCTACAGATACGAAATTTGTTTCAAAGAAAGTCTCGAATAATATTAGTAGTACACTTTTCTTCCAGAATTCTGAATTTACTCACCGTTACTGCCGTATGTGGACAGATGGCAAAGTTCTCCGCCTCTCTTTGCATTCGGTTCAAGTACTAAAAAATTTCCTATTTACTTTTAAAATTAGAATTGAACTAATAGCAAAAAGGAATCTTTTTATTTTTATTTTGATTAATGGGTTATTACTAGAGATCGAGGCCGGACTCGGAACTGGCCCGTACTTTTCCCGGACTATGGGTTCCGGATCCGGTCCAGGGTGTTTCCAAAATCCGAGTCTGGAGTCTGGGTCCGGATTTTCAATAATCTCGATATCTATTTATTATTGATAATAGAATTAAGGAAAAGGTAAAGTCGATTTTGGTATTCGGGCTAAACACGAGAGTGATGCTGAAATATATAGCCATACAATTGACTGCTCGAACTTGAAGGGGTGTGCATATTAATGTTCGGACGGGATTTTGATCTAATCGCCTAATTTTTGGTCCAAAGGGGTTTAGCAAGTGATTTAGCCCCCAAAAAGTGCGAAATATGGAAATATTTTTATCGTCAACAATTTCGATTTATATATGTGCATATTCTTTCAAATTTCATTAAAAATAACTTAGTCGGCTTTGAATTGCAATTTCGGCGGCAACAGGTGAAATGAAAAAATTTTGTCACAAAATTAATATAAATTATAATATATCGATGATTTTTTAAGCTTAAGTCTATTTTGAACATTTTTGGTAATGAATAGAAGATAGAACCTGTCTAAACTTACAAAAACACGGGTGTTGCATGTCGCATTCACATCGTTTACCATCCAAATGTACATCTTTTCATCATCCTCATTCAACTGTGTCTTCGGCAACATGTCCCAGGAAAGGCGGAACAGATGCGGATGATTCTACAAAGAAAGGATGATATCTCACCAAAAATATAATTGATTAATTAATTAAGTAATTAATTAATTAATTTAATTAATTAGAGGACAATTGAAATGCTTAATTGCAAATTCTATATTTCATCATCAATTTTTTTCGAACTATTGCGTAATATAGTTCCTCCTTTATAATATTACCTCATACTACTAATTGCATCCTTATATATTTCATATCAAAATTTTTTCGTTTTTCGAAGTAATGCATTTTCAGTATAATTTTCTGCCTTTTTGCCTTTTAATCTACATATTTTCAGTTTAATTTGGGCATGGCTTTTGGGGCCAAATGTGGCATTATATCTTTCAGAGCGATCCGCCAGGAATAAAGAACCTCCTTTATAATATTACCTCATACTACTGTAGAGACGAAAAGCTATATCGTAGTTTTAAGTTTTCTCTTCTATGAGTAAAGAATTACCCTGAGTTTGCCCTGCTGTCCAACATTGCCCAGTTTCTTCCATTCTGTGTAGTTTCCATCGTTGCCCGACAGCGGAATCTTGATTACGACAGGCTTACTCTGCCCGCCAATCGGAAATGCATTCTGCTCTATGCAGAGGTCTGAATATTTTCAATCATCTTTGGCTGAGAACAAGCATTATTTATTTTTAAATAATTATAAATTTTTCATTTTATTCATAATCCTTTAATGGAATTTATTAAGACATTTTTTTGAAATTCTACCTCTTAAAAGAATGGGATTGTTACTTTTTTACTCGCATTTATATGCGTACGAGTAATTTTTTTGTTGCAACTGATAGGTGAGGGTAAATTACCATGAATAAAAAATGTATTTTTACCAAATTTTTGCTATGGTCATTGTAAGGCAAAGTTAGATGATCCCAATAGTTCCAAAAAATTTTATTCACTTCGTTTCGACGAATTTATTTACGAACATTTTTTTCCAAATACCGTATTCTCTCTAAAATAAGCCCCCTCTCTAAAATAAGCCCCCTCTCTAAAATAGGCACCCCTTTGGGGAGGTTTGAAAAAAATAAGCCCCCTCTCTAAAATAAGCCCACTCTCCAAAATAAGCCCCACTTTTTTTAACATAAAAACCTGCCCAAAAAATTTTGAAAAATATAGACTTTTCTTAAGAAAATTGGTTAATTTTTTTGCTTAAGTTAAGTTTTTTAAAAAAATTGATTTAAAAAAATATATAGACTCTTTTCTTAATAAAATTAAGTTAAGTTAAGTTTTTTGGTAATATTTCACGGTATTTGGTCATTTGGTCGTGGCCGCCAAAAATTATTTTTGATATTTAGACGAATTTTCTTATTAAATTTAACTAATTTTTCGCGTCTGATGAAGATAATCCAATGATAAAGAGGCCATTGGAGAAAAATTTGAGAATTCGGACAAGTTTCTTAAGAAAATAGGTCAATTTTTCCGATTTTTCCTTTCCCTTTTCGATTTTTTTTCTTCAAATTTTTCGGCTATGGGGGTAGTTGCCCCCGTTGTCAAAATTCAAGAATATGCCTTTGAAATTTAGTTTAAAAATGGTTGTTTTTTTCATTTTTTTCAATTTTCAAAAATATATTTATAAAAATTTATTACTCATATACCCAATTTTAAATGCCTAATATTGCTCATTAGGGGGGTTCGAAAAAAATAAGCCCTCTCTCTAAAATAAGCCCCCTCTCTAAAATAAGCCCCTCCCTAGAGGGGGTTTGAAAAAATAAGCCCGGGGGCTTATTTTAGAGAGAATACGGTAAATATTAAAATTGAAATTTTTATGCCTTCGCATGTCACAATCTCAGCTTTTCATATGTACCTTGATTGTCATAGTCATTGACCAGGAATGCCACCGGATCCGCCTTATCATGCACTTCATTATTATGAAGCATCAAGGTGAAGTTGGTCAGCGGGAATTTGTAACTTAAGGGACCGAAAATGTAGATCAAACATATCTCTCACCTCTGTTAAAAAATAAGCCCAAAGTTCTTTAAAAATAATTTAGAATTGATTAAATATATGTATGAATTTGAAAGCGATGGCCATAGATTTTACGTAGAAGTTTGAAGACTCGCTCAAGCATTCAAAAAATTCAAGCAGAGGGAGTCTCAATTTTTAAGAACTTTTTTAAGAACTTTCTTCAAAGTTTATCGGCCCATTGCTAGTGTAAGCACGATTTTGCTATGGGTAAAATGTATCCCTAAAGAAGTGGACAAAATAACCAATCTTTTCAATACATCAAACACAAATTTGATCTTGTTCTTTAAATTTTCGACCCCATCTCTGCCTTAAACCACCTTCACTCACCTTCCCCCGGTGGACATTTTGAACTTGATCTGACCATCTTTACCAATTTTGATCTGAATTCCATGCCATGGAGTGTCTTGCATTTCGCATTCGGCCTTCCTATAACAAGTTTTCCGGATCTCATTGCATTTGTCAACGATTTGATTGTTGTCCAGGTTCGGGATGGTCCAGTGAGTGGTTGGCATTGAGAACCCAATTGTCTTGTCAGGGTCCAGCTGACCCGGATAACACAACAAAATGCTGAATTTTTATTCATCAAAACCCTAAATTTTTGTTCCTTTGGCGGTATTCCCCAATTGCTTGCCTAGACTTGTGTTTCTCCCTCTGGATTTTACACTAAATTAGGAGCTCTAGATCCAGGTAGGTGAATGGAAGAGGGTTTATTAGAGGGTGTCACGGCAATTCGGCACCAGCATGACCAAATGCATACTTTTTCCGATGTCAAAACGTGTGATTATTTTGGTCATAATTTTTTTGTGGTGGACTAATTCAATTATGGGATTCGGCTCTTTTTGTAGTCTATTTAATGGCTTTCTTTACGTATCTGCAAAGACCATCTTAAATTAAATTCTAGTGAATTTTTTTCGAATTTTCATATCATTTTTGGGTTCGATTTATAATTCTTTACCGTCTAAATCATAAGCTGTGCCCTTATGATTTAATCCTTCCAGTCCTTTAATCCATACCTTCCAGTACAATATTGTTGATCTCCATCCAACACAAACTTGAACCGCATGGCCGAATGGTAACGCCCCTGTGGCCCAGTTTCTGGGTTGGCCATGCATTGGTCGACCAGGTTAACCTCCAACTCTGTTTGTGTGTTGTTCGTGAGTTCGGTCCCTTCAATAGTTGATGGATCGTTTAAAAATAGAATCGAAAAGAGATAAACTAGCAAAAACATCTGAAAATTGTAAGATTTGTTGGGAAATCAAAAAATATAGAAAGTATCTATCAAAGAGAGACAAGTAAATCACTAGAGATTTGCAAAAATATCAGTATAAATTTATTAGGCAATTATTAGTAAAATGTTAAAAGCCACAAATTCAGTTGATCGGTGTCAGATACATAAAACTACCGATCAACCGGCAGCAGGACACGTCATCGTCATTCTTGACAATTATAGTATTTTACAATTCGTACATTATTTAATATTAAAGATAGTTCGTTATATAGTGATAATAATGTAAAATGTGATCGATTTAACAATTCTTGATTGGCTTCTGAATTTACATATACCGTAAAACCTGTATAATTGAACCCCCCTGTAATAGACCTCCCTCTGGAGTGTGGTTGAAAAATATAACCCCCTGCATTAGAACCCCGGGGGTACTAGCCAAAAATTTGATTTTTTTTATATATATATAAATACAAATTTTTTCAAAATTCGATAAAATAATCGCTATCTTAGTCTCTTTCATCAAAAATGCGAGCATTTCTCATCTTGGTAAAATTTTAAGGTGTATTTCTTTTCTAGAACCCCGTTCTTAGGGGTGTGTTTTGGTCCAGGACCCCGTTCTTAGGGGTGTGTTTGGTCCAGGACCCCTTTTTGATTTTTTTTTGAAAAATTAAGGAAAAAAAATTAAGGCACTGATGAGGGAAAATACTAAAAATGAGCTGATTTTTAAAGAATTTTGAAAATTTTTCTTGAAAAATGACTCAATTTTTCTACCAAATGACACTTCATCATTTTCAAAAATGGGGTCGAAAAATAGTACCCCTATCCCCATAGCGAGGTTGAAATATATAGCCCCCTCCTAATTGAACCCCCCTGTAATAGATCCCCTCCCTCTAGACCATCTGGAGGGAGATTGAAAAATATAAACCCCGGGGGTTGTAATACAGGTTTTACGGTAAGTAAGGGAATAGAGAAAATTCCTCCTGCCGGCGACGTGTCCTACCCCGATAAAAGCGGTCATTGTACAATAAATTAGAATATTACAAAAAATCAAAAAATAATAACCGTTTAAATAGACATCATTGGAATCGGATTTTACATTGTAAACTCCCGAAATAAGAACCTAATTAGATTTTAGCCGAAAAAGTCTATTCTTTTCCAAAACATATTTGTCCTATTTTTGATAGTAAAATTTAGACAAAATAATTTTTAGATCAATAACTAGGGATCGGAATTTAAGGGAAATGCCTTTTTTTCTGTAGGCTCAGAATGGCCTAAAAACCCACATAAAACACATTTTAAGCTTTATTAGAACCTTTTAGCTTGCATTTTTTATTGTTTTTGGCCCATTTTGGAATTTTTATGCCTTTTTGCCTTTTTGCGCCATTCTTCGTGCCTTTTTTGACTTTTTAGAGCAAATTTTATAATTTTTAGTGCTATTATATAAAAAAATAAAATTTTGAACCAAAAATAATTCAACTTAAGCAAAAAAATGAACAATTTCCTAATAAGAATAACCTAATTTTTCAAAAAAAAAATCCGATAACCGCCTCCAATTGGGAGTAAAATCGTTTTTGTTTTAACTTTTTAAAATTATGCAAATATTTGTGTGAAATTGCTTTTAAGAACGAAAAATAATTTTAAAAAAATATTTTACAGTAAAATTTGGAATTTTTGGATGCCATTTTTTGGTTTTTAATGCCTTTTTCCGTTTTTGTCTTTTTCGCCATTTTTGATGCCTTTTTGACGATTTTTCGTGCCTTGCCTCTTTTCCGAGCCCTATTTATAATGCGTCTAAAAATTATTTCAAAGCCAAAAGCTTACTAAAAATTCTAAAGCTAAAAGTGATCTCTGAAAATCCGACTCCTAATCAGTATAGTAACGATTACAATCACACCTCTACTTCAGGAATCGTCCATTCTTGGTCTAATAAATTGTAAAAGTAATTCGCCAAGTTGTCCCGATCCACTACAAGCTCTTTAATATCTCCTTCCTCATAATGGTGATCAATTTTGAATACTTGCACCAAATTGCCCTTCCAATTTCTTGGTTGCTCCCGATTTTCGGGTTCCGTGCCGTCCAAAATGGCACCGTCGAAGCGTGGCAAGAAGAAGCTGATGTTTGGACATTGGTATTCCAGGACATACAGCCCGAACACAATGAACTCGGAGGGTTCTGCATTTGAGACATATATAATAGAGATCGGACCGATCGAGTTTTCGATCGAGTTTTTTCGAGTTTTCTATTGAAAAAATTCGATCGAACCTCTTATATAATATTTATTTATATCGCGTCGGTGCCGATATTGCGTCGGTGAGCCAACCATTAGCAAACATGGGAACCAAAGGGTTTGAAACCAAAAACCAATTATCTAAACCATTTCCTTGTGCTATCTACAACAAATTCTGAAAGTTTCAAAAAATTTTGTTCATCCCAACATGGTCAAAGCATCGTCCGAACATTTTTATCCATGTTATGCTTGGATGATGTTATGAAAATGTTCGGATAAACAAAAGGTTTTGAAACTTTTAGAATGTGTTATAGACTCTCCACAATTAAGATTTGATATTTGATTCTCGAGTTTTACATTAATATAGTGCCTTTTTTGGCAAATGTTTGACATGTACGGAACAATGTACGGAACAAATTATCATAAGAAGAGTAGCATATATATATTTAGTGATACATGAGTTCTTACAGTATATTTCATGTATGTATCTCTATGGGCTTTGAGTTTTATAGAATCCGAAAAGAGGTATTCGAAAAGAAAAAATTAATTCTCGATAATTTATTTCTTTTAGGCAACATCATCAATTATCTCACAATAAAAGTGCCCCATCCTAAATGTTTCGCAACAAATAATTATGGATATGTATGGATTTAATATACACAAATATCTAAAAAGAGTGGTTTAAAAAACCCTTTTAGTGGGTTTTCAAAAGAGACCTCCTTCGAATTAGCGCCGCGGAAATTTTGCATCTGTTTTGTGAACGGAAAATATATGGAAAAAAATATTAAAAAATCATTGGTGATACAGTATTGTTCTCGCTCAGAATTTTTTACAGTTTTTCCCGGGTCAATCTCATCAGTGTCTTTAATAATTTCCTATGTTTAATAATGGTATGTTGGTATCCAATTAAGATTGGTAGGCTTATCAAGGAAAATACCTTAAATTATTTTAAAATTTTAATTATAACAAAATCTGAAATAATGAATTTAGTGATTCTAAAATTCAGAGAAATTGTTTCTATTGTCTAGAGGAAATTTTTTAGTAATTACTCTTGTTATGGCATTAGAGGAACCAAAAAATGTAAATATTTTAAAGTTAGTAATTCATTTACTTTTGCACACTTCCGTCGCGCAAAAGTTCATGTCATACTCAGGACATTCGGTGTCTTTAACTCCGATTGGAGCGTCTTCATCGTGAACAGAAAAAAAGCCTTCATTTTTCTTAAACGGACTACCGGAGCTGTAACATCTTTGACCTGAAAAAATCATTGGATGCCAAAGGGTAACAATGTAAAAAAACTCATCGATTTTATATTAAAAAAAATAGAAAATTAGGTGCTAGTTCGTTGAAAAAAAAGTGCCAAATGCCATAGTCTGACCAAAAACTTTTTTATTAGACTTGTTAGACAAAAAGTATAAAAAAGCAAAGTTGTATAGAATTTTGTGCTCTACATTATGGTATTTTTGATTTTTCGAATTTCGGTCAAAAAGTTTGGAATTTTCATGAAAAACCCTATTTTTTCGATATTTTCTAAAAATTTCGAACTTTTTGGCCGATTTTCGAAAAAAAAATATCGAGAGATAGAGCGTAAAATTATACACAACTTTGCTTTTTATACTTTTGTCTAACAAGTCTAAAAAAAGTTTTGGTCACTATGACATTTGGCACTTTTTTTCAACGACCTAGCATCGAAAATTAGACCCAAGAGGTGCATCCTTTTTTTACAGAAGACAATTTTTAACGCGAATATTGCAGAATGAGTCGAGTCCTATTATTTAACTGGATGGTTTAAATGAAAAGCAGAAAGGATAAATCCAGTCTTTTTTACTCCAGAGCAGAGGAGGGGAGGGGGGTCATTACAGGAAGAATTTTTCATTTTTCAACCTCGTCAATGAGAAAGGAGTCTTTTTGAAACCCTTTTTTGGGATCTTTCTTTCAATTTTTTTCTTGGAGAAAAATTAGAAAATTTGAGCCATAAAAAATTTCCCAAATCGCCAAATTACTAATACTAAATAACATATTAGGAATTTTTCCATAGAGCAAAGTTAGAAACCTTTATTAATTCCCAAAAATGGTCCAAAAATGGGGACCAAATGCATCCCTAGAAATGGAGTCATTGACCGAAATATACCCTAAAAATGGGTCCTGGACTCCTTAAAATGTAGTTCTGGACCGCACCACCAATCTAAAAATGGAAAATTAATTAGAACTATAATTGTTGGTTTCGCCTTCGGCGAGCCCAATTATAAAACATGAAAGAAATTATGCGTATAAAATTAACAATTTCCAAACACCTATTGAAATGTCGTATTTCCTTTAAAATAAGATCTTATTTTTCAAACCCACTCAAAATGCGGGGGAGGGGCTTATTTTAGAGGAAATACTATTTAGATTACTGGTCCCAAATGTTTAACTCATAAGATATCGACACTTAGGGCCATTCGTTATAACTCGGTTCAAAGATAACAGACAAATAGCATCGGTGCTAAAATGTTAAAAAATAAGTGCCAAATGCAAAGGCTTGGCCGAATTTTTTTTTCTAAGCTAACTTGGCCAAAAGTATAAAAAATTTGTGAAGAATTTTGTGCTCTATCCTCCAGTATTTTTATTTTTTCGAAATTCGCTCAAAAAGTTCGAAATTTTCCCGAAATACTGAAAATGGAGTTTTGGGGGATATTTTGAACTTTTTAGCGAATTTCAAAAAATTAAAAAAACCAAATGCTTAAAATTAAATTCTCAATCTTTGCCTTTTATACTTTTGGCCTAGAAGGCTTAAAAAAAGTTTTCGGCCAAAATTTTGCCATTTGGCACTTATTTTTTAACGCCCAGCATCCAATAGAACCGTCACGCACTTACGTGGTAACCCATTGCAAAAGTTCAATCCACGGCACATTTTGCACTCATAATGCCCTTTTCTGTCTACCTCGCATTTGTGTCTCTCTTTCAAACTAGCATCGGAAGTACAATAGTCCGGCTTTGCGCATCCCTTGCCAACCCACATTTGTCCATCTAATTTTTTTTTATTAAGATTGGATATCGGTAACAATAACAGGATGCTGGGTCATTTCTTAAAAACCTTCATAAGCTCGTTTCTTAATTTTCTCTCAAACCCCCCAAACCAATCACAAAATCACACATCTGCTAGGAATTAAAATAATTAATGAGTAAAAATAAAAAAAGCGTTTAATTGGTACCAAAGAATACCTTAAAAGATTTTTATACCAAAAACAAAAATCAAATTATTTTTTTATGTATTTTAACACTAAAAATGCTTGACATTAGAAGAAATAATTTTTTAAATATCCGTGAACTTTTTATTCGCTTATAAAAATTTTAAAAATTCTCTGAATATTTCCATAAATTTATAAGCCATTAAATATGCACATACCGTATTTCTTCTAAAATAAGAACCGGTCTTATTTTTTTTGAATCCTCTCAAAAGGGAGTCTTATTTTAGAAGAGGGTCTTATTTTAGAAAAGGATCTTTTTTTTCGAACCCCTTCAAAGGGTTCATATTCTAGTGTGAAAAATTTATGGAAAGTTAAAAAATTGGAAAAAAATTTTTTGAATGTTTTTTTAATTTCAAAGCAAATTCTGGGAAAATCAGCTTTCGAAAAAATTCATCGAATTATCCTCCCATTACTAAAATAGGTATAATTAATACCTAGCTAGGATGGCTCCGCCACATGTGATCGGTTTTAAATCTAAAAGCTATTCTTAATCCATTTAAGAAACATCATTAGATATTGAGCTACAATTAATGTAGTGCTTATGTTCTTAAATGTAAGTCTTAAGAATATTTTTCAGATTTAATTTGCCGCGAGAGTTCACGGACCGAGCTTAGAAGGGTCTATGACCTAAAACAATAAGTGAAAGTTAATTTGGGCCCATTATCCTTCTAGGCTCTAGTGATCTTTGAAAGTAAAATTAATGCGGGAATATATTTTTTAAAAATAAATAAATTCAGAATAGAAAAAATTGAATATTATTGATACTATTTTATTGAATATTATTTTTAAAAAAGAAACTTATTTTGGGCAGGTTCTTATTTGAAAAAGGGTCTTATTTTAGAAGAAGGTCTTATTTTTTCGAATCCCCTCAAAAGGGGGTCTTATTTTAGAAGAAATACGGTATTACACAATGATTTCGCATACCAAAATAGCAAATTTCTGTCCGACAGATTTCATCGTAGATGCAAAGGTCTTTTGTACCGTATCCTGCTAATTCCGATTGGACTAATCCATTATATTCTTCATTCAATTCAAAGATAAACATTTGCGAGCTGGAACGTTATACATAATTACAATGCTATTATGTAGAGATTGAGTTTTTGAAAAATCTTGTGCATCAATTCTTTAAAAGTATTCAAAAGGCTGTTTTTCTATACGAAAAGTGCTGGGTCGTTAAAAAAAGTGGCCAATATGGTCAATCTGACCAAAAACTTTTTTTTAAAAGACTAACTAGGCCAAAAGTATAAAAGCAAAATTATGCAGTTCTTATGATATTTTTAATTTTTCGAAATTCGACCAAAAACTTAGAATTTTTTCCAAAATACTAAAAAATAAGATTTTTAGGGATATTTCGAACTTTTTGGCCGAATTTCGAAAAATTAAAAATATCAGTGAAATTCTGCTCAGCAGGTCTTACAAAAAAGTTTTTGTACAGACTGACCACATTGGCCACTTTTTTAACGACCTACAAAAATATAGAAAAAA